>CANSZD010004298.1:340000-662502 GCA_947648045.1 Beta corolliflora
TGAATCTGGAGAGAGCTCGTAATTATTGTAATCTTAAATCTTAGACCTAGCAGGTATAATCCTTTAGCAGGCACAGAATACCACTTACGAGGCAATCAACATGCAGGTTACTCCCAGAAGCTGCAGTTTTTGCTTTTCCAAGTAATTTCCGGACAGAAAACGATCAATGAGATTTACAGTCAGGTAAAGAGTGTCAGGGACCAGTTTGTACTCTTCAGAGACCTGAGATGAATCAACAAACCCAAAGACTACAACAATTAAGGAGTGCATGGGAAAACCTAAACTTCAAAGATTTTCCATAACATTTCACATTAAAAAATAAACGATTATTAGTCTTCAATTATAAAGCACGCATGTCATAGCATGATGCTAATTCAATCAACATATATGAGTAATATGACTCTCCTTTATCTCACACAAATATCTTTCTGATTAAACACAATAATTAAGAAAGACAAAAAAATGATGAGCTAGAAATTCATCAAGCAAACGTAACCTATGATTGTTGATTAAAATGAATAGATATCATATAATATACTGCAATCAAAACAAATGTACTGCAGGCAAAATAAAATATCATCCATTTAAGTTCATTTTTTGACTTCCACAGAATTGGCTTTTCAAGTTTGTAGACACATACACTAACCTCCACAAGCCAATCAATGAGAATTCCTCTCATGCTTGGAGTAATATCTTGTTGCACTGTTTCCATGTAGTCGACAAAAAGCCTTTGATTAAGCTGCAGAATATCCAAAACATAATATGTATCAATGAACTATAATAGGCAGCTGGAGCAAAATACCACTAAAAGCCACTTATCCACAAGGGAATCTTATGGCCAGAATATATGACCAAAATAATGAATCAATTGACCTGTAATAGTACACAAGACAAGAATTTGAATAGTTGATTCTCCAGAAAGTAATCATACATGGCCAGCCTATGTTAATCAGACTCTTCGTTTAACCTCATAAACCCATGTTGGATTCTTTATACTCTCACATGGGCGTGGGCACTTCAACGCCTCATTTGAGCCAAACTCATGAAAATTTTATTAAAAAACCAAGTTAGATACTTGGACACGTACCCGTGGATGACAAGAGTACCCGAGTCCAAGAAATATAGCTAGTCATAGCATTCTCATAACCTATAAGAGATCTGATATCTAAAGAACTTTTTCTTCTATCGTCTATAGATTTTAGATAAACGCATGACAAACAAAAGGCTAACAGCGTTAGTACAGATGCAGAGCATCAACAGGACGTAGATACCCTATAACTGTTTGCTACAGGAATGAATCTTAAGTGTCAGCAAACATACCTCTGTAACACGTTTGTTCTCATATATATCTGAAACGTAAAGGCTGCACATAAGAGGATCCTTTTGGTTCTGATCAATATCTATAACATTTGGATGCTTGGAAGTTCCAGTTTCGTCATGAAGTTTGTCCACTGTGTCAAGAACCAGAAACTGTCAGGCTTTCTATAAAGATTCTGAAAATGAAATTATGAAAGTAAATTACATAGCATATGCACTAGTATGCTTCAACTTGTGACCCTGCAGCCTCTTTGTTTTTCCTAGGTTGGAAGGTAAAGGCAATTTAAGACGCTGGCCAAGCTGTCCAATAACTCGTACTATGGAACAGATAACATCATATAGTTCTTTAGTTCTTATGCTTTGGTAGGCTTTCTTGCACTAATGTCTAATATATCTTAAATGCTACACTGATAGTTTTCTTACAACTAAAATGTCTCATAGCGTGCACACAGTTCCGAAATCCACTAGGACATGAAATGATGTTCATTCCTGATCGACCAAAAAGCTATGTCCAAAGGACTGATGGAACAATTTTCATATACAATACAGATGGGAAAAAAGTATTCTAAAAATGACAATACAATCATCATAGAGCCTGCAGTGATCAATAATTGCCTGACCTTCAACCAACATATGTTCTTAAGACAGACAGCTTATCTACAGGGCACATCAATTCATCAAATAATACACAATGGTAAAGCACTTCCTAGAGTTAATAGATTTTTCCAGCAGGAGAACAAATCCTCTTAAGTATAGCAAAGAATTCACCATCCAATTTAAACTCCTTCTTGCTTATTAATGGTCCATTATATGTCATGTTTAATTGCATCGTCAGATGATAATTTCTACAGGACAATTGAAGCCTAATAAACAAATATATATGTTTTCTGTTGCTTCTACTAAAGAAATAACCCTGAAGAAGAAAATTCTAAACACGGAAAGCATCATAACATCTCAATGAGTGATAAAAGGAAACAGAATTCCACCTGTATGAAATAACTGAGCAATCACAGGTCTCTCACTTGTTTCACAAGAAATAAGATTAATTCGTGAGCTATCTTCCAATTTCGTGCGCTTATGGTGTTCCCAATTCAAGTTTGAAATATCACTAGCTACTATATCCTTTGCTAGAGGAGCAACCTCTAGGGGTGCTACTGTTAATTTTGATATATCTTCAGCAATTCTGTCTTTTGTATCATTATGATCATGTTGCATGGATTCCGGAACAGATGGGGTCACCTTAACACTCTTTCTGATGAGACCTTTTTTCTCCGACTTGAATTTCTGAAAATCAAGGAAGAGGAAGAACTTCAGAACAATATACAATATAGAGAACAAATCTTATGTATGTCACAAGAGAGAAGGTTCCCTGTGTGTGTGTGTGTGTGTGTTGGGGGGGGGGAACACAGCATATAAATGCAAAATTTCATTCACTAAAATCAAGACTCTATGCTCAAGTGAAGGCATGATGACTAGCATCTTGAAACTCGAAATGTATATAGGAAATTCTAGAGCATACTGTAGCTTGATTAGTTTGCAAGAGATCATGTATGCTTGCCTGGAATTTCCCACTAGTGAAGCAGCGCGCGTAGGATTTGTCACATAATACATTAGTAACATCAGTAAGCGTAGCTCTTCTTTTCTTCTGAATACTGCAACCTGGAGCTGTCGATTTACTCTCATCTGATGCTAATCTCTTACAGTTTGCTTTAAGAACTCTACTCTGATCAGGCCGAGGAGGCTTCTGGATCAACCTTCCTGATGTACCAAGAGCTTTAGCCCGTGCTCTTGTAATGCGAGGAGTAGGCCCTTCTACTTTGGTCGCAACTAGGTTTTCCTTGTTCATGTCGACCTTGTAGAAGAGCACTGTATGCCTCAATCTCAAATTCTGCACATTAAACCCTAAATTTAATCAGCAACTCCAGGCCACAAATGCTTGAAAGGTAGAGTGCCCTGGTAAAATATTGTGAAAACAACAATAGGAGATGTCGACATATCATATGAAGAAATGATCACAACTCATCATTTGACAATAACATTTAAAATGTGTGCTCAAGTCAAGTTCATCAACACGGTGCCTTAATCTAAGTTATCACTCAGTTTCGCGGCCCCCTCCCATCATCAATGGCCTTAGCGTCTCAAAACAAAGAACAGCTAGAATCACTGGTTTACAATTGTAACAGAAAAGGGATATCATCCCTTCTCAGTACAATTGATCACTCTTCATCAGGGGAAAAAAATTCATCCAAGACAATGTTCTCGCATTGATTTTTGGGTCAATCCCTGAACACCAGACAATAGAAAACCTAGCAAGTCAATCTCAAGCCAAACCCTCAACCCCCTCCCTCCTAACAAGGTACATTTCAAAAAAAAAAATTCCTTAATCCAAGAGAACAATACACCATATTATGTGAATAGTTACATTTCGATTATTCTCAACCCAAGGCGACATCCATGGAATTAGTGGGTGGTCCTTGATCAGAAAATCTCTGTTTCATTTCTAACGTCTCTACATTTCCTTCATTATCAGTAAAATCTATGGATAAGATGTGAGTTGAGTATCAATCACTCTTCAACGATCACTCTCAAAGACTCAAGAGTAATGAATTTTGAGCGACACTAACAAATCCTAGGTATTCGAGTCTCGTACAAGCATATCTTAGTTAGCCAATGGTGTATATATATACATATATGAACAATATGGATATACAAATATATTACAAAGTGAATACATTGACAAACATAGGAGAGCAAACAAATGCTAGATATTTGAAAATAGGATGAAATCAGATGTACCCACAATTTTAACTTGATGATCTATTGATTTCAGAGACCATCAGAGTTAATTTTTCAAATTCAAGTCAAAATCAAGTAAGAAAACACCAAAGTGCCATCATCAAAAGCAGTAGAGATTGACTACATAAGTCAAAAACCAACAAAATCTTGGGATGCACTTAAAACAATTTAGAAGGACAAATAATGTTATAAGTTCTTGATAAACCTTAAAACCCTCAAAACCCTATTCTTTCACTCACTAAAAATTCAATCTTAAAGAAAAACCCAGCTCAAATTCAAGTTCAAAATTCAAATTCAAACAAGAAAAAACAACAATTTTTCCAAAAAATTCAGAAAACCCAGAAGAATTAACATCACAAATGGAGTATGTAAAACACACAAACCATTAAAATTAAGTAAATGGTATGTCAAATTAGAAAAAACAACCCCATAAAACACACAGATCTATCTCAAAATTTCCAGAAATTCCACATTAAAAAATCCCAGAAATTTTCCTTTCGATAAACCCAGATTTTCTCATCAAATTAAAAAAAAATCAACAATGTGGGTACTCCTCAAAATCCAAACAAAAAATCAAAATCAAACCCAAAAAACGAAAAAAAAAAGAGGGAATAAGTTTTCTTACTTAATGAGAAGAGAATGAGACACACAGAACCAGAAGCTCCAAGACAAAAAAAACGAAATAACCCCAGAACAATTTTTTCTTAAAAATAAAAAATTAATAATCAAGAATTTAGAGGCGATGATTATTGTTCAATTTACGATTAGGGTTTTGTAGAAATGGATCATTCAAAAAGATTTGAAGTATAAGAGCGGAGAAAGAAAGAGAAAGAGAGAGAGAAAGAAGGGGAGAAAAAGTGGGTGGGTATGATAAATAAAAAGGGTTGAAGTTGAAGGTGAAGTTGAAGTTTGAAGAAAAGAGGAGAGAGAAAAGAGGAGAGAGAAAGAAGAGAGAGAAGGAGCGGGAGGAGCCACAGTTTAAACTTCCAAAATTCAGACAGTGGAGGTGGGGGAGGGGTGGGGGATAATAAGACCATAGACTATTCACTATTAAACTATAGAGAAAGAGAAATAAAGATGAGATTTTTTTTTAATATAAGGTTTTTGAGTGTGTAAAAAGCAAATTGTTATTTTGTTATGAGACTTTCTTGTTATTTTTGTTTTGTTATTTGTCCTTAGTAGTAGGAGTTACTAGGAGTCTAGGGAGGGGGGGAGTACTTTTGGTGAAAATTTTAAGTATTGGACTTTTTCACTCAATTTTGTTTGAAGAAAATATTTTATGTGATGTAATTGGTGGGTTCCTAAGGAATATCTATAGAAAGGTGAATAATATTTTAGGTTGGAATGGAGATGGAATTGGGAAACATGTTTTGATCATTGGTGAATTATAGGGATGATATAATTTTTTTTTTTGAGAAGCAATAGGGGTGATATAATTTACAAGATACTTTTAGTGAGAATTTGACATGAATATTTTATTTAATGGACAATTTACTTAATTTTGTTGAAAGAAAATTTTTTATGTGATGTAATTGGTGGGTTTCTAAGGAAAATATATAGAAAGGTGAAGAATATTCAAGTTGGAATGGAGATGGAGATGGATCGGAGTTGGGAAAAATATTTTGATCATTAATGAATTATAGGGGTGAATGGTGATCATTGGTTTGGTTCATTACATTTTCATTTGAGGTGGGTTAAGTTTCAAACTTTCAAATTCAATTTAACTCAACTTTAGTTCAGATATTGTAATAAAGTAGGTACTATTTTGATGTTATAACATTTTCATTGTCGAGTTTTTGCTGGTTTTTAAAAATCTTTATAAGTTTTGGTTGGAAAATTTATTATTAAATACAAATCAAATTATAAGATATGTAAAAATAATATAGTTAAATATGTTTTAAATTTTTGTTCGCGAGTCTCGCGAATCTCTCATATCGAACTTAGATGCTTGGCTCATAAGATACTTGAGTCGCGATCGAGTAGTTTGCGAGCATGTTAAACTCATTATTGCCCCCAAGTTGACAAAGCATATTTATCATTAGGGTACTTATTGTTTGATAGAATAAGACATTATAGGCCTTTTTTATGCAGGGACATCAGCATCATTATTAATGGCAAGGTTGTGCTTTATCAACTTAAATTTTACTTGTCTCAACTTATAATCTCTTAATTGAATTAGGGTACTTTCTCTTTACCTCGAAACAAACTTACAAAATGGTGCTTTGGAGGTGGAAAAAGAGTCATCTATATATATATATTGAAATGTGTGGGCAAGCATTGCACGCTGCCAACGTATCACCCCGCGTCCCTGCCTCATACATGACATTCCCTTAGAAAATGATTAGGGATATTGCATAAGAGGTATCAAACTCGTGACCTCTTTACTTTGAGGTGTCATGATCTTACCACTAAATTATGACATGTGCTTGGGGGCATCACCGTAGCCCGGGCCCAACAACTAGTTTCATTTTAGAATATGATATATGCAACTCTTTTGCAAGCATCAGAGACATCGTCATCATTATTGATGGCAAGGTTATGTTTTATCAACTTAAAATTTTCTTGTTTGAACTTATTATCTCTTATCTGAAATAGGGTGCTTTCTCCATGATCTTCATCTTCATCTTGAAAGAGAAGTGGTGCTTTGGAGGTGGAAACAGGGTCATCTATATATATAAGGCATTCCTTATCATCTACATATGTATATATATATAATGTGTCCGTATCATCTACCCTCATACATGGCATTCCCCTAGAAAATGATAAGGAAAATTGCATAAGAGGTTTCACACTTGTGAACTCTTACTTTGAGGTGTCATGATCTTACCACATAACTATGACTTGTGCAATTGGGGCATCACCCGAGCCCAACAGCTAGATTGATTTTAGAATATGATATATGCAACTCTAGGGACTAACTATAAGAATTTGAAAGACATTTTCAAATAACTAGCATTTTATAACACCGATCAGTCTGTGATTTTGCATAAATCTCTGAACAATCATTATATAAAATATATTTAACACTTATTATTAGCTCTTCTGGCTACATTCATCAAAATCGTTATGTTTTTTACAAATCCTAACCGCATAATTTAGGTGCTTTAAATCATATAATATATTTTCGTAAAGAGTCGTTAAGATTACTGATTTGGACGATATTGCAATCTCGGATCTTATGTACTCCTTAGTCGGAAGACGACCAAAATTAGTTGGTATCCACATTTTAACTAAGCATTTAATGTGGTACTCCCTCTGTTTATTTTTATCATTCTCACTAGCTTGTCTTTGAACTTAAATATCTTTTATTATATATTAGTAAAAATTATAATGATTGAATATTAATAAAGTACTAATTGAGACGAATCAGACAAGATCCCACATTATTATATTTTTTCTGATAAATTGAAAAAAAAATGAGAAGATTCTCTCAAAGTATGAATAGTGTCAAGATTCCAAGTGAGAAAGATAAAAAACAGAGGGAATATTAAAGATGAGAAATAATTCTTTGAGATGACGGGATTTATGAGATGGTTTTCAAAAATACTCAAAAAGGTATGAGAGCTAGTACTTCTTGCAAATGGCACTGTTTGTCTGTTCCTATTGTTATTTATTCAAATGCGCTTTGGGTGTAACATGTTACAACATAACTTATACGGATATTATGACATACTCCAACAAAAATGACATGAACTGTACAAATAATGACATGAACCTGATGTCATTTTGTGATCATTTTATAAAAAAAAGTGATTTTTTTGAGTTGTTACGCTATAAGTTATGGTGTAATAGTTACACCCAAGAATTTGTATATTTCTTTTTTCAATTGATGTTAGTTTGATGACCAGGTTTCAATATCATGCAATGCACAAACTAAAAATAAAGAATAAGATGATACTTAAGCTTATACTACCTCCGTTTTAAATTAATAATCTACACACTTCACTTTGGGGGAGAACCAAGGAGAAAGTGCAAAAGTATGAGAGATAAACTAAAAAGGTGGAGAGAGAAACTGAAAAGTGAGAGAGAGAAACTAAAACGTGGATGACATGGGTGGAAAAAGAGGAGAAAGTAAATGTGATATGTTACCAAAATAGAAAAAGCAACAGTGTGTAGATTAAAAAGAAACAGACCAAAATGGAAAGTGTGTAGATTAAAAAGAGATGGATGTAGTATGTACCACTTCTAGTATATCATATGTAATGATTATACTACGAGGAAACATACATACTTCCTCCGTTCCAAATTAAACGCAACAGTTTCCGTTTTGGGAAGTTTCAAATTAAATGCAACAATTCCAAACTTTCTATTTTTAGTAAGTTTTTTAGGTGTGAATTTACAAAAATACCCTTACTAAAAAATTAAACCATACTTAGTTATACCTAATGAAAACTAATAAAACCCTTAACAAGATCTTATCATACTAATTAAATAAATACAAATCCAAATCATCTTCCTCTTTCTATCTCCTCAACTCTCACCCACCACCACTTTTCTCCATCTTCATCATTTAAACCTCCATCATCACCCACCTTAGGATTCTCTCTCCTCAAACCCACCCACCTCAAATTTCTCCTCTACCACCACCACCACCACCACCACCATCCTATCTCCGGCCTCCAAGATTTCGGGCACCACCACCACCATCACAACCATCTTCTCTCTCTCCTCACCACTCTCGAAATCTTGTTACTCCAAAAGATTTCGGCCTCCAAGATTTCGGGCACTCCAACATCAACATCTTTATCTTTTGGAGATAGGCGTTTCCCCACCACTCTCCTCGCCACTCTCTCTTCTCGATCTTTGTATCTCCTGCAGATCTCTCTCTCTCTCTTCCATCTCTTTCTCTCGCCATAACTTGAAGCCCTAAGAATGGCGTATGATGAAATTAAAAAGGGGGTTTGGAATTTCGGTGGTTAAGGTTGTAGTTTTGCTTTGTGGTGGTGTATTTAGGGTTTTATTTTGATAGATTTCGGTGGTTTTAGTGGTGAAATTGGGGTTTGGTGGTGGATTTCGGTGGTGTTAGTGGTGAAATTGGTGGTGGATTTCGGTGGTGTTGGTAGTGTTTTGATGGTGGTGGCGTTTGCACGTGACGTGGTGGTGGTGGTTGTTTCGGTGGAGGTGGTGGTAGTGTCTTGGTGGTGGTGGTTGTTTCGGTGGGGGTGGGGGTGGTAGTTTCGGTGGTGGTAGTGTCTTGGTGGTGGTGGTTGTTTCGGTGGGGGTGGTGGTGGTAGTTTCGGTGGTGGTGGTGCCTTGGTGGATTAGGTTGTGGCGGTAGGTGGTGGTGGCATTTGGTGGTGGTGCTTAATTAAACTAATCACATACCCTCCCTTTTTCTAATCACCCCCAAGAAATTTCATTTAGAGTCTCGCCATCTAAATTGTTGCGTTTAATTTGGAACGGAGGAAGTATATTTTTTCTTACGGTGATTTTTTACAGCATTTGCTCAATCATATTCTGCCTCTTTTAATTTCAAAATTGTACAATAAAAATCTTCCAACAAACAAAGAAAAAAACATTGATTGAGTGAAGAACAATGTTTGCGTTATACTCGGTTCATAAATCATAACCGTACCATAATAGAATTTAATTTATACCATGTGTTTATTGTGGTCATGATGGCCTCATTAATTTGAATCAACCAAAGTAAAACGATATTTATGCCCAAAAATGAGAATTTCAATTGTTTGACTTTTTCGACTAAATAATCCCAAAATGACAAAAAGAAGCCAACTCAACTAAAAAAAAACTTGAGTTTCTAGTACCCCTAGGTCCTATATATATAAACTTCAATTTCTATTTATGTTTAACAATAGTTATTGGAGGTTGGACCAAATAGCCTATTATCTTCTATACAAAAATTAATAGTCTATTATTATAGTAAAAAGTAGTGTTTAACGAATTTGGTAAGATAAATTGTATTAGTTACAAGAGTGATCTAAATTTTGTATACTCAATGTTCGAAACTATTTTTTGATTTCAGTTTTCTATTTTCTGAAGAAGAAAAAAACTAACTATAAAAAGAAAGATTAAGGAAATTAATAAGAAAAAATAGTTCATATATGTTTGTTATCCGTAATCATAAAACCGCCACCTTATTAAAACGAAAAAAATTAACAACCCTAGCCTCATTTTCTCCCTTTTTTCCTATTTTCTCTCAAATCCTTAGTATTTTAGTGTTTTAGTTAGTTTTTCTAATAATGAGTTTCTCTCTAATTGTGGGAGTTTCTTTCTCTCTTTTGAATACTATTTATCAAAGTACGAGTATTCTTAATTTGCTTTTTATTTTCAAGTTGATGATTATTGTGGAATAAGATAGGGAATCGACCTAATCTTAGAAGTTAAAAAGTATATTATAAGTTTTTGTATCAAGACGATCATAGCACCGATTGTGAAGGTCTTCGTCTTTATGAGAGATGCCAAGTCATTGAAATTTATTCATGGAAATCAAATTAAAACCATGAATTTGGAATCTTGCTCAAGTATGCATAAATATAATTTTCTTGTAGATTTTTAGACATATATTATTTTAGAGTTGATTTTCATTATTCTAGATACCGTATGACTTTTCATGAAAAAAAAAATTCTTTCCTTGAAAAAAATTAATGAATAACATGATCTAAAAATCTTAGAAACAAAAACAAGAAACTCAAATTGTTACTACAATCCCGGTTCGTTATAGTTTTTTATTTCCAATTTTCAGTTTTTTTGAAAACTAAAAACAAAAATATGAAAATCAGAAAGTGCAGTTTCTAGTATTTTGTGGTCAGATTTACAAATTGACATGTTTAGTATATAAGTATGACTAATTCTAAGTTCATTATACTTCTTATATCGTATGGTTTTTACATTAATAAAACCAAAAACTGAAAATTATTAGTGATCCAGAACGAGCCCTGAATAAATAATGCTAAGATCCAATGTTGTTGCTCTTGGTGTTATATCAAAACATAAGACTAGTATTCTAATTTGAAGTTCCTTGATGATGTGGCAATGGCACACGAATTCGTAGATCAATAGAATATAAAAACCAATCTTGAGGGTTGAGGCTCCAACCATTAGCTTCAACTTTTGGTTGAGTTGGTCCTCTGACATAGTACACAAAGCCAGTGTGACAAGAATGTTACAGGTTCAAATTTCATTCACCCATCTTTTCCAAAGTGGAATACTTAGCGCTGGTATAAGATGACCTATGCTACATCGATACTTCAAGCCTAATGAGCTGTCATGTGAATAGGGCGTGATAGAATATAAACCAATATTGGGGATCTAAGCATCAGTTGAAGCTTTTTGTTGAGTTGACCCTCTGACATGTTATTAGAGACAACGTGATAAGAAGGTCACGGGTTCAAATCTCATTCACTCCTCCTTTCCAAAGTGGAATATATAGCGTTGGGTATAAGGGGCCTATATTGCGTCCACAGTGTAAGCCCAATGGGACCTCATATGAGGGGCGTGATAGAATATAAAACCAATCGTGGGATGCCAACCATCAATATAGACTTTTAATAATTGAGTTGATTATCTATAATTATGTCCAAATAAACTACTGTATATTCTCTTGCTTATTCTAAACTCTAATTATTTAAATTTCTTATTCACCTAAAATGAGCTAGTATTAGATATATTATATAACATGACATATTTACGGAAGACACTCTAAAAAATGGAACGACTGAAGACTTCGTGCCTAATTTAAGAAGTCACCAAAATAATACTTGTGGGTCCAATAATAATTGGGTCCCGGACTAAGGTGAAATTACTGATTTGTCCTTAGCATAAGATAAGGTCCACGCATCACATTATGTCAGTCGTCTATGACGGCACTCCCTCCGATCACTATAATTAGGGACCAGATCCCCTTTGAAGGTAATGGATAGTTCATTAGCTGACTCTGTCTCTCTTTCTCTTCCTTGTTTCTCTAATTAGACTTTACTCGTTGATCAGCTACTGACTTAAGCATCGGAGAGGTGATCTTGGATCCACCCCCAGGGCAGCCTAAATTTGTTTTGCAGGACTCCTACCCCACTCGGATACTTGGCCCATTTTCAAATCTCATCTCCTTAAATTTCCCAAAAGATCTCTACTAGTAAATTTCACCAGAAACAATACTCTTGCTCACTTCCTTGGTGTCCAACTCCCAAACATAGAAAAGAAAACACCAATAAACTTATGTTTAACTAATACTACCGTGTCAAATATTAAACTATTATAAATACTAATCATTGTAGTCATATTTGAAATTATTGAGGAACAATGTCGTTTTAACATTATTATCAACTACAGAATGAAAAGTATTAAGGTAGATTTACACTAGTAGAAAAATGCAAATTTGCGTCAGTCTATGTGCGTCGCACGCTAGAAGCACTGACGCAAATAGCCTATTTGCGTCGCACATTAGAGAACGTGCGACGCACACAATGACAACAGATGGGTGGTAGGGTCATTTGCGTCGAACGGGGTTGAGAACGCGACGCAGATGATGAACATGATTTGCGTCAAATACAGCTATTGTGCGACGCACATGGCTGGATCCCATGATTTGCGTCGCATGCTTGGGGGATGCGACGCAAATCATTTTCGTCTAAATAGAAGTCATGTGCGTCGGATGCAGCTACAGTGCGACGCAAATGAGTGGATCCCATGATTTTATCAAACGATGTGCGTCGGACGTGTGAGTTCATGCGTCGCAGATGAGTAAAGGATTTGCGTCGGACCTCATGGCCCATCCGACGCAGATCCTCGACCCATGAAATTGTAAAGCCCAACCAAACACATTAATCTAAATAAACTTACATCTCCAGCGCCCCTTTTCCTCATTCTCTCAAACCTCTCTCTTCTCAACCGACCCTTCTCACATTCTCTCACTCTCAGATTCTCCTCCCCCTCACTCTCACTCCGTCGAGCACTATTCCGGCGAATCACTTCGGCTTTCTTGGCGGCGGCTTCGACGCGTTTCTGCTCTTCTTCTTCGCGTTTTTTGGCGGCTCTTCTTCTTGCCAGTATTGCTCTTCTTCTTTGCGTTTTTGGGCGCACTTCTCGGAATTTCTTCGAGCTTTTGCTTCCTCTGCTTTGTTGTTTACTCCCATCTTCTTCGTTTGCGAATGAACCTTCAGCGAGCGAATCTTCAGCGACGAATCTCGCTTTTACAGTTTCGAATTTTTTACAATTTTTAAATCTGATCTGTTTGGCGTTTATCCTAGTCAAGAATTTCATTTTTTCATTTTTAGATCTGATTTTCTATTTTAGTTTTCAAATCTGAAAATTTATTTTTTCATTTTCAGATCTGAAAAATAAGTCGGTTCATGCAATTGAAAATATCTGCTTTTTTATCCTTTCGTTTTTATTTTTATTTTTTAAATCTGATTTTTTTGTTTACTTTTTTGGCATTTTTAGGGTTTATTTTCAGATCTAGAATTTTCTTTTTAACTTTCAGTTCTGAAATTCTTATTTTCATTTTCAGATCTGGAATTGGTTCTTCTCGAAGTCGTCTCCCTCGAGCTCATCGGAAAACGTCGGCTGCAATGTTCCTTTATTGTTCTAGATTCAGTTTTAATTTGACATTTTTTTTACATATTTACAATGTAATTTGTTTGTATCTATTGTACATATTTTTTTTTCTCTCATTCTAAATTGATTATAGTGGTTTGTAATACATATTTGACATTATTAATGCAGAAATACATGTTATTGCGCAATGCGATTGTGATTTTAAATCATATTGTGGGAATTATTTGCTTTTGGAATCATGTCTTGATTTACCCAGATAAACAGTTAGAGCAATATGTGAGTTTGAGAGGAAAAAAAAACAAGCAACAATCATTTGCATTGCACCTAGTGCCACATGCGACGCAGACGAGCATCATTTGCGTCGCATGTGGCACTAGGTGCGACGCAAATGACTGTTGCTTGGACTTGCTAGCAGCTGCTGGGGCATTAGCGTGTCTCCCATCTGCGTCGCATGTTGAGCTATGTGCGACACAGATGATTAACCATTTGCGTCGCACATTGCTCAACATGCGACGCAGATGGGAGACGCAAATGGCTATGTATGCAGGGGCTAGGCGTTATGTGCGTCGCACGTTGAGCGGAGTCCGACGCAAATAGCTAACTATCTGCGTCGTGTTTCCATCCGACGCAGATCTTGTATCCTTATCTGCGTCGAGACCTTTGCCGTCGGACCCATGTCCGACGCAAATGGGCGCCTCGCATCCGACGCAAATCGTCGATTCTGTACTAGTGTTAGTTTTTTCTTTTTTTCCCCTTTATTTTGAATAAGAAAAATATTGATTTCATACTACTCATTCCATTTTGATTTCTAGTAACCTATATTGTTAATAGTGTAGATTTTCTTTTTTATCCTTATAGGCATCGGTATGCTTTTCTCCTAACTATATTTCATATGCAATTTATCTATACTTCTATTTGCGGACCTTTTTTTCCATAAGACTATGCTACAAGTCAGTGTGTCACTCACCTCCTACCAATCTGAATTTGTGCACATTATCATTGCATATTTGCATATGATTGAGCATGTGAATTGTGACATGACATCATGCCACTTAGAAAGAAAACTTCTTTGACATTTTTTTTTAAAACAAGAAACACTTTCAACATAAACGGTAAAACCCAATCCATCATAAAGCCAAAGTATCAATTCTACCACTAAGCTAAATTTAAAGCCATTGAGTAATTTCCAACAATGATTAAAAAAAATTCAAAAATTACCTTACCTAAAATTAAACAAAGCCCATTACTTTTTCTTCTAGATTCAATGACACCATTTACTAGCCCCACACACCCTTTTTAGTTCTATTATATGACTTCATCAGGAAGCATGACCAAACCATGGACTTTCAATATCATAGTGAATTGGTGATTGTCAAAACATCGCTTATAGAAGTATGAAATATCCGTTTTTTTAATTTACTTTTGCTTATCTAAACTTATTTGAATTTATTTAAACTTATCTTAATTTATGGACTTTATATGAACTTATCTTAACTTATTAGACCTTATCTGAATTTATGTAAACTTATCTAAACTTCTTTGGACTTTTTTTTTCTTCTTATAAGGATTGAAAACAAGGTGAACAGCTGAAACCTGAATTCAAATGATTTGTCACTATACTTATGACGTTCAACATATTTTCCTTTGAAACGCGTTTCTTCTGGTCTTCATCATTCCCATTATTTTGCCATCAACACATGGAAGTTAATGTAGGTTTAGTATTTAGGGTGTGGTATCATTGTATCGCATCAATGATGTTATGAATTAATTGACAGACAAAGAAACACGAGAATAAAATACATAGATTTAAGTTGTTCACAAACAATGCGTTAGTTAGGGTTCAAAAAAAAAAAGAAACAGTAAAACCCATATAAAGTTCCCATTCTCTTAAGGCCTCTTCTCCCCTAGGCTCTTCCCTTCTTTCTCATGGTGGAACAAAGTTAGTTAATATCCTTCTAATGTTTTATCTAATTGTAATTGTGCAATCCATAATTAATGCTTTCATGACTATTTGTCATTATACCCTAGTTTTATGAACAAAAAGATTTCCAACTTATACTATTATTTCAAATAAAATATAAAATTTAATATCTAAAATTTATACTCAAAAATTAATTTTTTTTTGGCCCCATCACGTTCATTTAACATCGTGTGCATTGCTCAGAATTATAACTTGTTTTGTTTTAATTTGAGTATTACTCTCTCTGTGTTTTTTTGTTCTTTTTGCTTGAAATCTTGACATTATTCACAATTAAAGATAATCTTTTACAAATTTCTTAATAAACAAAAAAAAATAGTCGTGATGGGTCTTATATGATTCGTCTCAATGAGTAATTTATTAATAATATTCAATCGTTATAATTTTCACTAATATATAATGAAAGATATTTATGATCAAAGAAGCGCATTGGCAAACCTGCACAGTTAAAGTAGGAAGAACAAAAAAAATACATAGAAGTATATTACATCGAGAGTTAGGGGATTCTAATCCTGGAAGGGGTTAGCTCATGATCGCTAGTAATAACTTAGCATATTTTTAAAATAATCTTTTGGTTAATATTACTCTAAATGTCTATATTATTTTTAAGGTAAGGAGAATGAGCTTGTTTACACCTCAACTCGCACGGTGTCCTTGGTCTAGCATTTTCGGGCCAGACACTTGAGAGTAGAGGGAAAGGTAAAGGGAATCCCTATCCCCAAGTACCTTGTGACTTTGAGGTTACAAGTGTTGGGGATAGGAGCGCAAGTGAAAGCAATTATTGATAATGAGAAAGGTAGGTAAAAGATGGACAAGATAAGTAGTAATAAACACACAATTTAACGTGGGAAAAACCCTCAAAAGAGGTGGAAAGAAAAACCCACAAACGACGAGCACTAATTATCCAATATCTTGAAAGGGTATGAGAGTACAACTCTGAAGGGTAAAAGGATAATGGTATGACTCTCTAAATTATATTGGATCAAATTCTCAAAGAGAGCTGGTAATCTGTCAAAGGAGATGTATATATAGGAGTATCCTCTCTAAGAGCTAATATGTGTGTACGTATGGTACTCTTGGTACACTTGGTATAAATTGTAAGTTTATGCTAAGTGAGAATCTATAGTACAGGCAAGTTTGGAGGCCAATCATATTAGCACAAGCTAGCCTTGGAGCCCAATGACATCATAATCCTTGGAGGCCAAAGATCTTCACAAGACTTGGAGGCCAAGTATATGGTATGTGTGAATTTCCTCCGAGGCTTACAAAGCAAGCTTGAATTAATTAATGTTGGATTTGTGACACAAACCCAACAACAAGGAGAATCCCCAACAAGCTATATATATATATATATATATATATATATATATATATATATATATATATATATATATATATATATATATATATATATATATATATATATATATATATATATATATATATATATATATATATATATATATATATATATATATATATATATATATATATATATATATATATATATATATATATATATATATATATATATATATATATATATATATATATATATATATATATATCCTTTACTTGCACAAGAGTAGGGGAGAAATTTTGGGGATACCACTTTGAAAGGGACAAGAATCGAACCCTTGTCACAAGGGTGGAAGGAGGGCCTCCAACCAGCTAGGCCAACCTTGATTCTTACTCTAAACGTCCATATACACAAGCAAAAATTCACTCTTACAATCAAGCAAGACTTGGATCACTTGGCAAGATTCTTATCTTAGATCCTAGAGGTTTTGGGTTTAAATCTTGCCAAATGAGGGTGTTTGGGATAGAGATCCCCTTACCTTTTCCCCCTTATTCCCAAGCTTTACACCTGACTCGCAAATATTGGATCAAAAAACTGTGAAATGAGTTCTACAACTAGTCAGGATCATTATTCTCCTTACCATTTAAAATAAAAAATATATAAAACAAGCATATTCATATCCCTATACTCCAATCGAGTAAAGTAGATGATATCAATGTCAATAAATATTTCACAAAGTATTATATATATGTGGCCGGTATTTTAAAGTTACTAACAAATACTCCTATACTAGGGTTACTTATAATTCTTGGGACGACTCATTACTATAATAGGGGTTACTGATAATTGTTGGAGTTACTTATATTTCCCTGTTTTACTTATCTTAAGGCTTACTGATCAAAATAATAGGGGTTACTTATAATTTTGTAGGATCATTTACCATTAATAGGGTTACTTATATAAATTGAAAGGGAAATTAATGTCTTAGTATAATTACTGTCTTTTTATATATATATGCAACCACATAGTTGTTAATGTGTAGCCAATCGCATAGAAGACTTGCTGTTAATATATGGGTTTCATAATAAACTAAACATTTTGTATAGCACAAGATATAAAAAAACAAAAGCGGAAAAAAGTGGACTTATAGTATAGAGAAAACAAAACGTCAAATAAAGTAAAAATGCATATGTTAAGCTTGTTGTTAAACGTCTATCTTTAATTAATATGTTATCATGTTTCACTAGGCTATATAACACTCTTATAGTCTTGTATCTTGCATAACATGTTGAGATTATTGCAAAGTTGTCGAGAGATTTAAAGAAGTTCAATATATAGTTTCCTAAGTTAGTTAGGTTTCCTACTTTGCGTCATATATATTGTGTGATAGCTTTAATGAGAAGACTTGATATTTTACCCTAATTGTGGTTTCTACATGGTATCAGAGCCTCCAAATTGTTTTTTCTCTCACTCCTAATTTCCGACAGCAGCCATGGCCCATGGCTGGCGATGAACAACCTTCACCAACGCCTGCTTTTACACCAACCATAAATATCAACTCCCCTTTTTATCTTGGTCCAGGCGACAAACTAGGGGACTTTATCACCCCTACTTGCTTGCGGCACAACAACTATTACAACTGGTCTGCGGATGTTCAAATAGTGTTTGAGAGTTGAGGCTAGGCGCAAATTCGATTTTCTCGACGGTACTATACCTCTGCCGTCTCTCCTTATACCTCCGCGGATTGCAACACGATTAATGTTGTGTTAATATCATGGATCACTAATACCATCGACCCTGAGGTAAGCATTACTCTTACACAATTTCGTGATGCTTCTCACCTTTGAGAGCATCTTCGCACTCGCTTTGCTTTAGTTAACGACCCTCGAATTCAGCAATTAAGACACTTAATTACAACATAATCACTTAATTATAACATAATTATTTGACCTTGTATTATGAACATATATCTACATTCTATATGTTGGACAGAAATATTGTGTATATATTTTCCATTAGACACCATATATATTTTTACTCTTGTGATTTATTTCAATTACATAAAATAAAACGGCGCCTTCTATATTTTTTTTAAAAAACCTAGAAAAAAAAGTAGATTTATGCATGTGTTTTGCTAATATCTCCAAAATCTAACATTTGTAACTCAAGGGTTGGTGCCCTACTTCAAAACTTACTAAACTTTCAACTTCAAAGTATAACATTTTCATTGTCTTTGTAATTTTTTTTTTGGAATCCTTGATTTAGATCAAGTTGTACTCCCTCCAATTGATATTTTTTTCTCTCCTCTTTTACTTTTGTGGTAAAAGCAAAGTTTTTTTTTATATAACTTTGACTATATATATAATCACCAATATATAATAAAAACATGGTGTGTATGACCTTGTTTAATTCATTTCGATGTGTATTTTAAAAATTTTAACATTTCATGATTTTTAAAATAGAGATATCATATGGTTAAATTTGTGTAGTACTAGAGATGGTGTAAACTAACAAATGTAAAGTTGTATTATCATTCGATCTAGTGAATGAGGCAGTGCAACACAGTCGACAATACCATCAATTCGCGATGACAACGACTTTGCTTTCACCACAAAATTTTCTCTCTCACCGTCCAATTTTCAAACGGTCTTGAATCAGATTGAGGCTTAGACCTCTTTTCAAGATGAGCTCCTCTAGCGCTAGAGACGGACATGGAACTAGGACCCGACCCAGACCCGGTTGGACCCAACCCATTTTAGAGGGTCTGGGTCTAAAAAATTGAGACCCATTGGGTCTAGGTCTCATGAATAATTCAAACACAGACCCGACCCAGACTCTCCCCGTAGACCCATTTTCGTTTTTACATATTAAATATATGTATTATAATACAAAATCTATAAAGTAGAAATAAAACTTTTTACCAAGACTCAAGTCAACTTGTTGTAAATGTTTTATTTTTCAATATTTGTACAAGAATTAAACTATTATTTTATTCTTTTATCATTTTAATAACTAAAAAAACGGGTGTAAAAATTTCGCAGGTTAAAAAAACAATCCAAACCCGTCGGACCCATTGGATCTGGGTAAGGGTCCGGATTTTCTAAACCCTGTGGGTCTGGGGCGGGTCTGTGTCTAAATCTAAATTTGCAGGTCCGGGTCTAGCAGGACCCACCCAGACCCGACCCATACCCATCCCTATCTAGCGCTGAGGCATAGAGAAGTAGCAAAATAATCATGGTGAAAAGGGATAAATATACATATATTAAGAGTTCCAACGTATTAATGCTTATGCATGAAATGGAATAAGAATTCTGATAAGGTATATGTTTATGCATGAAATGAGAAAAAGTAGTTATAAAGTGATAAAATGTATCTATAAACTGATTAAAAATATGCATAAATTGATTAAAAATATGCATAAACTGATAAAATAATATTCATAAACTTATCAGTTTATGTTATAAACTGATAAGTTTGTGCCACGAATAAGTTTGTCCCAACAAACTGATAAATATATGGCTTAAACTATTACAAACATGCCTTAAGATGGTGCAAAAATGTCATATACTGAAATTCGTCTCAGGCAAGACGCTTTGTTAAAATTAAAAATATGGAGGGGGTATTATATAATACTCTGAATGTTTCAATTAGTTTATTAAATCACTTACTATAATAAATATATTTGTGGGTGTCTTACATAGATAATAATTTATTGAGATATTGTTACATACGCATCTTGTGCATATAAAAAGATGTTATCCAAGAATTAATTGTTTTGCTAGCTATTTGAATATTTAAGTAGAAGTAAACGATAATTAAGATTTTTTGAAGCATACTCATAAATATTGAACATGATAGAAATATATGATAAGATAACAAATCTCAAACTGTATTTAACTTCAATTTTCAAAGACTTTCAAAATGTAGTACTTCCTCCGTTCTAAAATAAATGAAACACTTACTATTTTAGGCCTTTCAAAATAAGTGAAACGTTACCTTATTTGGTATTCACTTCTCTCTATCTCTCTCCTCATCACATGGGTCCCTTCTTTTTTTCTTCTCTCTATCTCTCTCCTATTCTAAATCCCCGTGCCAAGGCCCTACGTTTTATTTAAAACAGAACGGAGGAAGTATATAAATATGCATATGAGACTCGATCTAGTCATCGAAGAAGTTTCACCTAGGTATACTATAATACACTTGTTATTAAAATTGTTGTTGCGATGACATGTCACATTCTAATTAGATCAACACTAGTCACACACTCACATTCCCACTGTCCTACACTCCAACATCATAGTACTTTATATTATAAATATAGAATCCTTCAAAATGAAATAGTATATAAGATGACATTGACTATTATATTGGTAAGTAATATTCTAATCCATAACTTAGCAGTGTAGCACATACTCTTACATTGTTTATCCAACAACATGACCAGAATTTACGAGAAGGTGGTTAGAGTATTTTGATGTGAATGTTGACCAAGACAGCTCCTTGGACTTCTAATTAGACAAAATTATCCCTATAATTATATTAGAATAAGATTTATATGACCAATGAAGTTACAATATATAAAGGGTGTTGCAGTAATTGTAGCAATAAATGTTTATTTCGAATTCCATTTATAAATTCATCTCTCTCTTATGGTTCAGATCTATGACATGATAACATTTATCTGACAAAAGTTCAAAAACCACAAAATTTTTAGTAAATATAACGACCTGACATCCTGGCATTTTGCTTCACATTTCTTTGGGGACTTTTTCTGTGTCTTTTTTTATTATTCTTCTTCTTTTTTACTCTTTTACTTTTCTATTTTTTACTAGTACACAAAAAACTTTTGACCTATATCTACTAGATGCAGATCAATAGATCATCGTAGGAATAAGCGAGATTAAAGAACGAGAATTTAATAAGTACTAGATATTGCAACTCGGTAGCTTTTAAATCTCTATGCATAATGCATGGATTATAGAAGTAACTAATTGTGATCGTATTTTAAGTTTGAAATAACATTGTAATGCTATAAAAACAATTAAGTTTATATATTACTCCGTCTCAAATTAGTTTTAATGCTTATGAAATTCAAAGCACAAAGTTTTAGAACACATAATTAAGATCATTATTTTAAGATAAAAGTAGATATGATAAGTAAAAGTAGGATGTTTGTATTTTTAATTTAAATAGGTAAAAATGGATGTGCAATAAAATAGTAGGTCCAAAAGAAGATGTAATAATAATTACAACTTGGTGGACTATTAAAAAAAGGAAGTATTAAAACTATAACTTTTATTATACTTTCGAGTATCATGAACATAATTAATCAAAAACTATTTTCTTATTTATATGCTCATATAAAAGATTTCAAATAATAACAGCCGGATGTGGAGAATTCTAAGTGAACATTTAGCAAAAAAAATTGCCTTGGCTACGGATTTAAAGTGAATGCACTCAAAATATATGAATTATCGAATTATTTTTTAAATTATTCTAGAACGGTAGGGGTATAGTAAACTTCAATTCTAATGATATATTGAAACAATAAAAATCATACTCATGTCAAACTCTTTTTGGATTAATTGATTCAAAAACCAGTGCACACTGATTTTATTAGTTCCGACTTATAATATTATCAGGAACATGAAAGGATTAACAATTTTTTTTCTAAACTTTAAATTATATTATTAATGGATCTTATTTGAACTTGCCTTCAAAGCTACTACCTTTGTTTGTTTTCAATTTACACAATTAAACTTTTATGCTTGCCAATCAACACAAAACATTGACAGTTTGACCATTAGTATCTTTAATTATCAATAAGTAAAAATTATAAAAAATTAATATGTTGAATACACATGTTGAGACGAATCTAACAAGTTTTCTTTCCTTGTATATAAATGACAAACGAGGGTCAAAGTGAAGTATGTGAATAACGTCAAAGTACAAAACAAGCATCAACATGTGATAGCCTAGTGGTATTGGCATCACCTCCAATTCCAGAGGTCATGGAATTAAGACTCACCCCTTACAAGAGAGATCTCTATTTCCTCCCTCCTTACAAGGGACCTCAACTTACCTATCTAAAAGGTAAAAAATGTGTAGATAAAAAGAACGGATGGAGTATTACTAATGATACAATATTATTATCTCTCCATACTCTTTTTGTTATATAACTATTTTATGATATTAAATAGCATACTTAGATAACACGCTTTATTATTATTATTATTATTATTATTATTATTATTATTATTATTATTATTATTATTATTATTATTATTATTATTATTATTATTATTATTATTATTATTATTATTATTATTATTATTATTATTATTATTATATATTGTAAGGGAAGAAAAACTAGGACATGACCTAATCAAGAGGCCTTTAAACATCATTCCGCATGATGTGAGAAAAATCCATGGAAAACGGGGGGAAAACAGTAAAGCAAATTGGAGGAATAGTTCCTCTAATCCGCCATGAAATCCGCCACCTGATTCCGTCCCGGAAACGGTGAGAGAATTAAACAGTGCTTAACTTCTTCGAATCTATAATTGCATCACAAATCATGAAGTTCATAATCTATGGAGGTTTTCAAATGTTGAAGATGACGTTGATAACCGAGAGATTATCACCCTCTACAATAATATTGTCAATATTAAAGAAACTAGGAGCTTTGAGGCCTTCCATAAGACCCCAAGCTTCAGCTTGTATGATGGAACAAGAAGGGTCGATAAAATTAGCTCCAGCCAATAGCACATCACCTAAATGGTTTGAGATTACAAACCCAAAAGTTGCTTTACATTTTAAAGTTTAGAGCCATCAAAGTTCACTTTGAAGTGGTTTAACTTGGGAGGATACCAAATGAAGGCCATTCCACTTCTTTTGGGCATAGGATTGGAGAAATTATCTTTATTAGGTGAGTTGATGAAATTTTCTTTATATGAAGTAGAAGACCAATCTTGAAAGTAGTTATAAATAAGCTCACTAATATGACACGCCGAAAAGGCTTAATCATTGAAAATGACCTTATTTCTAGCAAATCAAATGAGCCACAAGGCCATAGCGAGCTGAGGAGTGAGGTAACATGCTCTATGCTCTAAATTTTTTTTTATATCTCTATCATATAAGGGAAGGAGGGAGGAAGATGGTGTCCATCCTTTAAAAAGACTAAAATACCCTTACTGAATTAAATGAAAAAATTACAAAGGAAAACAATATGAGAACTCTTTCTTATGTCTACTTGCCACACTAAACAAGCTAAAAATGGTATACGCATCAAATATTTCAACCAAAAAAATAAATGGACAAAATATCTTGACCTTTTTATAAGAGAAGAAGGAGTACATTTTGTCCACCTAAAAGGTTTGAAAAATTCTTTCTCTAAATATAGAATAGAGATAATTTAGTTTTGAAAAAAAGAAAAGAGTCAATTAATCAACAAAGAAACGGAAAGATCAATCAATCAATAAAGTTGCAAGGAAATATAGCAATCAATTACATTTTATCCAAAAAATAACAATCACATTATTTAATTTATGTCTATTAGTATAATAAATCAATTAATGCACAAATATAAATTTCCAGTCTATCAATATACTAAGTACATAATAAAAAATTCAAAATCATCCCTATAAATTCAATAATTAATAAAGGAGAAAAGAAAGTGATGTCATTTCTTCCATAACTTGTCAACTCAAATTATAATATATGAGTAATTTTGATACTCTTTGATTCAATCAAAGCAATTCATTATGTTTATGCTTTTTTTTTTTTGAAATCCAATCACAGAAAAATTACAATTAAAAATCACAATCACTCACTAACTTTTTAGTTTGGTAACCGAGTCAAACATTAGATCTTCAACCTTTTATATTAGTGAACTAATATATACATATTCATTACTATAACATATAATAAAATAACAAGTTTTGAAATTAACGCGCACATGGCGTGCACATAAGGCTAGTACCCTATAATAAGAGTTAAGCATACTTTTGGGGACTCATCTTTTAAAATTTTCACCTTAGAGGACCTCAAATTTTTTTTTTCACCTTTTAGGAACTCATGTCATATTTTTGGGTAGTTTAACCACACATAAACTCAAGGTTGACTATTACTGCTAAATTGGTACAAGTTTACAAAAGATAGAAAGCCACATAATTTAACTTTTCTAATGCAATAAATTGGTTCATGAAATTTTAAAAAGGAAAATTTAAATATGTAACGTCTCCACCCAAATCATGCAGGATTTCATAAAATGGGACCAAAAATTATAAAATTTTGATGTGTTTCCTCCTTAATACTATGATGACTGATGAATTTGGTCGACACTTGTAATACTATTTAGTTAGTTAGTTGACATTTTTCAGAAAAAAAGATCGTGATCCTTTAATCTTGTTCATCAAATTCACCTCAAGTTTTATATATATCTTTTTACATCTTCCATAAAATTATTATACTAAATTGGTCTTGGGTTGCCTTTTCTTATGATGGAAGGAAGCCATCTGTAATTGTTTCCTTTTCTTTCCTTTTTTTTAGATGCTCCATTTTTTAAGTTGAATTTGATGACAAAGAGATTGAAAAAATTAAAAGAACCATTGTTGGACAGTTTGAAAGATTTAGAAGAACTATAAAATCAATGAATATTGTAAAGATGAACAAAGAAGGAAAGACGTAAATAGGAAAAGGAGAATATAGAAGAAAGAGAAAACAGACTAACTATATGGTTAATTTATTTTGCCTTAAAAGTGGAATAATTGCTAGAAAAATAAAATGAGGTCCCAAAAGGTGAAAAAGAATCGAGGTTCTAAAAGGTGAAAAATTCAAAAGGTGAGCCCCAAATATATGCTTAACTCCCTATAGTTAGCATTTTTGTATGTTATTTATGTTATTTTGTTTGTTTCATCATCATGGTCTACATAAATCAAGATATAACACTAGAGGTAACAAGTTCGAACCCCACTACCTACTTGTGTTTGGGAGTAGGGATTCCCTTATACCCCCTACTATAAGCATTGACCTGTGTAGTTGGGCTGACTGACCCGCGAGAGGTGTTGGTCCAATAGGGTCATTCTTCTTACCAAGGGATTCTCTGGTGCCCCCCAAAAAAAATCAAGATATAACAATAGCAAATGGTGAAGTTATTGATAAGTCATTTTTATATATAGTTTTTAGGTGCATTTAGGTTGCATTTTAGAGCATTTAAATTCATATTTAGGTTCATTATTGCATTATATTCTCAAGTTATGTTATTCTACTCCTATTTGGTATGTTTTCTTGTATTTTTTTATGAATTTCAGGTAATAAGAACGTATTTGGAGTATAATTAGCTAAGCTTGAGAATTAGGAGCACTTGGAAAGAAGCTACAATGCATAAGGATCGTATAGATATGTCATAGTACGAGTTTGAGCGAAAACGAAGCGGAAAAACATTAGAAGAAATGTGAAAAAGGAGTTACGTTTACTCTTCTGATCATAACTTTTGATGTGCTTCTTAGAATCGAGTAATTCCAGCAGATTTGGAAATTAGACTTGAAGAGGTTTCCAACGATAGGTGGCACGTCCCGAGGAGAATTCTAGTCAAGGAGTTATGCCTTTCCGAAGTTGGGACTGTTTATGTTGGAATCTGTTTTTGCACGCGCGGATCACAAATTCCGCCCATTTCATGATATTTCGACTTTCCTTATTTTTGTAACTTACTTTCCTAATCATATGAGGTTACTTAGTATTAATTATATTAGGTTTTCACTCTTCTCTCTCCCCCCTCCCTTTTCACGTTAGTTTTATTTTTCTTAGTTCTAGTTTTTAGTTTTCTCTTCTTTTTCTCTCTAGTTTTTAGTAAACCCTAGTTTTTCTTATTGTTCTTCATTAATTCATGATTTTTATTTATTTCTTTCACTGATTTCTTTAATTATGTTTTCCTTAGTAGATGTAGTTTTTATTCTTTATTTCATGATTGAGTAGTCTTATTTTCTAGGGTTTGGGAATCCATTATATGATATGATTATTGATTGATATTTATTCATGGTTTAATTAGTTATTGATTTCTTTAATTGATTAGTGTTTTTATAGTTAATCTTGCAATCAGATCAATTTTCAGATTAAATATTGCTAATATCGAGTCATAGATCGAGAGATAGTACTCTTTAGAGGCTTACCTATATTTATCAAATCTGATTATGTTGAGCGACCGTACTAGCATATGTTGATTTGAGAGCGTTAAGACCCAGTCGTAGGATTAACCTGTGCTCTAGATATCTGATTAATTGAACTATTGATGATATTTTGATAGATTATAAGTATAAACATGGTGAACCATTGCCCTAGATCTTTTTACTTTGATTTTCTTTATTTATTAGTTTAGAATCTTAATTCACATATTATTCTGATCTTATTTAGTTTCTCCATACCTTAGAAGCTAGATTAGAAGTTAGAACAACCATCTCTCTTTGAATTCGACCCTACTTACCCTACTACATTGTTAGAAGGTTTTGCAGGAATTATTTTTGACAGGTTTACGACAGCCTATCAGTTATCAAGTCATATCCACTACGTGAATTTGTGCTTTTAAAATCCTTATCTAGCACAAAAAAAAGCTAGTCACTTCGTTGTTTTTCTTACTTGTTTAACTTTGACTTTCTATACAATTTACATATTACACTATAACTATTACTGTTACTAATTTATCAAAATAAACATCTTTATATAAAGTATTATAGGATTTGTTTTAATATATGTTTTACCTAATGTCAATTTTATACTATATTTACTAATTGAAGATTTAAGATATGAAGAATCAGAATTGTGCATTGACAAACACGAAAGATTAAAATGGTAAAGTGTTGTCGAATTATTTCTTTTTTAAGTAGTACTATTAGAGTACTAATAAAGCTAAATGGCTTATAAAGGATCATGTACAAGCAACATATAAGTTCACACATGAAATTAAACAAAGTTTATGACCAAAAATGCATATTCAAGACCCTCTTGTTCCTCATTTGGCGAGTGCATCAATTGCATAATTTTCAAATATATGGTCAAAGTATAGTTTAGTATTGGATCTCAAACGTACTCTAAGAAAGGGACTAGACATATTTAAAGCATCAACCAACCAAATTCAAGTGCTTTTATTTCTCGAAAGTTATGATGGATAATAATATAGATAATATTTAATCCCAAATTTAAATACTACTTACGATAATCAAGTTATTCTCTATAACGCGCTTAAATGCATCAAACACATAGAGACAAAATGACATTATGTTTTAAAGCAATCTATTAGTATTTCATTATTCATTTATAAGGTAGTTACTTTGATAAGTCATCTACTTAGAAGGACCTCCCTTGCATTGCACTCGTCCTTGAATTATTTGGCCATGTAATACTTATGAAATAAAATAAAAAAGCACTTTTGAACTACAAGTTGAAGGAATCAGAAATTTAAGTATAAGAGTTCTTATTCTTGTAACTCGTATTAGGATACTACTCCCTCCGTTATTAAGGATCTTCCTATTTTTTGTAGCAACAAAAATCAAGGTAAAGAACAGAGAGTTTATGCGCAGGTAAATCTTCTCTAATTATATAAATAGGAGAAAAAATATGGTTGTGAAAAAGCACATTATGTAATTATGTAGATCCAATAAGTGGAGTAATATAGTGTAATAAGGAAATAAAATTTTACCAAATAAAGAATAAAGTAAAAGTAAGAAGATTTCATGAAAAACACTTAAAGGAAAAGTAGGAAGAACATTAGAAAAAATAAAGCCACCAGATGTCTTTTCCAATTATTTTTCTTGATTAATATTTTGTGGGTAGATTGATGTCTTTCTCCCTCACACCCTATTTTCTAGACTTATGTGTTAATTTATCAATGTGAAAATGAGTCTTTCAGGTATTGTAATTGATTGGTTAATTTAGAGATGGTGCTTGATTTTTTAATATGGATTTATCTGGATATTGTGGTTGATTTGTTAACTTGGATGTTGAGTTTTTTTGGATTTTTGTTGATGATACACTTATACTTTTAGTGAAGCAAGAAAATATTCAATTATTGAAGATGAAAAGTTAATAAGGTGTAAGATTGGGAAAAATCAATATCAGGAGAGTACTATTAAGTGAGAATTTTATTAATCAAACCAGTTTATAACCTAGTCGAACTCAAAGGAAAACAAACCATGGAGAATTTGTTAAAATTCTAAACAACTCATTACTTTCTTTAAACAAAATCATTTATGCTTTATAATAACTTTAGTTTCATTCCGCCTTACCTAAGACTTGTTCAAACTTTACCAATGCATATCAAAACTAGACTACTTCCTTTCAAAACTTGTTATCCTCTAACTCCATTTAAGGCTATTCTTAGGAGTTGAGAAATCTAGTATTGAAAATCACCATTCAACAAAACAAGTATTATAGCAAATTTGAGAATAAAAAAACTAATATGAACCCGGTGCACACTAATTAGTGTGCACCCGATCCATATCACGTGAGTTGAGGGAACAATAGTAATGATTACGCTTTTCAGTTTTTGGCGCCTCGAGTTTTTCTCTCCTCGGATTTTCTCTCTCCTCATATTTCCTCGATTTTTCTCTCTCCTCATAACTTCTTCCCACTACTTCGTTCTCTTGTAACTTCTGCATTTTGTCTCTCAGTAATAACTTCTCATCTTCTTTGCCCTAACTTCTTCATTTCTCTCTCTTCAAGTTCAGTTCTGTGTAATCTTTTTCGTTTGAATTTAGCAATGGGAAGGAAGACGATCGGTAATCGGAATTTTCCAAAACGTCGAGGTTTGCGTTCATCTCTTGGTGGTCGTGCAGAGGAATCGGAGTTTCCTGGTGTTAGTAGAACTGCTCATACTGATGGTAATTATGTTGTTGATTTTGGTTTTTACTATAATTTCTTATAATTTTTGGAGTTTTGATGTTTTTTAGTTTGAATTACTCCTCATTCATTTTTGTGCGATTTTTTAGAGTTTCGATTTTTTTAAGTTTTAATTACTCTTCGTTCATTTTTGTGCGATTTTTATCGTTTGCATGATAAATTTTTGTTGATTTTTGTGCGATTTTTGGAGTTTTTTATTTTTATTTTTATTTTTAGGTTTTGTGATAATTTGTAATTGTACTATTTCTTGTGATGATATAGTATATTTTGACATGATATAGTTTATTTTGTAAATATATAGTGTATTTGTAATTATACTACTTTTTATTAGTCTTGAAATGGTAGTGTATTTTGAAATAATATAGTGTGTTTTGATATGATATAGTGTATTTTAAAATGATATAGTGTTCTTTGTAGTAGTTCTATGGCAAGTGTTTTGGATAGTGTATATTGATATCATATAGTGTGTTTTGAGATGATATAGTGTATATTGATATGATATAGTGTATTTTTAAATGATATAGTGTTCCTGTAGTAGTTCTATGGCAGTGTTTTGGATAGTGTATATTGATATCATATAGTGTGTTTGAGATGATATAGTGTGTTTTGATATGATATAGTGTATTTTAAAATGATATAGTGTTCTTTGTAGTAGTTCTATGGCAAAGTGTTTTGGATAGTGTATTTTGAAATGATATAGTGTGTTTTGAGATCATATAGTGTATATTGATATGATATGATATAGTGTATTTTAAAATGATATAGTGTTCTTTGTAGTAGTTCTATGGCGAGTGTTTTGGATAGTGTATATTGATATCATATAGTGTGTTTTGAGATGATATAGTGTATATTGATATGATATAGTGTATTTTTAAATGATATAGTGTATTTTGAAATGATAGTGTTCTTTGTGAATCGTGATAGTTCTTTGACAAGTGTTTTTGATTATAGTGTATATTGACATCATATAGTGTGTTTTAACATTTATATATTATGTTAGTGTTGTATTAGTGTATTTGTCTATGATATAGTATGTTTTGACATTATATAGTGTGTTTTAGGCCGATATAGTGTATGTTCTATACAATTGTTTTTTGTTGCGTAACACGGTTGGACATGATGTTAGTAATCCATCCGTTGAACAACAGGATGGAAGAAGTGATCTTTGCTAATCCTCGCTGTTAGTGCGGGAATTGATTCTCGCTAAAGTTCCCGGTAATGAAGGAACTGATGCTGGTAATCCTGTTGTAACAAAAGAAGAAGCAAAAAGCAAGAAAAGGGTAAAAGGTGTAGTTCAGAAGGATACCTTCCAAGCTCCAAAGAAGAGGAAAATATACATTGATGCTGAAGGACAGAGGGTAAACGTGTTCAAAACTACTTGCTGTGGTAAAAGGCTTTGTGAGCTGAATGAAGCTTTTAGTGTTGAACAGAAAAAAGCTGTTATAGAAATTGGTTTTGGATCTTTGCTGGATTTAAAGATTTCCAGGACTAATAATTCTTTAAGTGGATGGTTGGTGGAGAGATTTGATGGTGGGTCTGGTATGTTTAAGGTAGGTTATGCAAAAGAGTTCAAGGTTAATCAATTTGATGTTTATGATGTGCTTGACTCCCCTCGGTTGAAGGACGGGATGTGGTGGATGTGTCCAGGGGGACCTAATGCGGAGAATCCGCATTTTGAGTTGAAAGCAAGCTGGAGGGAGTACTTTGGAGTTGATCGGGATAAAGGGCAAATTTCTTTGTCTGCTGTTTATGCTGTGTTAAGGAATTTAGTTGATGGTGGCGAGATTTTTCAAAAGTTGTATGTGTTATTTGCTTTTTCTTCTTTTTTTAGCTCCAGTTGCAAATAACACACTTGGATTTGAGACTTGTTCTTCTTGTAAATGAGGTTCGGAGAATTCCTCGTTTGAATTGGTGTAAATATATTTTAGATAGGTTGATGCATGCGAATGTGTTGTTCAAGAATTCTTTGTTTGCTAAAGGTGCTCGGGGGCATTATCTTGGGTGTATAGTATTGTTACGGTTGATTTACTTCCATCACCTACAGATTGGTGATGGCGTGCCTCCAACACGACTTGCCTCTGTTGGGTCATTGGAATAATGAGTCAATTGCCAAGAGAATTCGTCGTGAAGTACTATGTGATAAGTTTGGAAGTGGTTTCTTTGGATGAAACTTATCCAATAAGTGCTAAGTTTTACTTCACCGATGATGGGCAAGTTGATTTCTCCCTGGATGAAGCCTCGTTCAAAAAAAAATTGAAGTTGAGTATGTACCACGTCCCGTATTGAGTGATGATAGAGGAAGTGAAGGAAGTAGAAGTACCGATGTACCAAAGAAGGCTGCGCCCAAGAGGAAGGTGAAGGGCAAGCTTCATATTCGATTTGAGCTTCCACCCGGGAAGTCTCACCGATGAAGAAATTACTGCACAAGCTAGAGATGTAAGTTCAAATTTTAGAATAATATTAATTTTTGATATAGTAGAATTTTGAGTGATATAGTGTGGTTTTATGTGATATAGTGTAGTTTTATGTGATTGTGTGGTTATGTGATCTTTGGTATGTGATATTATGTTTGTGTTTAATATAGTGGTGTTGTATTTGATATAGTGGTATTGTATGTGATATAGTGTGTACTTGTAGTGTGTTACTTATAGTGTAAAAATTTAGAATAATTTAATATAGTGTATTTTAGATCGATATAGTGTTGGTCTATATGATATAGTGTATGTATGTGGTATAGTGTGTGGTTTTAATATTTGATATAGTTCCTTGTAAAAATTGAATAATGTGCCGTTTTAATATAGTGTTATTTTCATATAGTTGGTGTTATTTTCATATAGTTAGTCTTGTTTTGATAGACTATTACAATTTAGTAATTTGTTTTGATTTTTGTAGGAGCTTCATGCTATGTGGTTCTTTGTGGAAGAGGGATTTGGAAGTCGTCTCTCATTGCCACATAGATGCTTTAAAGAGTTTGAAGGACTCTTATGTGGCTAGCAATCCTCCTTTCGATAATCCTTCCCAAGATGATCTTGACAAAATTTTGTCAAGTTCAATTTATCGAAGTACTTTGATGAAATGGCATCGATTGCATATCTTGTGAAGGATTTGCCACTTGGTTGGGAAGAGGTGTCTAATCCTTGTACTACTTGCTTTCCCTAGCTTTATAGTGACTCAAATGAGTCGGAAGACAAATGACATCATCCGTAACGTTGTCAACAACGTTTTTTATGATGCAAGCGAGGACATGTCCGTGGAGGAGAATACATGGTCTGTTTTCCAAAATGCTTTGTCTAGGGGTCCGGCCAAGTCAACTCTAAGGCTGGATGAATATGCGATTGAGGGTCCTTTCACTCATCTTTCAAAGATGATGAAAGATTTTGAAGATGTGATGCAAGATCTCCCAATATTTTTAAGGGAGGGCGTTGATTATTGTTCGAAAATCAACATCCTTTAGATGGGAGGTAAATTTTTGAATGAAATTTGTTTAATGTATTGTTTTTATTGAAAATATGCTTACAATTTGGTTGCTCGTTGCGGTGAAGAGATCTTTCATTTGGATGAAGTGTTCTTCTCTATACCTCGGAGTGAGATTTGGACGGTTGCTACGCAGAGGCCGAGATGTTTGAATCGGTTATAGATAATTGGGCAAGAATGATGAATATGAATGAACTCGGTCTCTCTTCTCCAAAAAAGTTTTACTTTACTTCTTCTCGAGTGTAAGGACTTTTTCTAATATATTTTTATGGTCTTGAATTCTTTATCTTTGCCTCGCATTATTTATTTATTGATAATATGAGCTCTTATGTTGCAGTTCGCATTATTGCATGTGCTTGAAAATGAAACCGATGCTAAACGCATTGATGATTTGATAACATGTTGGAAGTTTCAAATTCAAGACTTGAATAACATTTCAAAACTGGATCTCGGTGTTGAATTGGTAAGACAAATTTGTTTTTGAAATTATGATGAAAGCATTTCTTAGTATAAATTGACAAATATATAGTGGGTTTGTATATGATATAGTGCTTTTTGGTATCATATAGTGGCTTTTGTTTATGATATAGTGTGTTTCTTTATGATAGTATAAATTGACAAACATATAGTGGATTTATATGTGATATAGTGTGTCCGTATATCATATAGTGTATTTCTTTATGATATAGTGTATTTCCTTATGATACGAGTACTATACAAACATATAGTGGATTTATATGTGATATAGTGTGTCCGTATATCAAATAGTGTGTTTCTTTATGATATAGTGTTATTATTTTTTATATTATTATGTGATGATATAATTATTTTTATTCTCATCTAGTGAGTTTATACTTCTATTCATTTTGTAGGTGTTTTTCCCAATTTTGCTTAAAGGAGCTAATCATTTTGTCCTGTTTGTCTTGGACACAAACAAAAAAGATTGTTTTTTATATTGATAATAAGATTTGGGACGGTGATAAGGAATATAAGAAAATGATGGAGACTCTCGGTTCAATCATTGCTGATGGAGTTTCAAGTCTTTTCCAACATTATGAAATCCCACAATCTCAAGGTGATGATATGGGTTTATGGGGAATGACGAAGTCAAAGGAAGATGGAAAAAAGGTGCATATGATTTGGACTGTGGTGTGTATATACTTGTCCATATGCTACTTTTTGAAGGCTCGGAAGAGTTTGAATGCCCATATTTGAATGATGTAAGTTTAATATAATTATTTAGAACCGAGTTATCTATTTAAGTTTTTTTTTTTTTTTTTATAGTTTCTTACTTATTTAATTTATTTTCATGAGAAGATAAGGAAAGCAAGCAAAAGTCTCCTTGTGTGGTTGCATTATTTTATCCGATTTGAATAAGAATAGAAGTGAGCTTGTCAAAAAGGTGATATCATTCGGATCAAAGAGATCGTAGACTGTTGCTATTATTGAAGAAAATAAAAGGAAGAAAGTGAAGAGAGTAAAAGGATTGAAGAGGAGTTGAGACGAGAAAATGCAAGCAAGAGAAGAAGAACAAAGAAGTTGAGGATGGAAAGAAGAAGACAGGGAAGGAAAAAGTTAACCGTCAAATTTGCAAAGTAAAACTATATTGATGTATTTGAATGATGTTACTAATCTAATAGTAGGTTAGGGTTGACGGTTGGTTTGTGTTGATATAATAGTTTTACAAACAATGTTTATGTAATTGTGTAGTCTTGATTGATTTTACAAACAAGTGTTAGTAATCTAACAAAGAGGTAATGTCCTGTTTTGATATAGTGTAGTTTTCAATGATATAGTGTTAATCTATATGATATAGTGTATTTTTACTTGTTGACATACGAGTATTACAAATTACTAATTTGTTTTGATTTTTATTGGATTACGAGTTACACAAGGTTTGTGTAAATATAATGGGTTTACGTGACGTTTTCATAAGAATTTATTTATATAATGTACTTCATAACCATATCTTTTCAAAAAAAAAAAAAATTGCACATAACCATATAGTGTACAATTCTTATTTTAAACTCAAATAATTAAAAACATTGCATAGTTCTCTTGGTAAAGTATTTTAATTAGAACAGATGTTCTTTTGGAGTTATGCTTCCAAACTCCTTGTGTCTCTTTTTCCCTTTTTTTTGATGCCTTCTTGTATGAATCATAGTGTCCTTTTATTCGCTTATTGTCTCTTCCTTTTGTGGATTGCTCTATCTGGATCCAAAACTGTTGGTCTTGCTACTAATTCTTGTGTATTGTTTTCTTGACTTTCATTAGCTTGTAATCTTTGCTTTGCTTCTTGTAATGCTTTCTCATGAGCTCTAGCTTTTCTTGTTCGCTTTTTGCTTCTTCCATCTTTATTACTTCTTCAACTTTTGAATTTGTATTTTTGAAACTTTCCTCTATCAACTGCTCTAATTGGGTTCTATTCTATGGCTCTTTAATATGAGATTGTAGTACCTTATGGCATGAATGTGTTAGTATTTAGACAAACATATAGTGGATTTCAATGTGATATAGTGTGTTTATAGATCATATAGTGTACTTATGTGTGCTAGTGTATATATAGTATTAGACAAACATATAGTGGATTTCTATGTGATATAGTGTGTTCATAGATCATATAGTGTACTTCTGTGTGCTAGTGTAGATATAGTATTAGAAAAACATATAGTGGATTTCTATGTGATATAGTGTGTTCATAGATCATATAGTGTACTTCTGTGTGCTAGTGTAGATATAGTATTAGACAAACATATAGTGGATTTCTATGTGATATAGTGTGTTCATAGATCATATAGTGTACTTCTGTGTGATATAATGTATTTTTGTGCTGGTGTATAGTGTGTTTACATACCTCCTTATCATGTGCAGCCTCCATGGTGTGAAGCTGTTTACTTCTCCTTTTTCTCTCTTTTCATTATCAAATTTCTCCCAAACTTCTTTTTTGCAAATCTTGTCCACCTTGATGATATGTATTTCTCTGGTATTTTTTGGACAGAATGCAAGTGTAGAACTCTTATGGCATGAAAGCACAACCAGCCTGATTCTTCAAAATTTCTGCATCCACACTCAATTGTCTTCTCTGGGTAATTGAAGGTTACTTGTTGAGAAGAACCATCAATGCCATTGAGGAAAACTCTGTATGTCAGAATGTTTCCTTGTGTACCAACTAGTTCAATTGCACTTGCCATTGCATGTTTGAATTCTTCCTCGAAATCTCGGAAAAGAGTATGTGTGTACTTGTGAAGCCGCATGTTTTAATAGTGGACTCATGCGAGATCCGATTTTGGTATTCCCTTTGTACAATTAAAATCGTCCCTTTCTTCCTGTCTTCTCCACCTTATTACGATCTGTTGGAATATTGAAAAAAGTCGGTCAAGCTAGTGGTTTTGTTTGCCTTAAACCCAACAAAGATGATTTGTGCTTTCACTTCTCCGTGAAGATAGTATTCCAACAGAGAAGAAGTCTTTGCTAAATCTTTGTACACCATTTTTCTTTCAAACTATACAATCTCTTGAACCAACGATCATCTTCTAGTTTGTATTTTTTGGTCATTGTGCTCCAAGTTTGTTCAAATTACGTTGTTGTAATGCAACCACTCGGACACTTGTGAAAAATGTTCTTGAATTCCTTATCCGCATTCATCAATCCAAATTGTTGATTTGCATTTTGACTCAAATGCCATAAACATAGCCTGGGTCTTGAGGTTGGGAAAGCCTCGTCAATGAGTTCATTTAGTTAGTTTTTCAAGTAATATCTATTGCTCTTGCAATAGTACATAACGAAGTTGTGCAAATGTCACATAAACATGAGTACCTTTTTTATTGCTCCCGCAATTGCCGGCATCTTGGTCAGCCGAATATAGTTATTGGACATTTACCTTTCATAGACTTTTTGAATGTTTCAAAAACCCATTCAAATGATGGTATTGTTTCATCCGCAAGAAATGCACATGCAAACATTGTGTTTTTCCAATGGTTATTAATTCCTACAAATGGTGCACAAATAAGATTATACTTGTTTGTCCTATATGTAGTATCAAAAACCATAACATCTCCAAATATTGTATAGTCCTCAAGCATCATAGAGTCTCTCCAAAACAAGCAACAAACCTTTCCTTCATCATTCAATCTTACTCTAAAGAAGAAGTTACTATCTGTTTGCATCTCGCTCATAAAGGTTATCAACAACATTTTGTGAATCCCTTCCATCAATTGGTTTTATTTTGAGCCTATAACGGCGGTTGAAGTGGTCTTTCATGGAATGACCCAATACATCTTCACCACCGCTTCGTACTCATGTATTTGAATGAATCTATCGGTCTCGATCCACACTCTTGCATAGCTTGTATGGTTTCTTTCTTTGGATTACTCATCCGACGCTCGGATCTATGAAGGTAATTTAGTGGTTGTCTTGTAAGTGGAGGATTGTGTTTTATAACATGCTGCACAATCTCATAGTGTCCGTCAGGGTTCATCCTTGCTCTAATCAGAGCAGGACATTCAGTTCTTGTGATCATAACTCTTCTTGTCCTCTGTTTCTTTGAATTGCTGTCTTGTATCATTATATCTGTATTATTCTCTCCCTGTTTTTCTTTGATTTTGGTATTTCTTTTCCCTTGAGCGAGCATACGTAGTACTTTTGATGCACAACCGATGTCCCTTCTTTTTTTCTATTTTTGGATTTTCTAACACTCGAACCCTACTATAGCAACATGCCGACAATATAGCTCATGTATATCATCCAATGTTGGTCTTACTTGACCAAGTAAAACTCCTCCAATTTCATGAATAATATTCGGTGATTGTTCGATTGAACCTCGTTATAAAAGAACAAAGATATTTTTGTCACTTTTATTATAGTCTATGTATATATGATATAGTGTATCTATTTATGATATAGTGCATGGGTGTTTGATATATTCTATAGTGTATTTTTGTTATATTCTATAGTGTATTTTTGAACCTGTACGCAATATTTTTGTTATATTCTATAGTGTATTTCTGTGTGGTATAGTGTATCTATTTATGATATAGTGTATTTATGTATGATATAGTGTATGTTTCGTAATGCGTTTAAGTAAATATTTTCTATATCTACTAGTTTGTTCCTATATGATATAGTGTATCTATTTATGATATAGTGTATCTATTTATGATATAGTATATTTGTGAATTTTAGTCCATTTTTGTGTTTCACAGTACGCAATATTTTGTTATATTCTATAGTGTATTTCTGTGTGGTATAGTGTATTTATATATGATATAGTGTATTTATTTATGATATAGTGTACGTATGTATGATATAGTGTACCCATGTATGATATAGTGAAAGTACGTGATGTGTAATCTGATATAGTTGATATAGTGTAATAATCTATAGTGTATTTCGTGTGGTATAGTGTATCTCTTATAAAAGAATGAAGATATTTTTGTCACTTTTGTTATAGTGTATGTATATATGATATAGTGTATCTATTTTTGATATAGTGTATGGGTGTGTGATATAGTGTATTTGTGAATTTTAGTCCATTTTTGTAATGCGTTTAAGTAAATATTTTCTACATCTAATATAGTGTACCTATTTATAATATAGTGTACCTATCTATGATATAGTGTATGTACGTATGATATAGTGTAACTATTTATGCTTTACTCACATACACTATATCATATAGTGTAACTATTTACCCGGAATGACATTGAATTAGATTCATCAATTGATATTACAACATATTGCTCATCAACTTGATTTTCTAGCTCATCATGAAACAAAGACCACATTATCTACATAAAATTATAGTGTTAGTGTTTTCTTTGAATCAAACAAATGAAATTAACAAATGAAATTATTGACTTCGACATTTGTTACCTTCAACACTTGGTGTATTATTGAGATCTATTACGAGTGGATCTCGATGCTCATTTTGGATTGAATTGTGATCGTTGTTCGTCTATATTACATGCTACAATACTTTCGATTGAGATCTGTTTGATCCATTAAAGACGAATTTTCCATGAATTTGTCGTAGTTGTTCAATTGAATAGGAAATTGTCGAAGAACAATAATTTGATTCTGAATGAGATGTACGTAAATTTAGGTTTCGTATGAAATTGAGAAATAATTTGAATGAACAGAGAAAATAATTTGCAGAAATTTTATAGCGATATAATCTTTGGTTTTTGGAAATATTGAAGAGAGAGAAAATCGCGGATTTTGGAAATACCGAAGAGAGAAAATCGCGCATTTTTAGAAAGTGAAAGTGAAGATCGTGATGGGGTCACGTGTGCCGGCCCTGGCCCACACTATTTTTAATGTGAACCTATTCACGCAAAGACGGATTGATTTGAGAATAGGAAAACACAACAAATAAAGACAAGTGGTTGACGTGCAATTTAGACCTCTACACCATTGAAATGATATGATATTACTAATTTTGCAAAAAAGCATCACACCACTTTTACAAAATTGTTTTTCTTGCTCACCTAAAAGTAAAAATCTAAAGAATTTGTTTCTCTAGTACACCTAAATAAATAAAAATTGTTTTTCTCGTTGAACTTTTTGGCACTGTGGCCATGAGGACTAGGGAGGACTGACCTCTATGGCCCATTTAATGGTCCATATCTATGGTCCATCTTCATGGCCAAACTCTTTCTTTATCGTACTTAGTGGTAAAATCTTATTGTCTTTGTGGTATGAGGCAAAAGAAAAAATAGGGTCACTAGGAAAATCTTGTCTGTGGTAATTGGTATGACCTTATGATATGAGGCATCATAAATTTTTAGTGTCATGAACTCATGACTCATGAGTGACATAACTCATAAGTCACGGGTTTCTCGCTTTCTTGTTGCTTGCTAATTGCTAAATGTTTCGTTTTTATTTACCCCATTTTCTTTCTCTTATTAATCAATGCTTCTCATACACAAAAAAGAAAAAAGAAAAAAGAAAAATTTGTGATAATATTAGATTTTTTTTGGCTAGCATTGAGATGTCCATCCTGTTAGTTGGACGGGTGTAATTTTACATCATCCCGTGATTTATTTCTCTATATGATTTGCATATGAGCATATAAGCTGGAAAGTATAATAAGGTGCAATTTAAACTCGATCGGGGTGTAAGTTGAACGTTGTATACAGTCGCTTGATCCAGAATATTGTTCTAATCAATCCTATAGAGTTACTCCTAAAATATCTGAGTTTACCCTTCAACAACACTTTTTAGTTTATGATTGGATATTGATGCACTTCATAATTAATGTTTTTTAAGGCACACCCTTTTAAAATGTGTGTAATTACAACTTCACCGTCATATATTTATTAATCAGGCATACCCATCCTTAATTCGATAGATTAAAAGAGTAACCTAAATCTAGGAGGGCTGCATATTCTTACTCTTAATTATTTATTATCCTAGATCTAAAATAATTACCAAAACTCTTATGACTTCTTATTACACAAAATCGTTATTATATAGGGTTAATTGACTGTAAAAAAGACGAACTACGCCTCAAGCGAACCGGAAGCAAGACAACCTTTGATAGGTGCAATCAGAAGCATAAACTTTTACTCGAGGTGCAACACGTAAAGATAAATGTGATCGAGAGGTCGGAGATTCCTCCTGAGGTTATGGAATCTTAAATATTTTATTATTTTCTAGTATAATTAACCTTTTTATTTATTCCATCTTCTTGATCTTTTCCTTTTTATTTCTCTCTCTTTTTCTCTTTCAACTTCTGTGCAAATGGTTTGAGCAAAAGAAGAAGAAGACCTTCAGGCTGGGTGCATCTCTTTGTTATTTGTGACTTGAAATCTTGTGAATGGCATAAGACTGACTTTGAATGCACATATCTCTCAATACATAAATGGTTTTTATTTGATTCAAATTGGAGGTGATAGCTTGTTTCAAGATCTTTCCAACGATAGGTCATATGCCCAATTCCGCTGAGAAACGAGAAAGTTACTCCCGTTTTACGAAGAACTGCCGAGAGCATACCGCGACTCGCGGCAAACACCGCGACTCGCGGCCATCACCGTGCCTCGCGGCCATCACCGTGCCTCGTGGTTTGCGAGACGCGTTTCCGAATCAGATTTTCATTTAGGGTTTTGTGCGGAGTATATTCTAGGGTTTTTGTGCGGGGTTCCTTATGTTATAAAAGGACCTCTTGGTGTTCATTATTTGACACAACTTATGAAACACTTTTAGTCTCTAGAATTTAGGACTCCTTGTATTATTCTCTCTGTTTTTCTCCATAATAGTGAAGAAACTCATATCCCCCACATGTGGACGTAGGTCTATTTTGACCGAACCACACAAATCCCTGTGTTCTTTTGTTTATTTTCTTTATTGCTTTTCTCATTCTTATTATTTCATTGATTTTGTTCCGCATTAATCAAACTACAACACCCCGTTTCCAACACTTTTCCTTCTACAACCACACCACGGTCATCTAGTGAGAGTTCGAGCAAGAAATGAGTATTTTTCGGGGTAGATATGGTCTCATTTCCTCTTTTTCTCTTTCTCGTTGATGCTTGCTGCTACTAGTTTTGTTCGTTGCTGCTACTTGCTACTGCCCTTCTCTCTCCTCTCTGTTATGTCCAGTTATTGCGCCGCCCTGCGCGGTGCTAGCGCCATCGTGCTTTCTGTGTTGCTGCATCTGCGGGACGTCGACAACACTCAGACGAGCTTCGTTACTATTCTTGTTTTGTCGCTGCCTTATCAACTTCAACTGTGTTGTTGACTTGTTGTACATAAAGTGCCAATCTAAATAGTAAACTTTGCCATGTCCTCCAACCACGGTGAAAATTGATGAAAGTAATGGAATTGCAAACTTAGGGTTAATTGTAATTGGGAATTTAAGTAGGGAATTTCAATTGGAATTGGAAATAGAGAAGGGAGTTTAAAGAGATGAAGAAGAGAGATATAAAAAGGAAAAGAAAAGGACGGAATAAAGAAAAGGGTTAATTATAAAAGAAATAATAAAATATTCAAGATTCCATAACTTCGGTGGAATCTTCGACCTTCTGTCCACATTTATCTTACAAATCGCACCTCGATTTAAAGTACGTGTTAGGGATTCTACACCGTTAAAGGTTGTCATTCGGTGCTCAACGAGGCGTAGATTCGTCATTTTTCTACCTAATTAACCCTATTATATAATCCAACTCATAACTTGCAACAAAATTCCCTACTAACTACCATAGTAGTGGAATCTCATCTCTACATATATAAGTTTCCTGATAATTTTTCATTTACACTTAATACCATATCTAAAGTGTGAATGGATGGTAATGCAAATTCATAAAGGAAAAAAAAAATACATGTTTAAGAATAATTTTTCATACCTTAGACATTAACATGAGTTTTTCTTACAAAAAGTACACTAAATTTCCTTTCTACAATCACCATTTATATTCTTCTACCAAACTAGGCCAAATATCATGAATATCACCCCCAAATCACATAATACTGTTCAAGGTGATATATAATATGACATTTGACATGGCTTTGCCCGATTATATATATAAACCCGTTGTGAAACAAGTTTTTTTAAAGCCCAAGACTTCATTTTGATGCCGAGTTACTAGGCCAACATGGTACAGCCAATGTTGCCTCAACATTTAAACAATACGCAGCCCAATCCAACGTTAAGTTCATGGGTTTACTGGCCTTCTCCACAAGATGCACTCATTGTCACCTGGTCCAATCCCTTACACTTTGTTTGGTATTTTTTCAGTAAAGGAAGGGAAAAGAAAGGAAGAGAAAGGAAAAGAAAAGAAAAGAAGAGAAAAGAATGTAGTTGTAGTTTCCAATGTTTGGTATAATTGGTGGATTTGAGAGAAATCACATATTTGGTTGTCATTAGTAAATGAAAGGAAATGAAGGAAATAAAGAAAACATAGGTAAAAGCTCATTGAATTCTTTTCCTGTCAAATTCCTTCGATTTTGGGAGGAAAGGAAAGTAAGGATTTAAGAGTATTCTTTTCCTTCCACTTCCTCTCCTTTCCAATCAAACCCCTCTTATTTTCTTTTACCAAACATGAGAAAGTTTGTTTTTACCTTTCCTTTCCTTTCTTTTCCATCCAAATCCTTCCTACCAAACAAAGCCTTAACGTTATATACTGAAAATTTTGATTATATAAAAATGGATCTGTGCTGCGTAACAGCGGGAGTACAAACCCAAGTCAGTTGATAAGTTTTTTTTAAAGATTGGTAAGATGAATAATCTTTGGATTTTTCTTCAACAGGGTCCGACACAGAGGTCCAAGTACTTGAAAAGAGGAGGGAATAGTAAGAAAATTTTTCCTCTGAGTGGCCCTCACTTGGTGGGATTCGAACCCCTAACCTTGAGGTCAGGAGGTGGAATCCACACCAAGTGAGCCAAGCCAAACTTAATAAGTTCGTTGAAAGTTGGGGTAGCAGGAGAGTTTATATCACTTATAAAGTCAAAAAAATCATGGTACAACCAAAAGATTATGGATGGAGTAATTTCTTAGGCTTATATATTAATAATATTTTTTAAACTTTTCTAAGATGGGACGACCCACATGTATAAAATAATAGTCTGAAACATCGATCTTATAGATAGATAAAATTTTACCCATGTCATCCCTTAAACATTCTTATAATCTAACACTTACAACACTATACACTAATGTAATGCAAATATATATTATATTGTGACTATAACACTAAATACAAATCTGCTCATTTATCCCTGTATTTTATTTTCATGTGGAAGAAAATATGTAAAAGATCTCCATCAGTCCATCTCGTGTCATCATAACCCATACACAACAAGGGGTTCACAACTTCACATGTGCGACTAGGGAAATAAATATGGCCTACTAATTTGATAGAGGAGAATTCATACGATTTATAATTGTAAAGGAGGTTTCAATTTAATTGATATATATGGATGGGGTACTTGCTCAAACTTAATTATAAGTTGAGAACATTTTCACATCTTATACATTGTGAAACAACTCACATACACATAATAATTATCATTCGGTTAAAATGAGCTTTGATATCATATTATATTATAGATAATACGAAAATATTCTTGAGCTATCCAACGAGGAGGAGAATTCAGAATACTTATAAGCTTAAAAAAGGTTTCATCTCAAAATTAATCAACGGGATCGGAGTCTTTCTTTCGAGGGTGGTCAATGTGCGGACCGTGTGCCCCTTTCATTATTTAGCAAAAGGGCAACTGATTCTCATGCCATGAGTCTTTCTTAATTCTTATTTTTTTTTTTGAATAGAAGGACTAATCAATTATTTCGTTCAATAATTTAATTAATGATAATGAGGATGACTCTCCTGCTTAGAAACGAAATGTTCCAGGAAATTCTTGCCCCCATTGAACCATTTGTATCTATATGCATCATAATCCCGATTCATGAATCTCTCGATTCGAGAAATAAAAATAAGAGGATCGAACCATTTCTTCTGACTCTTTTTTAAATTCCAGCTACGTGCAATTGACCTTTCACTCACGGCACACATGCTAAATGTCCGATGCCGACACCATGGATTTAGGCGAAGTTTGGTTCAAGTAGGGGAGCCCCCAAAACGATCGGCCGGGCTTGCTTCTTTTGGTTACCGGTTGGGCTTTCTAGCAATGGGAGATTAGTTATTTATACCGTGGCTTGGGTCTGCGAGATTGACAACCTTCGGGACGAGCAATCGTGAAGCCTGAAAATCTGAATGTATGATAGTATGTAGGTTGAATGTATTTTGTGTTTGAAAGGTATGAATTTTGTAGGGAAGTTTTGTAGTTTGTAGAGAGGTTCGTAAAGTATTCGTCGAGTTCGAAGTGTGTTAATGTGAAAAATCCGTTCTGAAATCTGTTCGGAAATCAGGCCTATTTATAGGGAAAACGACACTGCGCCAGGTGCAGCTGACGTGGCAAGCGGATGACGCGGCATGACCAGTAAAAAGCGTACACGTGGTACGCGTTTTGAAAAAAGATAAGAAAGAAACCTGCGCTTCACGCAGAGCTGTGCGCCAGGCGCACGACACAGTGCCACGTGTCAAGGAAAAGCTGCGCCTGACGCACAGACGTGCGCCAGGCGCACGACCCTGCGCCAGGCCCAAGCTTGTGCGCTAGGCGCACCAGCCTGGCTCTTGACGTATCATTGCCAGCTTTTATAAAACGCGTTTTAAGAGATTTTCTTTTATCCTTTAATTTCAGAATCTGATTTTACGGGATAAAATCTGATTTTAACTATAAAAATTATCTTTGAAAATATTTATTTATTAAAATAAAAACAATTAATTATTATTAAACAATTAACTGGGCTTTTCAAAGAATTGGGCTCAAAATATAATTAATTATCATGAATAATTAATTGGGCTTTAAAATAGGACTTTAACACTTTTCGAAATGGTTTAGAATGGCTTTTCAGACTGCTCTGCCCTTTGATCGGACCAATTAAGACCACGGTATGTTTCATCATCGGATCCTTAAATGGGGAGACACGATTATGTGTCGACAGAAGCCCCCACTTTGACTGAGGTTCAGGAATTCGATAGTCAAAGTATACGGTGTCGGGACGGAGAACGATTCTAAACGCTATGCAGCTTAGAACTGATCTATATACGCCGGTCTCTGCAAAACAAAGTTAGTATGCAGGACAACAACTACATGCAATCTGATTACCTGCAGAAGAAGATGTTAGCAGATAGATGCAAACAACTCACATGAAGCACATAATGATGCATAAATGCAAACTTATACTCTTTAAGGATGCATGAGACGCAATGCAAGGATTAAGGTTATGCAAAGCTAAGGGATGACACGTCATGCAAGGTCAGGGTTATGCAGGACTAGAATGTATGAAATGCAATGCAAGGTCAGGGTTTTGCAAGGCTGCAATGCAAGGTCAGGATTTTGCAAGGCTAGAAGATGTGATGCAATGCAAGTCAGGATTTTGCAAGGCTAGAAGATGTGTAGAATGATAGCATGAGTAGAAATAGATAGAATAATTTTTGAAAATCGTTTTTAGAAAATGATTGGGGTCCGCAAACGAGGTCCGCGGATTACAACTTTTCGGGAGTTTGATTTGAATTGGAGGAACCACCACACATAGGAAGCCCCCACTTTGGGTGAGCTTGCCTTGAATTAGGCATTATGAGCCTTGACTGAAATTGTATTTGATCTGATGTTGAAATGTAGTTGCTATGTCTTGAACATTGAAAGTTTTCACTGGGGATTGTACTGGGGATTCTTCTTTGGGAAGTTGATATAGGCAAAGTCAAATATCGCCAGAGACCATGGAATCATCAGAGAGTCCTTCAGGGACAAGGAGAGCTTGGATTTAAAAATAAAAAAGAGTTTAATTTGTGACTCAAATGAATGTAGGTGGGAAAAGGCTTTGACGAGGCTAGGTGCAGACTCGAGTCTATGTCGGGATCTAGAAAGAGATTATGCTCCTAAATTCTATAAAGTCAAATCATTAGACCATGACTAATTTTAATTTATTGAAGCGGTCGGACCTCGAGATGAGGATTCCTACGTATCCTTGCGGAATCAGACCACTCGTAGTTCCAGATCTGATTTTTTTTTATTATTAATATTTTTTTTTGTGCCCTAACTTTTGCCTAGGCCGCCCTTTCAGGTTTTCAACCTAGCGGGATTGGACATATCTTGAAAAAGGAGTTAGGGTTTGATGAAAGGATTATGAATTTGTTGGATTATATGGATTAAAGGTTTGATGAATCGAAGGGATTTGAATGAGGGGTAGAACTTGTGTGCAAGCCCCCTAACTTGACTTTTATTTGCCTTTATGGCTCTTTCTTTTTGAATCTTTTCTTTTTGTCCTGTGCGTTTTTGCTTTTTTCATTTTTTTTTTTGCACTTTGAATTTTTTTTTCACTATTTTATTTTGCCTGGCATTGATTTTTATGTAGTAGGGCTTGCACACAATCCATTGGTTTAGGGTAGTGGAAGGTTTGAAGGATATTTGTGGAGCTTTGATGTTGAAGGGATTTTGTTTTTCTTTGGTTGTAGAAGGATGACTTATGAAATGTAATAGAAGGGAGAGGGGAATAACTCCTGATCCAAAGTATGTCCTCTTTTTTTATTTTTCTCTATTTTTTTTCAGATCTCCTTTTTTATTAGTCAAGTTCATTAGGTGATTTAAGTTTCATCATTGAATTAGAAGCATAAATAAAATGATGGAAGGCCAATGAAAATGAAATTCTTTTATTAATCAGAAATAAATAGAACAAGACTTATTAGAAATAAAACCTAAATGCCATAGACTCGACAAGAAAGGAAATGAAGGAGCTAGGGAAGGGACTCTCCGACTCAACCTAGAAAACTAGCGTTAAATGACTAAGCCCCAACATTATTTAGGTGCTGCCCAAGGGGTTGCTGCTATTGTTGACTTTTGCTGCAGGCGGAATTGGCAATCTACCATCTTCAACCATATCCCGCAGGTGATTCTTTAAGGTCCAACACACAGATGTTGGGTGTCCATTCCCTTGGTGGTACTTGCAGTAGGCATTAGGATCCCGCCTCTTGGATCTATTTTCGGGAGCAGGATCTGGAGTAGGACCAATAGCCTGAAGTGCTCCCTTTGCATGAAGTCTAGTGAAGGCTTCTTCTAAGGACATGCCTAATGGTGTGAATGTTCTTTGAGGCTTTTGATAACCTCTCTTTTCAGCAGTTATGACATTGACCTCATTGCTTTTGGAGCTAGAAGGGTTATTGTTACTCTTCTTGAAAGAGTTGTTGTTGTTGTTGGAAGCCTTATTCTTGTTGGCTTGTACCTCTTCCTCAATCAGCAAGCCTACCTTATAGAGCTTCGTGAAAGACTCTATGGGTTGGAACTTGATATGACCCCCATACTTCGGCTGCAGGTTACGGAGCACCAGTCGGACTTGATCCTCCTGAGATGGCCTGTTAATCATTTGTGCAGCTTTATCCCTCCATCTGTTAAGGAAGGTGACGAAGTCTTCGTTGGAGTTTTGTTTGGTTAACTCCAACTCACAAAGACCAATGGGAAGCTGAGTGTTGTATACATATTGTTTGTGGAACTCTTCTCTCATGTAGTCCCAGTCATTCAGCTTGGTCTTATTCAGTGATCTGAATCACTTGGATGGATGTGCATCCAAGGTTAAAGGAAAGACATAAGCAAACAAGTCCTTGCTCATGCCCTTGAGAGCCATAGAGATGGAAAATGCTCTCAAGTGGTCATCTGGGTCTTCGACCCCTTTGAATTTTGGGAGGTCACCCAAGGTTACCTTTTTAGGGAGTTTTTCCCTTAGTTCAGGATCAATGATGTCATGGCCATGAGCCTGACTCTCGAGCGCAGGAATTGACACTACAAGAAAAGGCTGAAATAACGACCGCCTATTAGCGACGGCTGCAGAAACGGTTGGTGTCGTCGTAATAAGCGACGGCTTTAAACCGACGTTGATCACCGACTGCTGGTTTAACATACAACGACGGTTTGGCCGTCGGTGAAAAACGACGACGGTTTAAAGCCGTCGTTATGTTTTTTTGGGAATAAATCAGAAATTTTTTAACTTGGGCGACGGTCTTAAACGGTCGTTGATTTCTAAAAGGGGTTTAATTGAAGCCTTTGCCGGTGGTTTTTTTTCAACAACAAAAAAGAGGGAATTAGTTGGGCGATTTTGGGAGGGACGAAGCGCGGTCGACTCCACCTCCACCTGCCTCCTTCCTCCAGGCAACGGCAGCGATCCACCTCCACCTCACTTCGCCGGCGGTAAGCTTTATTTTCTGTTTTTTTTTTTTTAAATTTTGTACTCATGAACCAAACCCTAACAATTGGGTTTTTGCCTCGTGAGAGAAGTGAAGTTGGGCGACGAACTTCAGTGGGAATCCACCTCGCCGGCGGCAGCGACCCTTCTTGGGACCAACACTTCGCCGGCGGTAAGCAGTGCCAATTTAATTTTTTTTTTAAAATTGGGTTATGGCAAAATCTCATTTGGCTTTGGCAATGTAGGTCGCCAAACACCACGGCCTGACTGCCGTCTGCCTGTGCCGGACCCCTGCCGCCTCTAGGTACTCTTTAATTTTTAAATTCTTTAATTTTAATAGTAAATTTAGTTTATATGGTTAATTGCTTAAGTTTATGTATAAATTTTAATAAATGCTTAAAGGTTACCGTTTAATAATCGATTTTGTACATGATGTAGGATTACGTAGCATTTTGGTGTTTCACTTTGGCTTAATTGTAAGGTTAGTAGCAATTTTGACCATATTTTGTCTTCAATTTATATTGTTTTTGTTCATGTAAATTCTATATTTTAATTCTATATTGTTTAGTAGCATTAAAGGTTATAAAAGTTAAAAACTATATAATTATCACAATAATTTATTTATTGCACATTCCTTTATTTAGTTTACACTATTTAAATTGTTTATATTGTTTTTGACATATTTGGTTCCTGGATATTTGGTTTTCTACTTGAAAGGAATATAGAAACAAAGTACATTGGAATATTGGGTGTACCACTTAATGAGGTGAATAGGATGGAATAAAGTATCTTATGCACCACTTGATCAAAGGATCAGACATATGGATAAGTGGATTTCTGATTGATATGACAGAAGCTCCTATAATACTTGGCCGATGAGATTGACAATTGTGCGTAATGACTACTAAGGGGAATCCCGTAGCCACCTGTTGAAATTCTTGTTTGAGTGTGCGGCTTTTTAATGTATCCATAGGCCCTGTGCTACCTAATTCATGGTTACAATAAAGTTACAAGAATGCAATTTGCTACCGATTATGATAAATTAGCCCAAAAAGTGTACCACTTGCATAGTTTCATGTATCAAATTGCCTTCTTTGGATTTCACTTCTTGGAGGATCTTTTAAATTAGGTACCACTGTATAGGCCTTTATCCATGTGGTCGGGGGGTGCGGGGGGCGGTGCATGTTGGGGGACAGTGCGGAGTCGGGAGGAGCGGGGGGGCAAGTGCGGGGGCGGTGCATGTTGGGGGCGGTGCGGGGGTTGGGCGGGGGAGTGCAAGGGGGAGGGCAGGGGGGAGGGCAGGGGGGTCGGTGAGGGGGGAGTGCGGGGTGGGTGGGAGTGCGGGGGTGTCGGTGGGGGGGGAATGCGGGGGGGAATGTAGGGGAGTGCGGGGGAGGGCGGGGGGGTCGGTGAGGGGGGGAGTGCGGGGGTGGGTGGGAGTGCGGGGGTCGGTGAGGGGGGGAATCGAAAAGGCGAAGAAGAACCGAAGAGGTGGCTCCTGTCTAATCCAATTGAGCCGTCACACTTTCAAGGTTCTATTTCGGCGGCACAGCATGCTAGGAAGATGGTAAATATGTTTCATATCTACTACTTAGTGTAATTTACATGACATTTTCGGTATGAGTAAAAAAAAAGCCTTTGTTTAACAATGTCTACAGGCAAAGAGTAGAGGAGGAGTACTCCCTACTGCTCCCGAGTTGTTCTTGAAGACTCATTTTATGACTGTTCCTGGAAAAGGAGAAATTCCAGCAAACAAGAAAGCAAAGCAAATCTCAGTACATACTTCTAAACATATATTTATAGGCAAATATGATTGAAAAGTTTGATGCTAGTTTAAGTTAGAACCAAATATAGGCTAATATAGGCCATTTTACTTGAAAATGAATGAATACGAGTAGTTTGATGCTAGTTTAAGTTATAAACACCTCAAACATTATATATATAGTTAGTTTAATGTAATTATAAGTTGTTTTGATTGCAAATACACAATATAAGGAAGTTAGAACCAAATATAGGCAAATATAGGCCATTTTAGGCCATTTTACTTGAAAATGAATGAATACGAGTAGTTTGATGCTAGTTTAAGATATAAACACCTCAAACATCATATATATACTTAGTTTAATGTATTTATAAGTTTTTTTGATTGAAAATACACAAAATAGGCAAGTTAGAACCAAATATAGGCGATTTTAGGCCATTTACTTGAAAATGAGTGAATATGAGTAGTTTGATGTTAGTTTAAGTTATAAACACCTCAAACATCATATATATAGTTAGTTTAATGTAATTGTAAGTTGTTTTGATTGAAAATACACAAAATAGGCAAGTTAGAACCAAATATAGGCTAATATAGGCCATTTTAGGCCATTTTACTTGAAAATGAATGAAAACGAGTAGTTTGATGCTAGTTTAAGTTATAAACACCTCAAACATCATATATATAGTTAGTCTAATGTAATTATAAGTTGTTTTGATTGCAAATACACAATATAGGAAAGTTAGAACCAAATATAGGCAAATATAGGCCATTTTAGGCCATTTACTTGAAAATGAGTGAATATGAGTAGTTTGATGTTAGTTTAAGTTATAAACACCTCAAATATCATATATATAGTTAGTTTAATGTAATTGTAAGTTGTTTTGATTGAAAATACACAATATAGGAAAGTTAGAACCAAATCTAGGCAAATATAGGCCATTTTAGGCCATTTTACTTGAAAATGAATGAATACGAGTACTTTGATGTTAGTTTAAGTTATAAACAACTCAAACATCATATATATAGTGAGGTTTATGTATTTATAAGTTGTTTTGATTGAAAATACACAATATAGGGAAGTTAGAACCAAATATAGGCCTTTTGAGGCCATTTTAGGCCATTTACTTGAAAATGAGTGAATATGAGTAGTTTGATGTTAGTTTAAGTTATAAACACCTCAAACATCATATATATAGTTAGTTTAATGTAATTGTAAGTTGTTTTTATTGAAAATACACAATATAGGCAAGTTAGAACCAAATCTACGCCATTTTGCCCACTTTATATTACTTGAATATGGGTATATTTAACCAAATGCAGGAGACATACAATAAGAAGCTGGATCATTGTACCACTCAGGGGTCACAGCCGAACCCTAATCTGTTGTATTGGGAGACAGTTGGGGGGAGGAACAGAGGAAAAGTTCAGGGGTTGGGTCAGGGAGATCATTTGTACTACAACTCTTCATCAGGGCGAGGAGATGTCGGCTCTTCACAACCATATGAGCCGTCCATTTTTTCTCAGATTGAGGCGCAGGTGGAGGCAAAGGTCGCTGCGCGGATGGAAGAGGTGGAGGCAATGGTCGCAGCACGGGTGGAAGCGTCAAGTCGGGCCATCGTTGAGGAAATGATGAGGAACATGTCTAGTTTCGGCCACATGTCCTCAGGTTGCAACCCAGGCCCCCCCCCCACAAAGCAGACCAGACGATGACCCAGGGTTTGGTGGTGGCGGTAGTGCTACAGAGACACCATTAACAGTGTAGTTTTTTTGGTTTTGGCAACCTAACTCATAATTGGATATAGTTAGTCTAACTATATGCATTTAGTGTCAATATTTATCGGCATCTCGCTTTGTTTCTAGATGTGTCAGGTTATTTTTTTTGGAACCCGACTTCTACTTTATTTCTCGACACCGGGATCTATTTTGCGTACATATATTTAATCTAGGTAGTTTGTCTAACTATAGACATTTAGTGTCTATATTTATCGGCATCTAGCTTATTAGTTTCTAGCTTTGTCGATATATATTTTTTGTAAACACCGACTTCTACTTTATTTCCCGACATCGGGATCTATTTTGTGTGCATAATTGTAATCTATTTCATGTAATTATACAAGTATCTATGCAAATTGTAATATATATCAAAATTGCATATTTTTGTAATTGAAAAAATTGAATGCGATGGAGGAACAGCTTTAGCGTGGTCCACAAGCATGCAGCTGTGCAGGAACATGTTTAATTATTATTAAGAACAATAATATTCTAAATAATATTATTTTAAAACAACAACGACGGCTAAACATTAAATCAACTACGGCTAGGCAGTCGCTGTAAGGTACTCTATGGATCCATGGACTTCCACATCAACGACTGCGTTTATACTATAGCGACGGTTTTTAACAGACGTTGAATCAGCGAAATCAACGACGGTTTGTAACCGTCGGTGATACACCGACGGTTAAACACGGTCGGTAAATCAGCGACGGTTTTTAACCGTCGCTAATTTACCGTCTGTTTAAAACAGTCGTTGGCGTGGAGCCAACGTCGGTTTTTGCAAACGGTCGCTGATGAGATGGAACCGTCGTTGAAATTTTTACCGACGGCTTGACGGTCGTTGATTCCAATATCAGCGACCACCTTTCCACCGACTGCATTTCAACGACTGCTAGCCGTCGTTGATATTTTAGCGACGGTTTTCTTTTGATCACCGACGGCTTTTAGCCGTCGTTAATTACCACATTTCTTGTAGTGTGACTGGATCAATTGCTCGAGTTTTTCGAATCTCAATTCTGTGTTGGTTTTGAATGGTGGTGGAGTGTCGCCTTGCTCGTCTTCTTCAGTTAGCTTCTCCCTTAGTGCCTTAATCTCTTTGTCTTGTTCCTCAAGACGAGAGTTCATCAGTGTGAGTTGAGCCATAAAGGCACTAATAAGCCGTTCATTAGTGTCTCCCATTTCAGATGATGATTTAGAAGAGTCGGAGGATTCGTCTGAAAAAGTTAGGGTGCGCTTGACGAGCCTGGGAGTAGGTCGACCTTGTTGCCTCTCTGTTGGACGTTCCCAAGTTATAATCTAACGACCTGTCCTGAATAGAATCGGATGGACCTCGTGAATTTTAAGAAGTAATGTTTTCGAAATGGGAAAATGAAATGGGAAATGGAAATGGAAATGGGGAATGAAAATAGAAAATGAAAATGGAAAATGATTTTGAAATGGAAATGGAAATGGAAATGGGAATGAGAAATGATTAGGAATGGGTATGGTTATGGACTAAGTATGGGCTTGACCATGATGGAGACATGGGCCTAACTATATGCAAATGCAGACATGAACTGGACTGGACTATGCAAGCAGACTGGATGATAGGAGAGACTAGACTTTGAACTTACAGGTGAGCAAGCAAGCTAGGCTTTAAGGAAGACTGGACAATAAGGGAGACTAGACTCTTAACTTAAGGCAAGCAGGCTAGGCAACTAGACTTTGAACTTACGGGTGAGCAAGCAAGCTAGACAACTAGACTTCGGAACTTACATTAGACTAAGCGGGCTAGACTCGAAAATTGCCTATGGACTTATGAAATGCTAGACTTTGAACTTACGGGTGAGCAAGTAGGCTAGACATTAAGGAAGGCTGGACAATAACACAGACCAAACTCTTAACTTAAGGCAATCAGGCTAGGCAACTAGACTTTGAACTTACGGGTGAGCAAGCAGGTTAGACAACAAGACTTCGAAACTTACATTAAACTAAGCAGACTATACTCAAAGATTGCCTATGAACTTAAGGAATGCTAGACCTTGAACTTACGGGTGAGCAAGCAGGCTAGACACAACAATTGCCTATGGACTTCGGGAATGGTAGACCTTGAACTTACGGGTGAGCAAGCTGGCTAGACACAACAATGCCTATAGACTTAAGGAATGCTTAGACCTTGAACTTACGGGGAGAAAGCAGGTTGGACTTTAGAGGAATTTGGGCTATTGGACTTGACTAGGGCCTACATGGAGATGCAAACTAGACCTAGGATATGAATTGGGCCTAAATGGACCTAAGTTTGGATTAGATTAACATATAGGTTTGATATAGACTTGGAGATGCATATGGGCCTACCTTTGACTTGAACTAGACTTATATGGGCCTAAGATGGACTCTAATGCTAGCGGGCCTAATATGCATGCATGGACTCAAATTTTGATGGGCCTAATATGAATGCAAAATGGACTCTAATGCATATGGGCCTAGAATGAATGCAAGTGACTTGGATTTGGTTGATTGAATTGGATTGGATTGAAGGTGTTTAGACTGGGCTTAGAATTTTCGAAATTCGTTTTTGAAAGGAATCCCTTGTTTTATCTTTTGTTAGGAAAAGATGATGGATTGACTTTGAAGAATATTTTTTTTTTTGAAATGTCGTGGTATGATGGTGATTAGTAAATGCTTTTTGAAAAAGGTAGAATAGAAGAGGGGGTAGCATTGATTTTGAAAAATGTAAGTTTTTTTTGAAATTGATTGAATATGGGAAGGTAGGATTGACAGGGGAGATTAGTTGAACTGCAGGAAGAAAGTGGGAGGAAGTAGACATGCATGACAACTCTAACTCTACAATGACCAGTTTTCTAGATGCACTTTTTAGGATATACTCGACCTTGCATGAAAATACCTTTTTTTAATGTTTGATTAGGTGAGACTCCTAGGATGACCAAATTACGCGAATGCAGATATCCAAACATAGGACTGAACATAGGATCGGCAATTACGACGGCTATGTAACAACACATAATTTTGCTCCTAGTTTTTCGCAAAATTTTCTCTAAAACTATTATTTTCTCTAAATTCATTATTTTTATTTTTTAATTTTCGGAGCAGAATTATTATTTTTATTTTTATGGCGTGTTAATGTGTTTATTATATTTATATTTATAATATAATTTATTAGAATTATTTTCATTATTAAGTATTTTCAAAGATTAGGCGCGATTTAGGAATTAATCGATTTATCGCGTAGCGGGCTTTTGAAGCATGGATCCTTGTTGAATTGGGCTGAAATTTTTGTTTGGTTTGTGGGCTTAGACAGCCGGCCAAGTGAAGGAGAAGGAGAGCCTCCTCTTCTTTCTTTTCTTTTTATTTTTCCTTGTGACTCTTTGATGTTTTGTAACTCCCATAACCCCCTAATCATTCTTCCTAATTAAACCTCTTTAAACCAACCTTTATCACTTCAAATTCAAATTAAAAAATCAGAACTCCTTGCTGCCATACTCTAAGATTTTCGGCCATCATCATCTTCCTCAATCTCTCAAAATTTTTCATTATATACTCCTTGTTAATTGTTCGTGAATTGTTCTTGTTGCCTTTTTCTTATACTCGGTGCTTGGGAATTGAAGAAGGAGAGGAGTACACGCCTATATTGGGATTTTCCAGAAATATTCAGCTCGCCTCCGACGATCCAGGTAACTAGTAGTTGTCTTAGAACCATAGTGATTAGGGTATTATTCGGAATTAGATTATTGCGCTAGGAATTATTTAAAATACTTTTTGAGTGAAATTATTGACGAAATTTGACATGGATATACTTGATGCATTATATGTGAATAATGTGTAGAGGAAAATAATTTTCGTATTGTTTTTGGTATTTATTTGATTTAATTGGTGTTTTGTGTGTTTTTGGCTAAATTACATAATAATTAATAAACGGATGTTAAAAGTGCTGAAATTATTTTTATTAGATCATGTTATATGCGTAGTATGTATTCCATGCCTTAGAATAATTTTTTCCTACTGTGTTCTGGTTTATTTAATTGATATGTCTGTTTTTGCAATTTCGTTTCTGTCAGTATATAAATTATAAAAATTGTTTCTAGAGGCCGAAAAATTTATTTATTTGTATATTATGTATTTACGTGTGTTTATCCATGTCATGTAAATTTTTGGCAATTTTTGGGCGTTAATTTATATTGTTAGTTATTATTTTGGCTTTATTGAGTAATCTGTATATTAACTGTTAAAAATACTTTTGGAGTTCAAAAATTATAAATAAAAATTTTACCATGTCATTAGAGCCATTAGGGTCGTATGATAATTTTTGTGTGATTTTACTGCTTGAACTTAATAGTTTAATAAATATTATTGTGTTTTTGTTGTGAAATTGAGGATACTCTTTTAAATTATTTGAGAGGTTGTTACTCAGAAATAATTCATAATTTATTATATTCTGGGTTGCTGATTTTCAGTAGGATGCAGTATGTATCGTTGGATAACCATATGTTTATGTTTGATTTATGAAAGAAAATGATTAATTGTTACTACTCTTTTAATGAATAAGTTTTAGAGTTATTTGATGATATATTTTTGATCGAAATGTTGGTGCTGTAAAAATTAGTTTTATATCATTGATGATGTTTTGAGATGTTCAAATGTTTATTGTGAGAGACATTTGTTGAAAATTCGTAAGTTATTGATTTTGAGGAATTATGAAGAACTGTTTGATGAAATGTGGGTATAAGGCCGGGTGGCATCCCTTTTTGATGAATATTTTAGATGAATTATACTTGGATTATATGCATGATTGTATTTTGAGATAAGAATATCCGGTGGGATAGATGTAGTCCCCGGTGAAGAACATGCCAACCACCTGGTTTGCGAACTAGGGGTACACCTGGGTTAATTGTTGTCGTCCGAGGGTCAGGGAGTTCTGCGTGTTCTACCCTGCATCGGGAGTTTGGCCATTCTTAGACACAGGCAGTGGGGAACGTAAGCCCATAGACTGACCTGGAGATTGCGATCTGACAAACCTTAGGAAGTGATTTGCGAATCACTGACGTTCGGTTTCTGACTCAATAACTTGTTGTAGTTTTGATTTATTATTATTTATATATTCTAGAATTGTTTCACTCACTATATCTTGTTTACCTATTTCTTTTTGATGATCACTTGTTTTACCTATGAGCTTTATGATTTTTATGTGCATGCTATTGATGTAATTTTCCTTTCTTAATAATCTACTTCTGAATCGTGCTTTGATTGCTATTGTTCTGGGAGAACTGCTAGTTACTCCCCACTGACTGTGTAATTATTTAATATATATCCTTGCAAATGGAAATGATTGCTAGACTTGTGACCGCTTGGGCTAGCAGAGTGAGGGTTTGTAGTGAGAAGAAGCTCCTGGTTTTGTTTTTGGTGGATGAATTCTATGTAGACCATAGGGAGACTTACTTTTGGATAGCTTTCAAGGACATTTAGTTTTTATCTCAGTTTTTTTTCGGGAGACTTGCATGTCTCATAGTTTTTGGATTGATGATATGAAGTAATTGGGATATTTCTCTTATTTTAGAACTATTATGTTTTCTTGGATATTAATTCTCTTTTGAAGCTATGAAACTTGGTTTGAAGAATTATCTTTAATTATTGTTTTAGAGTAGCATAACCGTCCCGACGTTATTTCCGCTAACGTCTTTTTAGTATTTCTTGATTAGATATTGTTAGTACCTTAGTAGTAGAAGGACGGGGTGTTACAGCTAAATTGACGAAAAGCGTGCGATGCACAGACTGCGTGCCGCGCAGCATTGCTGCGCGCGACGCTCAACCGTGCGTCTGTCGCGGGAATGGTGCGCCATGCGCAACTTAATGCGCTTGGCGCACTACTCCCCGACACGTTTTTCGGGGATTTAGGCGACGAATTGGCCGATTGATGAATTTTACTTGTTTGTTAGACGCGATTTTCGGAACGACGCATAGTAATGACAATTTGACAAAATAATAGCAGGCAAAAATTACAATCACAGGCAAATGTCATATAACATGGATGCAAAAGTTCCCACCTAAAGTCCAGTTCTATGTTTGAAACTATTGGTCAGGTTTAGGTTCAGTCTGAAAAGGGTCCATGACTAAGAGATTGATCCCACGCTTCGTACCCCTGCTTAAAGAGGTGGCCACGTGTAAGACGCACTCCAGTCTCAAGTCAGGAACAAGAGAACGATGCCATGGTTGGGTAGGTTTGCTTATGACTAAGATCCAACACTATCGCTCAGGAAGCTTTTTGGAAGGACAAAGCGCAAACCCCAGGGGGTGACCTCACACATAGAACATGTGTTAATGAGGCAAGGTAGATTGTCCTTATGGTGGCTGAACAGTAGCTATGCATATGCAAAACAGTATATTATTCAAAGGCATAAAAATAAGAATGAATCGTATTTTTCAAGTTTCACCCACTCATTTAAAAAAATTAATTTTTTAAATCCTCCCCAGTGAAGTCGCCAAATTGTAGGCGTGTTTTTATTTCACCTACGCGGTGTGAGCGCGTATTTGATTTGACTACCCCACTGTTAAGGTTTTATTGAAAATTATTTTGTATTGAAAGAAGTCGCCAACAATTCTTTTTAGGAAGAATCATAAACCTAATTGGATATGGGAAAAACATAGGGACAAATTATCCAATGTAGATTTCCCCGTCCTGACTCCATAGATGGTCAAAATAAACCAAAGATTGAGTTCGGGGGTGAGCGTACAATACAGTCAGGAACCATATTGCCTATTGCTGGCCTCTACTAAATATCGATTCAGTACACATTTTATGCCAAAGAATAATCATATAACGTTTTAAACATCCTAATAATATTTAGTCTAAGTAGGTTCAGGAAACACATAAAAGACTAATTTTTAATGACAAGTTATTATGCAATCAATTTACAGGGAACCTAGCAGGTTGTCCAAATTAATTTGATTAATATTAGAACAATTCTTTAGGTCTTGATTAACAATGAATAACATATGGGTGATAAAAGCATTGAAACAGGACAATCTATATATGCATAAATAATCAGGCAAGCATATAATAATGTATGAAAATATATAAAAAGAAAGAAAAAGGTTTAGAATATACAGTATAACGATTTTACATTAATGATCTACATTAGGAAAGAAAACTGTTAGTAACTTCAATATAAAAATAATTTATTTAAGGACCCTCAGGATTATACTTTGGCTTGGGTTTGCGAGATTGACAACCTTCGGGACGAGCAATCGTGAAGCCTGAAAATCTGAATGTATGAAAGTATGTAGGTTGAATGTATTTTGTGTTTGAAAGGTATGAATTTTGTAGGGAAGTTTGTAGCTTGTAGAGAGGTTCGTAAAGTATTCGTCGAGTTCGAAGTGCGTTAATGTGAAAAATCCGTTCTGAAATCTATTCGGAAATCAGGCCTATTTATAGGGAAAACGGCACTGCGCCTCACGCGCTGGCTGCGCCAGGCGCAGCTGACGTGGCAAGCGGATGACGTGGCATGATCAGGAAAAAGCGTACACGTGGTACACGTTTTGAAAAAAGAAAAGAAAGAAACCTGCGCTTCACGCAGAGCTGTGCGCCAGGCGCACGGCACAGTGTGTGGCACAGTGCGTGGCACAATATGTGGCACAGTGCGTGGCACAATATGTGGCACAGTGTGTGGCACAGTGCCACGTGTCAGGAAAAGCTGCGCCTGACGCACAGCCTGGCTCTTGACGTATCATTGTCAGCTTTTCTAAAACGCGTTTTAAAAGATTTTCTTTTATCCTTTAATTCCGGAATCTGATTTTACGGGATAAAATCTGATTTTAACTATAAAAATTATCTTTGAAAATATTTATTTATTAAAATAAAAAAATTAATTATTATTAAATAATTAATTGGGCTTTTCAAAGAATTGGGCTCAAAATATAATTAATTAACATGAATAATTAATTGGGCTTTAAAATTGGACTTTAACACTTTTCGAAATGGTTTTGAATGGCTTTTCAGACAGCTCTGCCCTTGGATCAGACCAATTAAGACCGCGGTTTGTTTCATCATTGGATCCTTAAATGGGGAGACACGATTATGTGTCTACACTTATCATGTCATTACGTCAATTTTTCATCACTTGACAAAAAGTTACGAAAAGTAACAAACCGGGGCATCGCCCGGGACACTCACTAGTTAGCACCTACAAGGTGGTATTAGATGAGAACGAAAATCTAAGAAGAAAAATACACACTTTAGGATAAAGTAGCATTACTATGGAAATAAACAATGATTTTCTTCACAAATTTACATATAAATTCAACACTTATAGTCAACATCATTTTTAAGGTATGTTTATGTTTTTTAAGCATATTTTCACATCACTTTAAAAAACATATTTTCACAAATTTCCATTAACATCATCAACCAGCTATCAAACGGACCGTCAAGGGATTTCATTCATCCGACATCTGGTGTCCTTTAGACAATATTCTCTTTCTCATTCTCCTATATTATGTACATATATGAATTTGAACAGATTTGGTCAACACTTATAGTCATTAGTCAACATCATTTTTAAGGTATGTTTATGTTTTTTTTATAAGTAAATTGGCGCCAATAGCACCAACTATTGGTTTGGTGTACAAAATAGCACGAACTAAACGAGGTGTGATGCACAATACAAACTTAATGGCATAGGTGCGCGAATCAACATACATGACGATTTTGGCCTGAGATTCGTTTACCCAAGCCTTAAAGTTTGTGCTGTGGAACCATGCCAAAATCGTTGTTTATGTTGATTCACCATTCATGCACTGATGCCATAAACTTCGTGTTGTGCATCACACCTTGTTTAGTTCGTGTTGTTTTGTGCACCAAACCAATAGTTGGTGCTATTCGCGCCATTTTTTTAAAAATCCAATTAAGGTATTTTTATGTAGATGGTCGTATTGGCTATACAATTATTTTGATGTGATGGTAGTTGGATGGAAAACGTCATCTGGCGTGCAAGAAATCTATTAGGCTTAGGCCTTGTTCTATTGGGTTGACTTTGATTGAATTGCATTAAGACTGTGAGAAAAAAGTAACTTAATTGAGTTGAACTGAGACTGTGCCTAAAAGAACATGACCTTAATCCTAGTTTAGTTGGACAAGTTATATCTTTTAATGTTTTAGTAGAATTCCTATATAATTATGCTAAAAAAATTGAATTTTACATGTGGAAGTTACCACAATTTTACGATAAAATTAGTAAACGTACGCATCATATCAACTTTTACATATGAGAAAAGATGCATGTATATTTTCCCACACCTCAATATAGAGAAGGGGATATGGTCATTTATTATAGTTAATTTACACTCAAGTGACAAGTAAAAGCACAACTAGGTGCATCCATGACTAGCTTAAACTCAGCTTAGTTTAGATATAAACCCAAGAAAACAACACAAACCAAAGGCAACACCAAAGCAATGCAACAAAAGGAAGCACACACAATGTCAGCAAATTCGCGGTAAAAGAAATATATGCCCCCGGCATGCAGTGGGTTCGTTCTTAGATGGTGCATGCATGGCCGGCGACCGTCGGACCGGTGGTGGATTACTTGCACTTGCCAATGCCAAGTGCGTTGATGTTCTTACACACAAGTGGTTCACAACAGGGTCGGATATGAGGAAGGCTTGGAGTAGGACTATGTGAAGGAATATGTCCTTAGACATCCCGACAATTACTAAATATAAATAGGAATAATATTATGAAGATAATAAAGTTAATTATTTTAGTAATCTTATTTTCTTGCTAGAGAATAAATATGATTAATAGGACAATATTGATTGGGCCTATAACTAAAATATATTAATCCTATGAGGTCACACATTGTAGCACAAGTTGGACAAAACAATCCAAATCCATTTAGGATTAGGGTTGGGCCGGTCTAAAGGGGAATAGGAGGAGAATTAGTTCTCCTAACTAACCTATGACTCTTCTATTATATATAGGATATAATATTAGAGTTTAGGTGATCAATTCATTAATCAGTTTCTTTTCACAAGAGAGAGAGAATTGAAACCCAAAATTTATTCCCTCTAACCGGCGCCTATACCACCAAAAGCAAGGGATCTTTTCTCTTCCGTTCTAGCAAACGTTGGTGTTCAACTGGTGCTCGTGGACTGATTAGAGGAGCAACACTTGGGGCTCTCGGATCTTCAAAGCTTGCATACAACAGGGAAATCACGCTACAAAGGTTTGATATTTAATCCCTATTGAATGATTCATATGTTTGATTATGTTTGCGATCCTATGATAGATGTTAGGAAATTGTTTCCTGAAATTCCACTATATGCATCTATATATTCCTACAGTGGTATCAGTTTTGCCTAATTCATAATATTCATATGATCATATAATTGTATGCAAAGTTGTTATTTTTATTCAATTAAGGGAGGATTTATTTATGGCTTAAATTTGCATAATTGATATTTGATATTAATTGATTGGAAATTGTAAATAATTGATTTAATTGTGATTTATGCTCAAATATTTTTACAAAGGTACGAATTTTTGATATGAGGGACGAAATAAATTGTTTAATTCACTCTAAAATTTTCGGAATTTTATAAATTTCTTTGTTAGATTTAAAATTATTTATGTTTAATTCGATTAATCATTGAAATAATTTGTTAACTATTAAAGATTTGATTTTTAATTTGTTAAATAAATCTAATGTTCATCACCCACATAGATCTAGAATAATATGATGGCTGAAAATAATTTGATTATTTTTCCCACTAATTTTCGAATTTTATCATATTATTTATGAATTTTGGTTAAATTTTATGTTTAATTTGATTATTCATATAATTTAAGGATAACAATTAAAATATTTGATTTTATTTGTTATGATAATTCAGTAGATCATCCTAAAAATTATTTTCGGATTTTTCGGATATTAATTGTTAATTTTCTGAATTTTTTGGATATAATTTGATTTTTACCCTAAATTTGAATTCTTGTTGGATTTAATGTTAATAAAGATTATACATTGAAATCTAATCTCAATAAACTTAAAATTTGTTTAATATTTGTTGATTGATTCAAAATTTCTGCCATAATTTTCGGATTATTAAATCCTAAATCTTTAAATAAATTGTTTGTTAAAGATTAAATGGAAATTTTGTAATTGTTACAAAAATTAAAGAAGAAGCCAACCATGGCTGGGTGGCCCACCGGTGATGGTGGAGCCACGGTGGCTGGCGGAGGGGTACCGGAATAGGGCAGGGCGGGGGCGGCACAGGTGGGGAAGGATCGGCGGCACACGTGCGACGTGCGCGGCCCCTCACTCCTCTCGCATGGCTGCTGGTGCTTGGTGGTTGTTCTCCAGCCGGCGAGTGCTAGCGGGCCGGTTTGGCCGGCGGTTTCTGGCGCCAGTGCCGGAGCCCAGGTGGCAAGTGGTGCCGACTGCCGTGGCCCGTGGGAGGGTGTGCGGTGATGTGTGTGGTGCTGCGGTTTTTGGTGCAGCGTGTTCTTGGTTGGCTTTGACTGGCAGCCTTGAGCTGCTGGTCAACAAGTCAACCTTCAATATTAAAAAAAAAAAAAAATTTGTTTTGGAAGCAAAAATATGATTTACTTCTTTGAGCATAAATCCAAGATTTCCTTTAATTCAAATTGAGATTAATAAAGATTATTCTAGCCATATTTAAATAAGTAATTGAATGAAAATAATAAAGTTTCCTAAGTAATTTCTAGTTTAAATTTGTTAAATTTGATTTTATTTTTATGGAAAAGTTGATTTGCTTATTAATAGTTAATAAGTAAATAGTTTGTGTTTGTTTAATTTGATATTATAAATGCGTGGATGTTTAATGTAATATGTATGATGTTGCATGTTATGACTAGTATGGCCCAAATTAGGATAGTAAATACGATCTGCGAATCGTTATATTGGAATGTAAATTAAATACGATCTGCTAATCGTTTGTATTTTTGTAACTTTAAATTTTCGTTATTTATTTAATTCAAATTATGTAATCAAAGCATGAGGATCCAAGGAGTTTCAAGGATGGTGACCCATGAAGACTCAAGGGAGGATTAATAAAGATTAGTTATTTTCCTAAGTATAGGGGCCATACTAGATCATTTTAATTATAGCTTTTATAATTTTCTTGCATTTATTTTGTTTAAATGCTTGCTTCTAAGTTTGTTTGTGGTTAATTGATTCATGTGTTCACTATTAATTGACCATATTAGTAAACTTAGGTCCCCAAAAGTAATATTGAGTTTAACTGCTTTCCTAAACAGCACCTATAAAGCCTTAGATCATGAGTAATAGGTTCTACCAAAGCAGGGTGTTGCTCATAGTTCCGGGGATAGTAGGGTAGGTTTTTGAAACTTACATGTTAATGTTTGGTTTAACTCAACAAAATCATCAAAAGACAAAGTTTTGGGTTTTGAAGCTAAGAGATAGGAGTAAACAATGAGTTGTTAACCTGTCTACCAAGAATTATAATTAGTTATAATTAGTAAAGTGTTTACTTACCTCAACTACTATAAATTTAAGGCAGGGCCAAAGTCCGTTTGATTGTAGTGGGAGGGGATCTTGGTTATTTCTTTATTCAATAGGAGACTTTCATTTTGAATAAAGGGTAGTAGTAATTAAAATTTGTTTAATTATTGCTTTCTTGATAAACATTATTTGGATCTTGCTTAAATATTCTTTTGTTGTAGTTATCATGTCTCGTTCAAACAACAACAACACTCCCGTATTTAATTTGCGCTATTTACTCGAAAAGGACAAACTGAATGCACATAACTTACTAGAATGGGAAATGGCTGTGAGAATCGTTCTCAGAGCCGAAGGAAGGGAAAAAGTTCTTGACAATCCTCTCCCCGAACCCCGCCGAAAGTGCTACTATAGCCGAACAGAGAACAAGGCAAACCCTAGAGGCTGATTCTGTGCAAGTAACATGTCTGATGCTTGCTTGCATGGAGCCAGACTTTCAAAAGCGTTTTAATGGTCTGGATGCCTACTCCATCCTCCAGCAGCTGAAAACTATGTTTCAGAAGAATGCTAGATTGGAGAGGTTTGAAGCTCACTGTAAGTTGTTGGAGTGTAAGTTGGGAAAAGGAAAACCCGTTGGTCCGCATGTGTTCAATATGATTGGACATTTTCAGATCATGGAAAAATTGGGCTTCCCTTACCCTCCGTAAGCGGCAACCGATATTGTGATCAAATCCTTGCACGAAAATTTTCAAAACTTTCGGTTGAATTTTTACATGCAAGGAGGGGAGGCTACCTTGCAAGAGCTGCATGGTATGCTAACTCAGGCTGAAAGGAGCTTGCCTGCTGAACCTGAACATAAGGATGTTCTTATGGCTAGGAAGGATAAGCAATTCAAGAAGAAAGGGGCTCCTAATAAGAAGAACAAGGGCAAGGTTGTTGCCACTCATGATACTTCTAAGCCACAAACCACTCCTAAGGCAAAAGTAGCAGCACTACATGAGTGCTACCACTGCCACAAGATTGGTCACTGGAAAAGGAACTGCCCCAAGTATCTAGAAGATAAGAAGACTGGCGCTTCGACTTCAGGTATTTATGAGATTAACTTATCTACTTCTACATCATGGGTATTTGATACTGCATGTGGATCTCACATTATTTGTAATGTGCAGGCACTAAAAAGAAGTAGAATGTTGAGCAAAGGAAAAGTGGACCTCCACGTGGGCATTTAAGCACGAGTTGCTGATTTGGTTGTGGGGATTGTAGTCTACTTTTGCCTTCTTGTTTAGTTTAGAACTCCATAATTGTTATTATGTTCCAACTATTACCAAGAATATTGTTTCGATTCCGGTTTTGGATTCGGAAAGTTTTTCATTTCAAATAAAGAATAATTGTTGTTCTGCTTATTTGAATGATTTATTCTATGTCTCAATCAAGTTATCAAATGGTTTATATGTGCTAGACTGAGAAACCCACATCTATAACATAAATAGCAAGAAACACAAAGCAAATGATTCAAACCCTACATACCTATTGCATTGTCGATTAGGCCACATAAGCTCAAAGCGCATTGAGAAACTTCATAAAGATGGAATTCTCAAATCATTTGATTTTGAATCATTTGACACTAGTGAGTTTTGCTTGATGGGGAAAATGACAAAATCTCCTTTCACAGGTTTTAGTGAAAGGGCCAATGACCTTTTAGCCCTCATACATACGGATGTGTGTGGACCTATGAGTACATTGGCTAGGGGAGGGTACAGTTATTTCATTAATTTTACCGATGATGTGAGCAGATTTGGATTTGTTTACCTCATGCAGCATAAGTCGGAATCCTTTGAAAAATTTAAGGAATTCCAGAATGAAGTACAAAACCAACTTGGGAAGAAAATTAAGGCATTACGATCCGATCGTGGTGGTGAATATTTATCTCAAGAATTTGGTGATCATTTGAAGGATTGTGGAATATTTTCACAATGGACTCCGCCAGGAACACCACAGTTAAATGGCGTTTCTGAAAGAAGGAATCGAACTCTACTTGATATGGTTCGATCCATGACGAGTCTTGCTGATCTTCCTATTTCATTCTGGGGATTTGCGCTTGAAACAGCGGCATTCACACTTAACAGGGCACCATCCAAAGTAGTGGAAAAGATACCATATGAAATGTGGACAGGAAACGTTCCAAAATTGTTTTTTCTAAGGATATGGGGTTGTGAAGCTTATGTAAAACGTTTACTTTCTGATAAGCTTTCACCCAAATCCGATAAATGTCTTTTTGTGGGTTACCCAAAAGAGACTAAGGGATACTACTTCTACAACCAAAGCGAAAACAAAGAGTTTGTTGCTCGTAATGGTGTCTTTCTGGAAAAGGAGTTTATTTCCAGAAAAACAAGTGGGAGAAATGTATATCTCGAAGAAGTTCGAGATGAGCAACAAATGGAGGTAGAAACTTCTTCTGTTGTTCCCCAACGTAGGTCTAGTAGGACCATCATTCCGTCAAAGAGATATATTGATTTCCTTTTGACTAAAAGTTCTGAAATAAGGATTTTAGAATCAGAAGAGCCTACTAGCTACAAAGATGCTTTGGATAGTCAAGACTCCGAAAGATGGCTTAAGGCTATGAAATCTGAAATGGATTCCATGTCTGAAAATCAAGTATGAGACTTGGTTGATTTGCCTGATGGGGTAAAACCCATTGGATGCAAATGGATTTTCAAGTTGAAAACAGACAAGGATGGAAACATTAGTGTTTTCAAAGCAAGGTTGGTGGCGAAAGGTTTCAAACAAATTCATGGTATTGACTATGATGAAACCTTCTCACCAAGAGCCATGCTTGAAGTCCATTAGGATAATCCTTGCGATTCTTGCCTTTCATGACTATGAAATATGGCGAGATGGATGTCAAAACCGCTTTCTTGAATGGGTTCTTGAAATAGGATGTGTACATGACACAACCTCAAGGTTTTGAAGATCTAGAAAATCCAGGGAGGGTATGCAAGCTTAAGAAGTCCATTTATGGACTAAAGCAAGCATCAAGGAGTTGGAACCTCAGATTTGATGAGGCAGTCAAGAAATTTGGCTTTCTCAGAAATGAAGAGGAATCTTGTGTATACAAGAAGTTAAGTGGGAGTAGTATTACTTTTTCCGGTCTTGTATGTGGATGACATACTTCTCATAAGAAATGATAAGACCATGCTTGAGTCGATCAAAGAATGGCTTAAAAATCGTTTCTCTATGAAAGACCTAGGAGAGGTAGATTACATATTGGGAATTAAGATCTATAGAGATAGGTCAAAAAGGGATGATTGGACTTAGTCAAGAGACTTATATTGATAAGGTTCTTGCAAGATTCAAGCTGGGAAACTACAAGAGAGGATATGAAAGTAAGCAAGGTTCATAATGAGGATCACGTAGCAGATCCTCTGACTAAACCGCTTGCTCAACCTAAGCATGAGTGTCATACTAGGTCTATGGGGCTTAAGCATATGGGAGAATGACTTTAGGTTGTTTACATCATGTTTACAATTGTAAAGACATTTATTATGCTTTGAATGTTTATCAATAAAAATTCTTTTCTTATTTAATCGCTTGATTTAGTATTAAATAAAATGTCCAAATAATTTGTGTTTTCAAATAGGATTATCGAAAACGTTTTGATAATGGAACCCTATAAAGTGAACTGAAATCACAATTTATTTAAAGTCCCTAGTCTAAATCACTAAATTGGACATAAGTGATTTATTTGAAAGACTAGTATATAATTAATTGATAGCGCAGTTCCATGGGCTATGGAGACATAGAGATGTCTAATTGATTATATGGATGTATAGTTGATACATTGAGACTTGACCTAATTAGATTCTAAAAGTAGAATCGAACTACTATATTTAGTGGATTCCTTAGACATGAGTATGTCTTAATAACCACAACATAATTAGTTTAACTTTGACACTGTTAAACGCCGCGCCGTAAAAGGAGGTTATAAAGGCAGTGATCAGGTGGGCTAAGAATTGAGTGGGAGTTATGGTCATACAAGAGTGGATAAGTCCTCCTATTAAATAGGAATGGTGTATGGGCCTCTTGATGAGCGAGAACTGGAAAATTGCATGGCCATGCGGAATAGGATTAAAGAGTTAATCCTCATTTGAGCAGTTCGAACTCAGCGATCAAGGAACATAAATTTGAGAATAACATTGTGTTATCAAATTTGACATTAAGTGACTTAAGGAATTTAACATTGTGCTCTTGTCTTCGGACAAGTGGGAGATTGAAGGAATATGTCCTTAGACATCCCGACAATTACTAAATATAAATAGGAATAATATTATGAAGATAATAAAGTTAATTATTTTAGTAATCTTATTTTCTTGCTAGAGAATAAATATGATTAATAGGACAATATTGATTGGGCCTATAACTAAAATATATTAATCCTATGAGGTCACACATTGTAGCACAAGTTGGACAAAACAATCCAAATCCATTTAGGATTAGGGTTGGGCCGGTCTAAAGGGGAATAGGAGGAGAATTAGTTCTCCTAACTAACCTATGACTCTTCTATTATATATAGGATATAATATTAGAGTTTAGGTGATCAATTCATTAATCGGTTTCTTTTCACAAGAGAGAGAATTGAAACCCAAAATTTATTCCCTCTAACCAGGCGCCTATACCACCAAAAGCAAGGGATCTTTTCTCTTCCGTTCTAGCAAACGTTGGTGTTCAACTGGTGCTCGTGGACTGATTAGAGGAGCAACACTTGGGGCTCTCGGATCTTCAAAGCTTGCATACAACAGGGAAATCACGCTACAAAGGTTTGATATTTAATCCCTATTGAATGATTCATATGTTTGATTATGTTTGCGATCCTATGATAGATGTTAGGAAATTGTTTCCTGAAATTCCGCTATATGCATCTATATATTCCTACACTATGAACACACTCATGCCCCGCATGATCTTCACAAGTTGGGTCTTCTTGTGCTTTCACAGACTCGGTTTGCAGCATCACTGTCATAAATCATAAACAAAACAAAACAAAAACCCATTATAAGGAAAGAGAGTCCACTTCACAAGATTAAGGATCTTCCATCTTAAATCCATATGGCAATAAGAGGAGTATGCCATATAAGCATTAGAAAATGAACACATCTCTCTTCTTTTTATCAATGTGGGACACTCACATGTGTTGTGCGCTATACATCACAACTTCAATATTATTATATATTATAAGCATAGTAATTCTACAAGTTATTGTATATTACCTCCGTCTCCCCCAATAGGCCAATATGTACGTATTAATGAAAATTTATATATAACTTAAGCATGAAATTTCAGAGATATGAGGTTTTCGTGACAATTTCTTTCGCTAAGCCCCAACTGTTTTTGTGCTAAATTTATGAAGCTCGGAAATTGATGGGGTCTAAAGTTTCCGCACTTTGGTAATATTTCCTTTATGAAAACTCAACCATTTCAATGTCACATAGATTAAAATTATAAACAATTGATATCTTGAAGTTTCACGGTAAGACGAATCTAGCAAAATCTTAGTTAATAATAATGTTAAATACTAGTGAAAAATCATGATCAAAGTTAATGAATTTTGAATTTGGAAGAAGCAAAAAATAATTTTTTTAAAGGGAGGGAGTATACTGTATATACATGCTTAAAATGAAGCTTGATTAGATGGATTAGGACAAAATAAAACCTGATGCAACAATGAGGAGGACAATAAACATGATTCTCTTGCTGCCAACTTTGCTCTCCATTTTCTTTCTTTTGCAAAACTTAGCTTTTTACTATCAAATTTGTGTGATGAGCTAATTTTGATGGATTATTGGTGGCTAACCTCCTCTTCTTTTATCCCTATATATAGTAAATTTTCTTGCACCCCTGTAAGCTGTTCTCTATATTTTAATTTGCCTGCAATTAGTTCCAATATACTAGTGCTACATTCCTTTTGAGTTTTTCAAATTAGATTTTGTCTGCAAAAGTACTGATTGCCACATTTGTTATGGCCTGCTTAATTAATTAAGTTTCTCCTAGATTGTGAATTTGTGATAGATTCAAGTACTCCCTCCGGTTCCTAAAAATCTTCCCTCTTTCACTTTTCACGCATGCTAATGCAAAACTTTAGACACTAATATCTCTAATTGTGTATTTGAAAAAATTATGAAAAGTGGATATTAATAAAATACATATAGAGATGAATCTAACAAGATCTCACATGACTATATTTTTTCTTACGTATAAGTTACAAACAACAGTCAAAGTGAAACTTGTGAATAGTAAAAAAAGTCAAATAGGGAAGATCTTTCGGAACCGGAGGTAGTATATGTTATCTTTTTACATAAAATTATTGTACCCAACAAACTGAATGGTAAAAGTCTTTTTACTTTCCATTATGAAAAAAAAAAAAACGAAGTCTTCATATTCAAAAACTCAGTTAAAATGCAAAAGTGCATGTTTATTTAGGCAGTACATAATTATCTTAATTTTTTTAGAAAGGTACAATATAATCAGTACATAATTATTTTAATGTAAATTACTAAAATTTCCTTATTCTAGTTCCGCTAGAAATATTATTTACAATTTCTTTTTGGTGTTTAGAGAGCCATAAGGGCAAGTGATGAGAATCGATTCGAGGATATCATGAAACCGGGAGAGAAGCTCTAACCAACTGAGCTTCCTCACTCTCATATTATTATGTACAATTATAGATATACTTATGTCACTATATGAAGATGAACATTGTGGTTTTGATTTCTTACAGTTCACTTATCAAAAAAATTAGAATAAAGAAAGAATTCATAAGAAAATGTTGCGACGCTCTAAAGTTACCTATCTATTATCTTGATTCAACTCGATCAAATTATATGTTCACAATTTATGTATTATCACTTGTGTGCTACATTTTCATATTATTTGTTTATAATATGTTTTAGATTTCTAATCATTAAATGCTGAGTAATAATAATCAATAATGATAACAACTAATGAAAAAAGTTAATGAATTGGACATAAAATTGTTAAACAAAAAATCTCGATTCTTCTTGATCCTTGGATAATGGTTTCGACATAATGATAACTTAGACTCAATCCACGCCGGCCTAATGCTGATATGCAAGCCAAGTAGTAGGCTTTCGTCTCCCTTACCTTAATTTTTGAAATAGAATGTTGTAATAATGATGACATTTGACTTACCAAGTAGTAGGCTTTGATAATTACGATATGGTCGTTGTAGATATACAAAGTCGTGATATGCTCTACCATCTAAACTCATATACTATTAGATTTATTATTGATTGTTATCATTATTGCTTTATGGTCTGTTTGGATATGAGCATTTGATTTGAAATGCTGTAATTGGACCAATTTACATGTTTGGCAAGTCATAATAATTGGAATTGGATTTGGGCCAATTCCCTACCCATATTAAACATACCTTAGCCCATGTGATTTCAAATCCAAAGTAAAATACTCTCATTTCAAATCCAAATCACGCCATTTATTTGCTCGTCTTCTCCCCTGAACTACCACGACATATCACGCCATTCCAGACATCAACATGTTTTGCATTTTTTCTCTCTCTGCTCGTCTCCTCTCTCCTCCATTGGAGCTTTTTTGAGCTCGATTTCTCTCTCTTAATGACGATTGTTTCTGCATATCTTCTTCAAAGGTCAGATTATTTTAAAATTTTCTTCTCCTTAAATCTAATTAACTGAATATCCAACTTTATTGTAATTTATTTGCTCGAATTTGCTGATTCATCTTGTTCAGTATGATTATTTGCATGTTCCTTCACTTCGATTTTTCAATAATTGATGATTTCGAAGAATATCCGCCGACGATTGAGAAATTGCTGGTTAAAATCGAGTTACTTTTGTAAATTAGGGTTTTTAAGTTTTCGTTGTGATGCGGAAATCGCAAATTAGGTTATTTATGTGCGTGTTCACAAGGAAAGCGCAGGAAAACTATGGTTGACATTCTATGTTTATAGTGCAAGATAGAATAGTGAGGAGTAATAACGTGCTTTAGTTGTTCCTGTATTCTAGGAAGTGCTTAACTTATTCAATCTCAGTTCTTAGTCAGTGTAAGTAGTTGGGTTAGTGCCATAATAATAGGAGTTAACTTAGTTCCACTAGTTGTTCTCTTTGCTGTATAAATACCTCTGAAATTCAGTGTTTGTCACTTAATAATGTATTCTAGGAAGTGCTTAACTTATTCAATCTCAGTTTCTTAGTCAGTGTAAGTAGTTGGGTTAGTGCCATAATAATAGGAGTTAACTTAGTTCCACTAGTTATTCTCTTTGCTCTATAGATACCTTTGAAATTGCAGTACTTGTCACTTAATAAAAACAACTCTGAGATCTTTATAATTCTCTATATGGTATCTAGAGCCTTCTAATTTTTTTTTTTATGAATAGGTTTGGTTTATGCTTCAATGTAATATGATACTTGATATGTTACACAGAAGTTTGAAATATGTCGGATGAAGTGAGTATACAAGAGTCAAGGAAACGTGCAAGGGACAATGATGAAGATCTAGAGTTAGTTACCCTGGTTATAGGTTTTATTATAGTAGTTGTAGGGGCTTGGTATGGTCAACGATATAGGGTGAATGAAGTAACATGGAATGAGCGTGAGCGTGCACAAACAAGAGCTACATGGATGAATACTTTGAGGAATAATAGAATATGTCGTGAGCAATTGCGTCTCAACATACATTTTTTTGAGAAGTTGTGTCATACATTACAATCAAAGGGGGACCTAATGACTACAAGAAATGTCACCGTAAAAGAAATAGTTGCATTGTTTCTTCATGTCCTTGCACATGATTTGAAGAATAGAACAATGCAAGCCCTCTTTGCTCGTTCAGGAGAGACTATAAGCCGTAAAAGAAATAGTTGCATTGTTTCTTCATGTCCTTCGATCTATGCTCAAAATAGGAAAGTATTATATCAAACCAGTTGACCAAAGTATTAGCTATGACGGAGATAACAAGTGGAAGTGGTTTGAGGGAGTTCTCGGAGCTCTTGATGGGACACACATTGATATGACGGTCCCCGTTGAGGATAGAGGTCGTTATCGAGATAGGAAGGGGGACATTAGCACCAATGTGCTAGTTTCATGTGATCCAAACCTTCGTTTCACATATGTTTTACCTGGTTGGGAAGGATATATATCAGACCCTCGTGTCCTTCGTGATGCTCTCCAGAGGCCCAATGGTCTAAAAGTACCAAGAAGTAAGAGTTTATAACTTATTATCTTATAATTAGTAAATGGCGTATTAAATCCAAAAGGGTAATGTTAAATTTCTATGATGCAGAAAGATATTTCCTTGTGGATTTGGGTTTTACTAATGGTGAAGGTTTCTTAGCTCCTTACAAAGGTACTCGGTACCACTTGAATTTGTGGCGAGGAAACACTCCCACGAACTACAAAGAGCTTTTTAACTTGCGCCACTCGTCTGCACGGAATACAATTGAAAGGGCATTTGGACTATTAAAAAAACGTTGGGCTATACTTTGGGATCCTAGTTTCTTTGATAAAAAGACTCAAATTAGAATCATCAATGCTTGTTTTATTCTCCATAATTTCTTAAGGGAGGAAAATATGGAGGAAACAAGACTTATACATGAGGTAGACCAAGACTTACTTGATGCGGAGCCAAATGATGATATAGATGAAGATGATGATTTCATTTCAACCGCTCGGTCAACAAATGAGTGGAATAATTTTTGAGATGATCTTGCTAAGAAGATGTTTGAGGAGTACCAAGTGCGAAGGGTTCAAGCTATTTGAATATGTCCTTGTCCTTCTGTTTTTCTTAATTTTTATCAAAATATCTACTAAGTTGTAATCTTAGAGCTTTTTGCCAGAGACTAGTCATTTGCTGTAGTTTATTGTTAATGAATGCTTTTTTCTGTAGTTTATTGTTAATGTATGAATGTCAACTGATCTTATGTATCTGGCTTGTGATCCAGATCAGAATTTTCCTTGTGGTGCTCTATTGGGAGATTGTCAAGAAATCAATATCCCCAAGCAGTACAGGACTTATTTTTGTTTTAATATAAATATATACAGATACATTAAAGCTCAGTTTGAAGAGTGTTACTGACATACTGTGCATTACATTCCTATAGGCTTGTATTCTGCACTGTATGGAACTTGTATATTCTCAACTGTCTAACCTGGAATTCAATGACTGATTGAGGTTTTAGTTTTCTGTAGGTGCTGTGTAGTATCTCAATAGTTGCTTTATGACTGAATTCTTCTGGGTGCTTTGGCATCATGTATAAGTTACAATCATATAATACCTTGTACTTCAAATAACAGCAAAAGATTAGGCAATTTAAATCTTTTTTTACTATTGAAATTGACTGTATTCCCCTTAATATGTAACAGTTATAAATGGACGGCTATCTTGGTCCTACCAATTCTTGTTTGATGTGGTGGTTTCTATTAGCTTTGTTGTACACTCTTGTCAGGACTCTCTTATGAGAATAATAGCCTCTAAGAGCACATATATGGCAATGTTTAAATAAGATTGAAAGTTCGTACTAGTGTTTAGATGTAATTGAGTTAAATTGTGCAAATTAAATTGATTGTTTTAATTAAATCTCTGCCACTCACTGTGTGTTTTGCGATATGTAGGAACAATGAATTCCAAAAGACAAGGCAAAGAACCTATGGGTCCTCCACGTAAAAGGGGATATGTTGTGTGGAATCGCCAAATGGATGTGATGCTTACTTCCACATTATATGAGCAAATTAACGAAGGGAACAAGGGTGATGGGGATTTCAAGTCCCAAGCGAATCAAGCCATGGTGGACAAGTTAAGGGTTGAATTGAATATATTTGTGACTGTAGATCATGTTGGGAACCGAATTAGGGTTTGGAAGAAGCACTATGCTACTATTACTGAAATTCGCGCTTACACAAAATTCAAGTGGGATGAAGAGAGGAAGATGGTGGTGATCCCTGGAGAAGAGCTTGGTGAATGGAATAAGTACTGTCAGGTATGTTATTATGACCTGGTCTCGCTTACCCTTTGTTGTCCTGTTGCAATGTAGTGTTTTGGCAATAGTTTTTATATCCTCGAGAGCGTGTTTTGATGTGGTGTTGTGGATGCGGGTGGATCTTAGATGGCGCACAAGGATTTCTGAATCTGTGTTTATCGATATGCAGGTGTATTGTTGTTGTTTCTGGAAAAATGAGTGAGTTATAGCCTACACTAAGGTCTTTTTTGTCTCACCTCAGTGATTCTGACTAAAACCAAGACACATTAGGTTCCAAGTTATACCTTATCTTCTCTCTTTCGTGTACATTATCATAGATCAAGAATGGAAAGGTAAAAGATCAAGCATAGAAGATAAAAAGTGATTGTAGTATTCTTTCAAAGAGTATGTGAGTAAAGCGCAAGGCCCTCCGAAACCAAGTTCCCAAGAGATCTACGATGTAGTCTCTAGTGTTCTTGGGCTTTCGGGTCAACAAGTGCTTCAGGCTGTGAAGAGGTTTATGAACGGGCCGGTAAATGAATTTGATATGCTAAAACATCTACCGGAGGAACAAAAGTTAGACTGGATTTTATTATGTATTAGTGATTAGTAGTTTTATTTCGTTGGTTGAAGGATTGAATTACAGTTGTAAAGCTTGGTTTGCCAAACAGTATTTGAATTTGAAATTCAAGATTTGAAATTCTATGTATTCCCAAACAGCTTGTTAGAATTTGAAATTCCAAATTTGAAATTCATAAGTTTCCCAAACACTGGACTTGGAATTGAATTCCAGAAATTGAAATTCTGACTTTGAATTGTACTATTTGAAATGAAATATGGGTATCCAAACGCAACCTTAATTAGTTCAAGATTCAATTTCATAAATCTAGTAAAAGTAAGTTCTTTATTAAATGTAACAAGAAAAATTTAACTAGAATAGATAATACAAACTTTTAGCGGTTCTTCCAAAATAATATAACATTTCGATTATCTTTTAAACATACAAACTTTATAGCTACGTTTCCTAAAGTAGGTCGAAACCAAATACTGATAAACAGCTAAATTGGGACACGTGTCCCTATTTCATTGTTAGATTTTTTAATTTTAATTTAAATAAAAAACATATTAAGCTTTTTTTTCTCTCCTTCTCCTCATTGATAACTTGTATAATTTGGTAACCTAATTGTTTGATTTGTCTATTTCTTTAGGCTTCATTTGGTTGGACGAAGATACATTTTTAGTGAAAAGTGATTTTCCTTAAAAATATATTATATTTTGCATTCAAATAAATGTAACTTAAAACATTTGGTTATCACTATAGGCTAAATATATCGCTTGAAATAAAAAGACTGGAGTAGATTGGTTGATGAAAAATAACTTTTTCATCCATGCATGGCCATTGGTTCAACATACAAATTGCTAATGATATTTTTTTTATAAAATGCATGAGGTTAACACAGATTAACCCCTATTGTAAAAGGTATAGGGTGCAACTCACGTGATACAGTTTGATATGGTTAAAATATAGTCACAAAGCTAGAGTTGTTTGGACTACTAGCTAATTGATGTCACTAGCCCCACCGAGTAAGGTGATTATTTCCGTCATACTTCTTCAGCTCTCCAAGCAGATCAAGCGCTGGCTTGTCCAGAGGTCTTCAATGGCCGCCGCGGCGCCGCCTGCCGAATATGTATTTCACTCATATTACCATTTATACCAATTCATACATCAATACATGTTGCAACTAAAACAATAAAAAGATACTTATCTGTTGAAGCGTGAACGAAGAGCAGTTTGCCGTGACGTGGATGACCACTGTCCTAAAAGACGATTTCGCGCTACCCCGGTGCAGTAGAAATCAAGCGATCGTCCTCCAGGATTAGCACGACTCCAAGATATGTGTGCACTCACACACCTCGGATGGAGACCAGAATATTGCGCAAAACCAGAGAGTATATTTTTTGGATAAGTATAGAGGAGAGTAATTTATGTGTATATTTTTTGACTGAAGAAAGTAGCCCTTAAATAGGCTTCAAAGAGAAAAACGGATGGCTGAATGTAAGGAATGAGAAATCAATTAGGCTCCGGAAATCTTGCTAGCAACGGTTACAGAATACGCTAATAATGGCAATCCGAGATTCATGCGATTTACGCCAAAACAAAAGAAGGAGATTTAAAACGGACCGCAGACCCACAACCCCCGCCCGCACTTGCCATGAGCCCGAGCCCCGCCCGGCCGGTGCGCGTGCGCGTGTGTGGTGCATCCATCCATCTAGCACTCTATCAAATAAAAAGTGCTAAGGAACTCCTATTAATAAACAAGGTGAAGCATATCTATTTTCCAATGTGGGACAAGAGCCTCTTACATTGTTTTTCCACTCCTCACTTTGAGGTTTTTCTTTTAGAGTAATTGTTGAACTTCCAACAATCCCCCACAAGTTCAACAAATGAGAAAAGAAAAAGAATGAAGTTGACTTTGGGCAAAATAAAACAATTGCATTAGTGTCAATGTCTTGCGACTTGAATTAACACTTAGTGCTTTTAAGCTAGGATTTCTTTCCTATCAAGTGACTTGAGTCTTGAACTTAATAGGGAGGAAAATATACATCACTTAAAGCACACAATTGAACATGTATAATATTCTGATTCTCCGCGAATAATAGTGACGCCTTATACTGGCCATACGTCCAGACCTGGATGCTCATAGGTGCTCTAGAGAATTAGCCCATGCAATTCTCATAGGAAGCGGCCACACTTCCACACCTAAGTAGGTGAATCCCATCAAGTGTGAGCTACATCACACCTCCAAACATATGGATATGGGTTCATTAAGAGCCTTGGCTCACCCTAAAGTTTAATTTGTAGCAAGCACATTACATCATAAACATATAGGGATGGAAAAACTAAAAGTTTGTGCTTCTAAATTATTCATAATGTTCTCCCTTGAACTCATAGTGAGTAGGAGTTCATTAGTTACAATTCATCCAATGGGCCTTAAGACCATCCCTTCCGATGTTTCCAAAACTAGTTTTCTACACAGGCCTTTGGTTAGCGGATCCGCGATGTTCTTTTCTGATTTAACATAATCCAGTGATATCACTCCATTTGACAACAGATCTTTGACAGCCTTATGCCTCAAACTAATGTTCCTCTTTTTCCCATTGTAGGCGTGGTTGTTTGCAACAGCTATGGCAGCTTGCGAATCACAGTGGAGAGCAACAAAAGGAGTTGGCTTCCCCCACATTGGAATATCTGCAAGCAGATTTCTCAACCATTCAGCCTCATGACCTGCCAATTCAAGAGCAATAAATTCAGATTCCATAGTTGACATAGCAGTATAAGATTGCTTGCAAGATTTCCAAGATACAGCTCCACCCCCTAGGGTGAACACATAACCACTGGTAGAGTTTACTTCATCGTTGTCAGATACCCAGTTGGCATCACAAAAGCCTTCTAGTACTCCTGGAGATTTGGAGTAATGCAAACTCTAATCCATGGTACCTTTCAAATACCTGAGCAATCGCCTTAGAGCACCCCAATGATCTTTGTTTGGGTTATGAGTGTACCTGCTTAGTCTACTTACAGAATAAGCAATGTCAGGTCTAGTGTAATTCATAAGAAACATCACACTACCAATAATTTTAGCGTATTCAGATTGACAAACTGGATCACCTTTATTTTTCTTTAAGTGGACACTTGGATCATAAGAGGTTCTAATTGGATCGACGTTAAATGAGTCAAACTTTTTCAAGAGTTTTTCAACATAATGAGACTGGCTAAGACAGATGCCATTTTGATTTCTTATAATTTTGACTCCCAAAATCACATCTGCCTCACCCATATCTTTCATTTCAAATTTGGAGCTTAGAAATTTCTTTGTCTCATTTACTCGATCAAGACTAGTACCAAAAATTAGCATATCATCCACATAAAGACAAATAATTACACAACCACTTGAATCATGCTTAAAATAAATACATGAGTCTCCTTCATTGACATGAAAACCATTTCCTGTCATAGCCTTGTCAAACTTGTCATGCCATTGTTTTGGAGCTTGCTTGAGTCCATACAATGACTTGACCAGTTTACAAACTTTGTTTTCTTGACCGGAATTGCCTAACCTTAGGTTGAACCATATAAATCTCTTCTTCCAGATCTCCATTTAGAAAAGCAGTTTTTACATCCATTTGATGTACAATGAGATCATGGATACAAGCAAGAGCAATTAAGGTCCTAATGGTTGCAATTTTGGTGACGGAGGAGTAAGTATCAAAATAGTCAATTCCCTGTTTTTGAGTAAAACCCCTCACTACTATTCTGGCCTTGTACTTGTCAATGGATCCATCAGGTTTTAATTTTTTCTTAAAGATCCATTTACAAGTAATGGGCTTGCAACCTCTAGGCAATTCAACCAATTCCCAAGTGTTATTGTTGAGAATTGATTCTAGTTCACTATTAATTGCCTCTTTCCAAAAGATTGCATCAATTGACCTCATGGCCTCATCATAAGTTTTGGGATCATTTTCCAAAATGAGCACACTTACAAAATCATCGTCAATCAAGAGTGGTTCAGATAGGAAAGCAGTAATGAAATCATATCCAAAACTATTTTCCTTTCGTGCCCTTTTGCTTCTCCTTGGTTCCAAAACAGAATCATCGTTAGTTAAAGAAGAAGCAACAGACAAAACATGTGCAGTACTAGAGGATGGTAAATCATTACTACAGCGAGAAGAATTCAATGGAAATATATTTTCAAAGAATTCAGCATCCCTTGATTCTACAATAGTACCACCTGCATAAGAATTGTTAGCACCTTTCAATAGAAACCGATAAGCAACACTTTGATAAGCATAGCCTATAAAGATGGAATCAACAGTCTTAGGGCCTATCTTATCTCTCTTAAAGCTAGGTATCCCAACTTTTGCCAAGCACCCCCACACTTTCAAGTATTTTAGGTTTGGCGTTCGACCTTTCCACAATTCATAAGGGGTCTTATCAAGTTTTTTATGAGGCACTCTATTTAAAACATGATAAGCAGAAAGAATAGCCTCCCCCCACATGTTATCAGGAAGTCCATAACTAATAAGCATAGAGTTCATCATATTTTTGAGAGTTTTGTTCTTCCTTTCAGCAATACCGTTTTGTTCAGGTGTGTAGGGAGCAGTTACCTCATGGACTATTCCATTCTGTTCACAGAAGGCCTTAAGAGTGTTAGGGTCATACTCACCACTCCTATCACTCCTAAGTCTCTTGATTTTCTTGTCCAGTTGATTTTCTACCTCAGCTTTGTATTTGAGGAACATATCTTCTGCTTCATCTTTTGTTCTGAGAAGATAAACCATAGTGAAACGAGAACAGTCATCAACAAAGGTAATGTAATATCTTTTCCCACATCTGCTCTCATGATTTTTAAAATCTCCCAAATCACTATGAATAAGTTCTAGTACTTCGGTTTGCCTATCTATTGATTTAAATGGTTTCTTTGCAAACTTGGCTTCAACACACACTTCACATTTTGAAAATTCAGTTTTAGAAAAACTTGGAATCAAATTGAAATGTTTAAGCCTTTTGATTGAAGCAATGTTAACATGACCCAATCTAGAATGCCATAAATCAATAGACTCAGCGATATAAACGGAAGAAGTACTAGCACTTTTATTCATAATTTTAATTTTTGCATCAAGAGTAAATAGCCCCCCATTACAAAACCCCTTCCCTACAAACTCCCCATTATGAGTTAGAACAAGTCTATTAGAATCAAAAGAGAGTTTGAGTCCAGCTTTCATGAGTAGACTTCCAGAAATTAAGTTCCTGCGCATTTCTGGAACATACAAAACATTAGTAAGAGTAAGCAATTTTCCAGAAGTAAGAGTTAGAACAATGTTCCCTTTTCCTTGAACATTTGCAGATGCTGAGTTACCTATGAAGACATTTTCACCATCAACCTTACCATAACTTGTGAACATGTCTTTGTTGGTGCAGATGTGCCTGGTTGCCCCAGTATCAACAATCCATTCAGCAACAATACCAGCTAGATTCGCTTCTGACACAACAGCAACGATGTTATTAGTGGCTTCAGCAAGGTTGGCTTGATTATGCTTCTTGCTTCTACAGAATTTAGCCTTATGACCAGGTTTCCCACAGTTGTTACAGTTTCCCTTAAACCAGAGCCCTTATTTTTCCCAGAGTTATTTGGCTCTACCAGATTTGCTTTAGAGAAAACAGGAAAAATAGACTGATCATGAACAACAGACTGACCTTTGTCCTTAATTCGGTTCTCTTCCTCAATCTTAAGGTGACCTATCAGTTCCACTAAGGTCAGGTCTGTCTTATTGTGCATTAACTGGTTGCGAAATTTCTTCCAAGAAGGAGGCAGTTTTTCAATCAGCACAATAGCAAGGGTAATATCACAAATGCACGGTCCCTCGGCAGCCATAGCAAGACATATATTCTCATTGGCATGAATTTGATCAATTATAGGTTTTTCATCATCAACTTGAAAGCCTAACCACTTACTAACACAATAACGTTTGGTTCCAGCATCATCAGTCCCATATTTCTTTTCTAAAGCATCCCAAATAGTCTTAGCATGATCAAACAACATGTGAATATCCAGCAAAGCATTTAACATATGATGTAGTAGCATACACTTACAAGTTCTATCATCCTTAGCAAACTTTGACTCAAAAACACCCAACTCAGATTCATCAACAGGTTTAACAACATCATCAAGAACATATGCAACATCAATTTGTTCCAAATAAAAACGCATCCTAACAGCCCAACGTTTATAGTTTTTCCCATCAAGGGGTTCCATCTTAGACATATTAGGAATCATAAGTTTGGAAGCCATATTCGTCTTTTAGATTGTTGCAACTAAAACAATAAAAAGATACTTATCTGTTGAAGCGTGAACGAAGAGCAGTTTGCCGTGACGTGGATGACCATTGTCCTAAAAGATGATTTCGCGCTACCCCGGTGCAGTAGAAATCAAGAGATCGTCCTCCAGGATTAGCACGACTCCAAGATATGTGTGCACTCACACACCTCGGATGGAGACTAGAATATTGCCCAAAACCAAAGAGTATATCTTTTGGAGAAGTGTAGAGGAGAGTAATTTATGTGTATATTTTTTGACTGAAGAAAGTAGCCCTTAAATAGGCTTCAAAGAGAAAAACGGAAGGCTGAATGTAAGGAATGAGAAATCAATTAGGCTCTGGAAATCTTGCTAGCAACAGTTACATAATACGCTAATAATGCAATCCGAGATTCATGCGATTTACGCCAAAACAAAAGAAGGAGATCTAAAACGGACCGCAGACCCACAACCCCCGCCCGCCCTCGCCACGAGCCTGGCCCGGCCGGCGCGCGCGCGCGTGTGTGGTGCATCCATCCATCTAGCACTCTATCAAACAAGAAGTGCTATGGAACTCCTATTAATAAACAAGGTGAAGCATAGCTATTTTTCCAATGTGGGGCAAGAGCCTTTTACATTGTTTTTCCACTCCTCACTTTGAGGTTTTTATATTGGAGTAATTGTTGAACTTCCAACAATGGTCACTCTCTCCGTGGGCCAATATCCTAGATCCTTCTAGAAGATGCTGCTACTGTCATGTGACAGATTACAACTATATAGGCTATTTTGTCTGCTTGTGTAGCTGGCCTTTTACACCACTTTCCTTGTAATTTCCTTCCTAGGTTTTAGGATGGAATACTAGGTAGTTTTCTAGCTATAAATAGCACCTGAATCTCTGTAATAGAGTAGGAGAGAAACACTCACAAAAGTGAGAGTAATCTAATACAAGAAATGAGAATGAAGAGAAATATTTCTCTAAACAAAGTTTGATTCTTTCTTATTTCTCTAAAATAACTCTACAAGGTAGAGTTTGAGCAATATCAACCATTGAATAAAAAATCAATGGCTTATATATTATCTTTCCAAAATCCTTCTATTTTTTCTCACCAAATCCACCCCTAATTTTTCCCTTCCCATCAATATGAGTCCTTTTAAAATATATGGTTCAGATACAACTCTACATTGTAGAATTTTATTAAAACTCTAGAGGAACCGGACTCCCAAATAGCATGATCAAACAGAACATTATATCAGCTAGCGTTCTCGGGGATGGATAATGAATACTTGATGGATACTATATTAAACCAACCATAGTCCATATTCAATCTTCATTTACAATTTTACATTATGTCGTCAGAGTTATCATCCCAGGGGATGAAAATAATGGAAAAATTCTATCGTGTGTTTCTCATATTCCTTGTTTTGGCCTTTTTTTGGGTTTGGCGCAGGTGCACTATTATTATTCCTACACAACAATCAGGGTCATGCCTTCTTAGCTCAGAGTGATGCCTTCTTCTTTCTCTGTGCAGCAACCTCAGCCATAGTTTTCTTCATTATCGGGATTGGATGTGAAGTTGTGCTGCCTCAACGTCAGCTGGCAGTCGAGGCCCCCCTTCGACGTACGCAAGCACTGGAGGCCCCCCGGCCTCGACGTCCGTCAGCAGTCGAGTCCGAAGAGGTTGTGATTGATATAGAAGTTCCTAGTGATTTGGTTTCTACTCCTTAAAACTTTAGTTGCCTTTCTTATATTATGGCTTCAAAAATTAGCTAAGATAGTTATTTGTTTTCAAATAGGAGAGAATATCAAGGTGAACCAGATAGTTATTTGTTGTTGTAGTTAGGACTGCTTCGTCGTAAACATTGCTCGACAATCGACGTGTAATTGAATTAAGTAAAAGTAAAAACGAGTTGATTTTAAATTCATTATGTAAATTATAGAACACTCTTATATAATATTAAAAATGTATTAAGAAAAAAAAATTGCTACAACAATATTTGGGACTACGCGTTGGGATTCAGTGGTAATAAACATTATTCATAATTGGAACTACTATGTTTTGAAAGGATTTCGTTAGATTTATACCAATTATAATTTGTAAAAGTTGGGAGGGAAAATTTTACACGAGAATAAGACAAGTGTCATTCAATAATGTCACTGGATGTTGTTTCAGTAGATAGTAAACATATATAAATATTCAACAATGGATATCAACTTCACAAGAAGCTGGAAAGATACAACTCAAAAGAGACTTTTTTCTCATAGAAAGGGAAATTATATTATATTCGAGCCTAAAGGCTTCAAACCATATAGTTTAAAAGTACAAGGATCAAAAGAGCACATTAATACATAATGGCCATTTCAAAACCTAATCAAAAAGACAACAATACATATAAAAGTAGGCAGACAGCCATTTATTTTATATTATAATATTTTACATTATTCATTCATGACATCATATATCACAAGTATGTCATTTTATCGTTCCTTGCCCACCATACCTGAAAAAGGAGATGAAAAGTAAACATATATAAGTGAGTTAGAGCTCAATAACATTTTACTCCAACATTATATAAATCAATTTAGTTCGAATGGAGCCTTTCGTCTTCAGTTCGGTATCATTTTTAGAATAATCATTCTCTTATTATATAGAGAAAAAAGGGAATATGCTAAGACCTTCAATGACATACTCCCATAAGTTATCTTGGGATATCCTTTTGAGTTACCCACATAAGTTTTTTTTGGCATTTTTCTATCTTCTTCTCTCTCTCTGCATGTGTTTACAATTTTGCCCAAGCCAACTACAATTAATATTCAGATATTGAAAATCTTTATGGCATAAAGGGAGTATTTCATAAACATTTTACATTATGGGGTACATATTTTACTAGACAACTAGTATTTTGGCCCGGGCGATATCCCAAGTCAGTTACAATTATCAAATACATTATTTTTCATAAATTTCATTAGCATTTCGTAATTTGCACTCTAGTGCGAAATTGAAAAATGAACATTATGGTATGATAAGTTGTTTTTATAAAAAAAAAACTAAGGTATTATTAGGGATAAAAATAACAATTTTAATGGAATTGAAGTAAGAGAATGTTGTTACCTTAATAAAAGTGTTAGAAATCAAAAGGTTTGTCTATGTCTTTACAGTTATATATACTCATAAGACATTATGTTTACTTTGAAACATTATATTAAACATTGAAATTGTAGTGGATTGGTGGTTAAACTCTCACATTTCATTTCAAAGGTCATGTCTTCGATTCCTAGTAGCTAAGCATTGAAAAATATTTTTAAATGAGATCATAAACATTTGTATTAGAAGGTTGACAAGAGTGCCACGTGGCATCGTTCCTTTGATAAGAATGTCTATTAATATATTTGTATAGATAGATATATATTGATTAGTATATGTTGAGGGTGGTATCGAAATTCTAAAATTGGGTAAAACTTTCCCTTAGCCTTTTTTTTTACTTATATGTCTTACTTCATTTCTCGTTTCCTTTTTTATCCAAATTGTAATTTAGTAAGGTTTTCTAGAAACGGTGTGAAAGAAATTACACAAATAAATATTTAGAGAAGTTACCCACTAAATACAAGTAACTACTCCGTATTAATTTTAGCATCTTATAAATAACTAGATTGTACCTAAGTCATACTCGTTCTTATAATACTAATTGATGAAAAAAAATCGTGTACCTATATTAAACTCTAATCTTCAATGGAAATAGTAATTGAGTATTAATGGACAAAATTATAAGTTTCAATGCAAGAAATAATGCCCAAAAGTATTTTATGTACATCATTTACGAAAGGTTCATATGTTTAGATGGGAAATTTGGGAGGGAAACCTATTTCAGTGAATTTTGCTATAGTATAGTAAATATAGAAATATTGTATATTACAATTAATTTTCGATGATTACTTAATAATAATAATACTAATACTAATTATTACTATAATAATAACAATTATAATAATAATAATAATAATAATAACAATAATAATAATAATAATAATAATAATAATAATAATAATAATAATAATAATAATGATCTTATTATTATTATCATTATTACTACTGCTGCTACTACTACAATAGTAATAATAATAATAATAATAATAATAATAATAATAATAATAACTATTATTATCATCATCATTATTATTATTATTATTATTATTATTATTATTATTATTATTATTATTATTATTATTATTATTATTACGAGCAAGAACAAGTAGTAGTAATAAGCATTTATTTAGCTCGAGTTATTGTAATGAATTTACGCATACATTACGGATTAGGAGCATACACTGCTTAACAAGGCCTTTGACATTCACATCTGAGATTATTGCACACTCCGATAGGCCAATTCTCTTGGCTACATCTCTGCGTACAAGGCTTTATAGAAATACTATTAAAGCAAGGGCCTTTATAGAACTTGCTTGGTTTGGCACAATTGGCACCATCAACCTCAACCACCATGTTCATCTCTGTCATATACACACAAGAAAACTCAAATATCTTAAGCGATTTATTATATATAAAAAATTAATAGGAAGTTGGATATGGAGATGTTGTTCGGTCGACTAAAATTTGAAAAATAAAGGTGATTTAGTTGGAGATAATTACATCTAGTCACAATTAAAATATATTCACCATTGTTGAGAAGGATCCCATAATCTATTTATATATACTAAAGTTGGTCATTTATTACCAACTAGGTTGACTGAATGTTTTCCGACTCAACTTTGGTACATAGTGATTCTCACAAAATATAAGAAGTTGCTTACCTATACTTTCCTAAATATGTAGTCGTTTAGTTCACATAGGAATATGACAAAATTCATGCATACTTCCAAAAGTTGTTTAGTTAGACAATATAGGAAGTGATCATTAAAATTTCCATTAGTAATAATTTCTTCCATATATATTATAGGAAGCGGGAATTTATTACATATTCTACTTGTCCCAATTTGTTAAATTCGACCAAACAAACCTCTCATTTTACACTAGCAAGTTTTATAATTTTTTTTGTCGAGAAAATAACCATAAAGTAGAACTTTCGACACTTATAGCTACCAAATAATTAGCAACTAGTTATTAGGTCCAGGCGATGCCTCTGGTTATTAATACTTTCATGTCAAAAGAAATTATCTAATGTTGCATAGTTAATTGATTAGAACTTAACTATATTAACTTGAGGTAACATGGTCGAATCTTATACGAAACATGTTTCTAATTTTTTTATGTATGCTGATAACATGGAACGAAACAACTAAAGGGATAGTGTCACGTGGCGGGTAGACTTGCTTCATAACACCCTTTTAGTATAATTGTATAGATGGCCTTGGATTGTAAAAAGAAGTTCATGACAATTCCACATAGAAGTTGACTCCTAAAATCTCATACTAGCTTTTTTTTATCTACTCACGCACGTTTCTTATATGGTTGTTTTTTTTTTACTTCACTAACTCTACTTTATTTATTAAATTTTTTTGCATACCCGTTTTAGCACCTTATCAAACAATATTTATCTTTCTTTCACAATCTCTCTTACTTTATTCGTTATCTTATCTACCTATCTTTTTACATTATTTCTCATACTTTCTACTCCCTCCGTTCCTAAATAGAGTGCCCATTTCTTTTGGGCACACAAGTATTCATGTGTAGGACCTTAGTTGTATTAAATCATAATTAAATATAGAAGTTGGTACACTTTTTATGAATTGTTTATTAAGGAGAGAAAATGTAGGCCATATGAAAAAGTGGGTGATGTTATAAAAGCTAAAAGCAAAATAATATTTTAATTGGTGGACCCAGACCAAATAAGGAAATGAAAATTCTAATTGGGACAAACATAAATGGAAAAATTGACACTCTATTTAGGGATAGAGGGAGTAGTACTTTTTCGTATGCCCATTCACTTTTTCTAAAATTTTCTAAACTACGAATCTAGAAATTTTTGAATGCCTAAAAATACAAAGGTAGTATTAAAAAAATGACTACATATAAGTAGTAGGGGTATTAACGAGCCGAACCGAGATCGAGCCTGGAGTTACTCGGTTGGACTCGTGACAATTTTACTCGAACTCGAGCCAAGTATCGAGCTTTTCCGAGCTTAAATTTTCTAGTTCAATTTACCTAAAAACTGAACTTGCGTTAAAAAACTATATTTCATATATTCTATAAATAGGTTTAGACTACTTAGTTTGAGTTTTTTCACAAGTAATGTACAAAATTTAAATATAACTTTTCATTTAATTCTATAATATGAAAAATAATATAGTTAAAACATATTTCGAGCCTGCTCACGAACTTTTCGAATCGAACTCTGCTATGTTCGGCTCTACAAAATTTCGAGCGGAGCTCGAATTATTTGCGAGCCAGCTAGGCTTGGTCTAGTGGTTGGGATTGTGCATTCCAACCTTAAGGTTGGGGGTTCAATTTCCACTAGGGGCACTTTGGGGTAGGGATATCCCTTACCCTCCTCCATACTCTCAGAGTGTCTAGCCCGCTAATCCGGGTCGGGTGACCTGTGCGAGGTTCCGGTCCGATAGGTCAATTCATCTTATGAATCCAAAAAAAAATTAAAAAATGATCACATATATACTTCCTCTGCTTCTCAATATCTGCAATATTTTGATTTTTACACTATTCATAAGCTAAATTTGACTTTATATTTTTACTTAAATATTAAAAAAATGTAACATAAATATGTTGGATGATGTCAATGTATACATTTTTTGATATCAACTTTTCATTCTTTTTCCTAATATAAAATCAGATATATTGATGGTCAAAATTAGACATTGACAAATATAATACAAATCAAGTTTTTTTAAAAGGTAAGTTAAATTTCTTGCAAGTGATGGGGGGAAATTTGGGGATCACTCTTGCAAAGCAAGGGTTGAAACTCGATCACAAGATCTTGTGATCGGTGGTAAAGCCAATGACACAAGGATATCACCTATCACTCCATAATTAAAACCAAATTGTTGCATAATATTAGGAAATATAGGAAATATATATATATACTCTTGTTTCTCTAAGTTATATTACTTTTTGTTTTGGGCCATTTCTCAATGTTCTATCCATTCTTTGTTTCATTCCGGAAATGGCAAAGAAAAGTTTTCATTTATTACCCTTACATACCCCCACACAAAGATCAGATATCTTTATTTTTCCTCTTTAAATATTTTTTAAAGCCTTTCTACCTTTTCTTTCCTACACTACCCCAGATGTTTTCCCATTTTCTATGTTCTCCTAGTAAACTGTACAAATTATAATTGGAGAAAATGTAGAGAAATGGAGGGAGCACATTATAAACACATTATCTAGGAAAGGAGGAATTGAAGTGATTACCAGAAGCAAATAAGAAGAGAAGCAAAAGACAAAGCCCAAAGAATTTCTTCTCCATTTTTGATCCTAGTGTTGTTTGATAGTAGTTTTGTTTTTTGTGTGCGAGTTGCTTGAAATTAGTACGTATATTAACGACACTCAACAGATGTATATATAGGTGAGAGCCAAGAGAGATGCTTTACATTCAACAAGCAATTCGTAGTGGAGTATGAGTCTTCTTCAGTATAGTTGACCAGCATAGTCTTAGTCTTGCCATTATAAAAACATTATCTAGGAAAGGAGGAATTGAAGTGATTACTAAAAGCAAATAAGAAGAGAAGCAAAAGACAAAAGACAAAAGACAAAGCCCAAAGAATTTCTTCTCCATTTTTTATCTTGGTTTTGTTTGATATTAGTTTTACTTTTTTGTACGAGTTGCTTGAAATTAGTGCGTATATGACCGACACTTCAACAATGTATATATACCGAGAGAAGATGCTTTACGTCACGGTCCAAGCACACCTTAGTTGACTAGTATAGTCTTAGTGTCTTACTCTTGCCATTATTATTGGACTATTGCAGTGGAATAGTCGTCGGCTCGTCGCCCTGCACACATAATCTTAGCACACCTAGTCACACCTTAGTCGACCATCATAGTCTTATGTCGGCCTGCACACCTAGTCTTAGAGCATCTACAATGATCTAGTTTTAATTGGTCTAGCAAATAGTAAAACTAGTTTTACTTAGTTTAACCATTGGGGCACTTGGTCCTTGGAGCTGGTTGGTCTCGAATTTCAGACCAACAGCACCTCGGATGGCGTGCTTTGGGTGAGGGAGAAGACGACGCGTGGCTCTAAAGCTGGGCCCAATTATATTTTTTTTTGTAATCAAAACGCTGAGTTTAAGAAAGGGAGAAGGAGATGTAGCGTGAGAGATGCGGCGTATCACGCGAAACAAGAAAGCTCCCTCTGCTTTGCTGTCAGTGGGTCTGACGTGCGTCAGACCCCACTGAGCAGCGAACAAGATGCTGCCACGCGTCCCGTTTCTTGTGTTTCCTTCCCTCCCTCTTTGCTGTAGTTCAACGGTTACATTTTATAACGTTACAAAATTTGTAACGTTAATAAAAAAAACAGGTTAAAAAAAAATTTACAATAACGGCTATAAAATATTTTTATCTATAAATTGAGCCCAAATTTCATATATTTTACCACACTTCTTCCTAATATATTTTTTTCTATAAATTTTATCTATCCGACGTCTTCTTCATTGCAGCCGGACCCTTTCTTCCTTTTCGCCTCGGTATATATCCCGACCCATGCATTCACATCTCCCTTGATTTTTTTCCAACGACTAGTAAGAGCTTTGAAAGTCCTTGGGCGTAATGTTGGATTGAGTCGTCGTGACTCTTCCACACTATCAAATACTGAACCCCATAAACCACCACCATTTTGGTCGATTCCCTTCAGCACATCTCCTCCGCACTCTAGATACGCCGAAATGAGTGCATGATCTTCATCTGCACTCCATTGAAACTTTGGTGTTGTGGCTTTTTTTGAAGAAGGAGTGTTTCGAATTTCTTGTGATTGGATTTCAACTACATCGTTTTGAGGTTGTTCATGTTGTTGTGAAATATGTTGGGATATAGGAAAAGATGGTTGAGCTTGTTGTTGGGATAGATGATTAGAACTTTGTGGAGATTGTTGTGTAGCTTGTTGAGAATTTTGGTAATTCGATTGGCTTTGGAAAAACATGAACATTCTTTGGAATTCCGGATTTTGTAGCACACTTGGATCGATTTGGAAATTATTTTGGGGATTTTGTGGGTGGTTTGGATTATTTTGGGAGTAATTAGGATTATTTGAATCCATAATATTGACTTAGTTTAAGTAATATTAGGTAGGAGAGAGTAATTAGAAAAAAATATATTAGGAAGAAGTGTGGTAAAATATATGAAATTTGGGCTCAATTTATAGATAAAAATATTTTATAGCCGTTATTGTAGTTTTTTTTTTTATTTTAACCTGTTTTTTTTTTTTATTAACGTTACAAATTTTGTAACGTTATAAAATGTAACCGTTGAACTACAGCAAAGAGGGGGGAAGGAAACACAAGAAACGGGACGCGTGGCAAAGATCTTGTTCGCCGCTCGCTCGGGGGACGCACGTCCGACCCATCGACAGAAAAGCGAGAGGAGCTTTCTTGTTTCGCGTGATACGCCGCATCTCTCACGCTACATCTCCTTTTCCCTTTCTTAAACTCAGTGTTTCGATTACAAAAAAAAAAACTGGGCCGAGCTTTAGAGCCACGCGTCGTCTTCTCCCTCACCCAAAGCACGCCATCCGAGGTGTTGTTGGTCTGGAATTCGAGACCAACCAGCTCCAAGGACCAAGTGCCCCAATGGTTAAACTAAGTAAAACTAGTTTTACTATTTGCTAGACCAATTAAAACTAGACCATTGTAGATGCTCTAAGGAGGAGGAAAGGAGAGAGAAAGAAAAAAGCTCCAAGACCAACCAAGACCAACCAAGACCAACTAGACCATTGTAGATGCTCTTAGCACAGCTTAGTCGACCACCATAGTCTTACTCTTATTATTGGACTGTTGTAGTGGAATAATCGTCAGCCTGGCGGCCTGCACACATAGTCTTAATTATGTATTTACAAACAATAACAATACGAAAATGATACAAGAGGTTTCAGTAAAAATAAGTTAAGTTCCAAAAAAGTAAATTATTATTAAGCGAAAAACAATTTAAATTCTTGAAAAAATAAGTTAAGTTAAGAAAAAAATAAGTTAAGTTCAACAAAGATAAATTTAGCAAAATAAGTTAAATTAAGCAAAAATAAGTTCTTCAACAAAAATAAGTTTAGAAAAACAAGTTAAGCTCAACAAAAATAAGTTCGATCAAGACAAAATAAGTCCAATTAAGAAAAATAAGTTGAAAGAAAACAGACCCTGAGACAATGATATGGTTGATTCAATATGCTATATTTTCATATAAATATACTACTTTATTGATATAAAATCTACTTATTGTGAACAGAATTTGTTTAAACCTGTTATGAATTGGGCAAAGCTCATCCCTAGAAAGATACCAAAAATCCTAAACAAAATAATCTAAGTAACTTGCATATTCTAAGTTAACTATCAGCAATAAAAACATATCTAAGATAACATTGTGTAAAAACATATAGTGTTTGTGTTTGTAAAGTAGCAAAATTTAGAGGAAAACAACACAAACATTATATATCTACCCATACACACTATCTGTTATATACGCAAACTTTGTTAGATACATCTGACTGTCAGATGGTTATCATTCCTTTGTTTGGCCCGGCCGGGCGTGCACAGTATGTTAGTTTATTTCACGTTTGGGGATTATTAAATTATTGATGTGGTCATTATCTGTTAGGTATAACACATTACGATTAGTATTTCATTAGTCTTTGTAATTATTTTCAGCTACATTGATCTTGTCGAACCTTTAGTATGATTGAGGCCAATTTAATACTTCCTCTATTTTGAAATAAATTAAACATTACTCTAAAAAAAAGTTCTTACATAAAAGAGAAAAACGTTTCGTTTATTTAAGAACCGTAAGTATTAGAAAAGTGTCTTAGGTAGAAGGCAACTTTTTTTTGAAATTAAAAATTAATTCATTGATTCAAAGTCATACGACATCTACAATAGAAGCCAAAACTAAACAAATACATATCAAAGTGAAATAAATACAATTCTAATATGACAAAGCCACGATCGTTGAGTAGATCTAACACTTCTAAAAACCCTGCTTCTTTCGCATTTCGATGCGGCCTTCGCAAGGGGTCTATCGATCTTTTGTAGTTTTGAAGTAGAAGCTGGATTCAATTCAAGTGATTATACGAATCTTCGACATCCGTTGCAACCCCGCACAAATTTCAATCAACAAATCAACCTCTTGAATTACATAAAAACCCAAAAACAAAGTCTCCAAACTCTCACATGGAGAGAGATAAAACCCAATATATGGGTAGATATAACCCAATAAATGGGTAGAAAAACTCTCCATTAGAGAGAGACTGAAGTTTATTAGAAACATTAACATTAAAAACTAGTGACAAAAGGAGAAAAGGGGCTTACCACCGCCCAAAAGGGTAGCGGTAGCCCCTAGTGGAAAATTAGGGTTTTGTGGGTGAGGAGAGAGAAGAGAGAAAATAGGGGAGAGGAGGCCCTTTCTTTGTAGGTAGAAGGCAACTTAGTGGCGAATTTATTGTTTTCCATACTTGTCCTTGCAGTCAACAAGTTAGAGTATTCAAATTAAATCTCTTAAAGTAAAATATTAAAGATATTATCATGCTATCATAGGAAAATGCATTGAAAGATTATCACATGACCATTGACGCATTATAGCATTTGTTTCTTAAATCTCAATGAGTATATACTTCCTCCATATTTATATACATGTAATGTTTCTTTAATATCTTGAATTATGTATAAGCAAAAATTACAAAAATTTGATATTATAAAAGTATGCATCATAATGAATCAAATAAGACCACACTTATAATATTTTTCCTTATACATTTGTGAGAGTCGGAGAGAATATGAGATGAAGTTGGTAGATAAACAATAGTTACTACACAAATGTTGCATGTATTTAGAAATGGAGGAGGTATTCTTTTTGTTTACCTTTGATAACAAGTGGGGTTGTGGAAGTTAATGTGAAAGTATGATAGATTTACTTATTGGTCTTTGTGTATTTTGATAAGCTCTATATGTATTGTGTTTTATGTAGCTAAAAGGAGCATAATGTAAAGCTGAATTATTAAAGGTTAATTAAGCTAAGAGTCTACAGCCTTGTTTGGTAATTCACGAATAGCTAATAGCTTATTATATCATTAGTTAGTATATTAGAAAGTGTTTGAAAAATAGTTAAATAATTGTATTTTAGCGTAATTAGCATTTACTTCAACAAGTTTCATTCCTGAACCGAATGGGAGTCGGAAGAATAACTCCTCAATTAATAAGTTGTTTATTCCTCTACTCATGTTCAATATGCAACAACGCTTATATTCACTTGAGGTCATGTGTTTAAGCCTTGCTACAATTATTTTTTAAAATGTGATAAGTGACTCAATAAAGTGTATAGACACATAATTTTGTCTCCTTATTTTAATGACTTCAATGAAGATTTGACTACTCCAAATGGAGTATAACATGTACGCTCTTATGAGATATACTATGTACTAGTTATTGGGTTGGACAAGCTCCGACCGATCACTAAATGAATAACGACACCCATAATTTTGTATCATTTCACATTGTTGTGCTACTTCATGACTGAATAACGACACCCATAGTTGCTAGTACAAAACTTATATGGACTTGGTCCGCCTAAATTAGTGTGGACCTAATGCTAATTCATGTAATTTATGTAAAAAAAGGATCACTATATAAAAAAATAAATATAAAAGATGAATAGATATAAATTATGAAGTTTGACTATGAAAAAAAGGTTACTATGTCACAAAGTGAAATTTCATCATGATAAACTAATGTGAGAAAGAGTTACTATATTAAAAAAAACAGTCACTATGGTAGATAGTAATTGTATAGTGTAACTTAAAATTTGAAAATATTACTATATGGAACTAAAGGGTTACTATGTTAAATAAGTGGTTTTGGTCCACAATAATATTATTGTGGGCTAGGTCCATGCAAGACTAATTCTTAGGCTTTTTGTTCTTGGTTCAGATATTTAAACAATGGGATTTGTATCTCTTGTTTTTTCTAGTGTAGCTTAGTGATTAAGAGTGTCTATCCGATTCTCAAATGAGCCTTAATGTACGTGTTACTTGCTCGTTTCACCCCTCTTCTTGTTTCTTTTTTTAATGGTAAGTAGTTGTTGGCTCGGGCGATGCCCCTAATCATTTATCAATGTGAATTTGAAGTATTAAATCAAACACTTGAAAAAAGTGGAAAAAAAGAGTTATACGCGTTGGATTGTGCTTAGGAAATTAAATGATCTTTGAGTTCTTTTTAAATTTTCTACATAGTAAATTATAATATGAATTATTCATCAATATAACCTCGGTTTCAAGAGAGTACATATATATAAATGTATAATTATTATTAATTACTTATAAAAAATATAATACAATCTTTTTTTTAACAGAGGTTGATGTGTAAGAATACAACCGATGCAATGAAATGGTGTAGTAGTGTTAATTAAGTAGGTTATAAAAATTTGAAGAGTTTTTTTATTATAATAAGATTGCTGAAAGAGTAGGACATGCTATTATTAACATTAGCTTAATGAGTATTAATATATACATTTGTATTTAATTGTCTTAAAAATAGAAAATATATTATCTTTAATTATATTTTTTTCCCATAAAGACTAACATGAGATTGTAGATTAGTTGGTTAGTGCACTTATATCTCAAATGAGAGGTCATGGGTTCGAGGCATATAACACACATTTTTATTGTTTAATATGTCATTTGATTGCGTAACAGTAGATAAAAATCAAAAATTGCTTTATCTATATATATATCTAAAACCCAAGGCAAAAACATGTCATGTTGCCACATGTACTCCCCCTCCCCCACGCAATTAAATGAGAAATATTAAACAATAAAAATGTGTGTTATAAGACTCAAACTCATGACCTCTCATTTGAGATACAAATGCACTAACCAACTACTCTATTATCTCATATTGGTCATTATGGGAAAAAGAATATATTTAAAGACAAGATAATTTTCTATTTTTAAGACAATTAAATACAAATGTATATATTAATATTCATTAAGCTATTGTTAATAATAGTGTGTCCTACTTTTCAGTAATCTTATATTAAAAAAAAGTTCTGCAATCTTTTATAACCACCGTAATTAACACTACTACACCATTTTATTGCATCGGTTGTATTCTTACATATTAACCTACATCTAAAAAAAGATTGTATTATATTTTTTATAAGTAACTATATATTTATATATATGTACTCTCTTGAAGGCGAGGTTATATTGATGAATAATCATATTATAATTTACTATGTAAAAAATTTAATAGGAACTGGAAGATCACTTCCTATGCACAATTCAATGCATATAACTCTTTTTTTTCACTTTTCTTAAGTGTTTGATTCAACACTTCAAATTCACATTGATAAATTATTAGGGGCATCGCCCGAGCCAACAACTAGTTATTCTTCTATAAACCACAAAATTATTCTCATGGCCGGTGTTGCATTTCCATTGTTTCGTTAAAGAGTTGCACTATTTTGGACGGGGGTTAAGCTATTTTCCTACTTTTCTCCTTCCTAAATTGCTTCTCTTAAGTGTTGTAGAGTATATCATAACATATACAATCTCAACTCTCAACTTTAAGACCAGCTGCCTCTTTTTCTTGTAATAGGGTTTAATGTCTTAGATTTTGAGTAGTTTTCATGTGCTTGTAGTGCATTTGTGGTTCTAGAGGATCCTAATTTAGAAAAAGCAATGTGCCAAGGACACTAGCTTCTCTGCTTCAATGAAAGAATCAGTAATATTGTTAAGACGGTAGGTTTGGCTGTGTTTGCTGATGATATGGTATATGGCAGATAGAATGACGGTGTCATATAAGCCAATTATGGACATAGTCTGGTGGATGGCTGGATGCTGGATAAAAGTTCACCTAGTCAAAGAAAACTGTAAGATTAACGAGATTATTGAAAATGGGAGGTAGATTGACTTTGTTTTTTAATGCAGATATGGGTGGTAAGTAAGATGCTAAGAAAGAGCATTTAGAAGGGACTACTAAAAAGCTTGAAACTTTATAAAGGTAAATGTCTTAGAGCACCATTAATGGTGAATGAAAAAAAAGATCATCCCACTCTCTTTCTAACTTTTTCTCTCTAAAAAATTACATCCCACAATCTTTTCCCACTTTCTTCTTAATGGTGAACCAAAAAAAAGATCATCCCAACTACTTTTTCCTACCCAACTACCTTTTACCCCACCCAATTATTTTTTCTCTCTCATCACCCAACCACCATTATACAATATTTTTATTATTTACTTTTTAATAATATTTAATATTTATTACTAATTGATAAAAAAATTAATTAAATAAATACATAATTAGCGTTTTTAGCATTAACTAAATTAAATGTACAAAAATATTGTTTATTTTTTTTAAGAGTGTAAAAGTGGAAGATATTTCATATAAAATAAGCAAAATTATAGAAAATTAGTAAATAGCTAGAAAAAAAAAGTTGTCCAAAATATTACAAAATGGGTCTCTATTTGTAGATCTCTGAAAAATAGAGCCATTGGTAATTTTTTTATTTTTTTTGGCTTTGTATTTTTTAAGATATTGCATTTTTAATATTTGTAATTGTATTATTTATCTAACTCGTCGGAATTTGACAAGTGTCAAATTCGACGCGCGTCGAGAAAATCGACACACGCATCAGAAATCGACGAAATATTTTTTTTTTTGGCTTTCTCTTAGCCAAAACGACGTCGTTTTGGTGAAGCTCGCCCAAAACTCGTCGTTTGTGAGAGAAAGCCAAAAAAATTTAAAAAACTCGGATCAGGCAGTGGGTCCCACTCCCACGCTTGATCCTCATTTCACTCATCCCATACCAAATTTTTTTTCCAATCAACCCACAATCTTATTTTTTTCACCATTAAGGAACCCATTTTAAGATTATGTACATAATCTTATTTTTTTTTTCACCACTAAGGATGCCCTTATACTTTCTATGTTTCTTTTTAGATGCTACACTTTTGAAATTGTGGACTCCTAGACAATTTTTGAAGAGGAGAGATATCGAGAGAAATTAAACAAAAATGGGGACCCATGTGATAGGAGAGAGTTAGAAAGGATTTATTTCCCAAAAAAGAAAGTGATGCATCTAATTTGAAACACATCTTTTTATAAAGTGTAGCATCTAAAAAGAAACGGAGGAAGTATTATTACTTTTTTCACTTCCATTTAAGTTTGATCTTAGTTTTAAAAGGCGTGAGGCGCACCGAGGCGTAAGGTGAAGGCGCACGCATCTTGTAGACGAGGTGCATTTCTTTGTTATTATTATTATTTTGCTTTTGTGATATTAATATTTTTATCGTATTATTATTTTTAGCTGGATATTATAAATTTTTTCTGGATATTATTTTTCTCAAAGAACACTAAAACTGGTATGGCCTTAAAAAAAAGTTAATATTGCAGCTTTCCAAAAAGGAAAAGGGGACAAACAAAAAAAGTTGCCACAGAAGATAAAAGAACGTTTCAAGAATAAACAAAGGAAAGTATCAAAGAAAAGGGAAATATTAAAGAGAAAGAGGAAAGAAGGTCGAAGAAGAGAAGAGACAGAGAGAAGGAAGAAGAAGATCGAAGAAGAGAAGAGATCACGAGAAAAAGAGAATATCAAAGAAAGAAAGAAAGAAAGAGATCTGACCAGAAGCTTGTTCGACGATGACAGCGATGGGTGGGATTGGAGGTCGGTGGCTCGCCGGCATGCTCTGTAACCTCTGGCGAGTTGGCGGCCATCATGTATAAGAGTTTTTATCCTAAATTAGGGTTTTTAAAATTTTTTTGGGGGCCCCCTTTTGGGAACCCTGTGGTACGAAGAATTTCCTGTGGGTTGCTCTCGCACAGGGTCACTCACCCAGAGTCCCAACAAGCCCCAATCCCCTCCCCCCAACATTGAAATTTTTGCTTCCACCAAGATTTGAGCCTTGGTCTCCCATGTCAATTTAATAATTTTTGGGTTTGGCGCATGTGCACTATTATTCCTTCACAACAAACAGACTGATGCCTTCTCCGCTTTCTTTGGAGCAACCTCATCCCTCTTTCTCTTCATTATCGTGATTGGATGTGACGTTGTGCAGCTTATGTGTAATAAAAAAAAGGAAGAACCACATGCCCTCCTTCAACGTCACCGGCGGTCGAGGCCCCCCCTTCAACGTACGCAAGCACTAGAGGCCCCCCCTCAACGTCCGCCAGCAGTCGAGTCCGAAGAGGTTGTGATTGATATACAAGTTCCTACCGATTATATGGTTTCTACTCCATAATCTTTCTTTGGTTTTGTTTACTATGGCTGTTTGATTATACAAATTAAAACTATATAGATACTTATCTGTTGAAGTGTGAACGAAGAGCAGTTTGTCGTGACGTGGATGACCACTATCCTAAAAGACGATTTCGCGCTACCCCGGTGTAGTAGAAATCAAGCGATCGTCCTCTAGGATTAGCACGACTCCAAGATATGTGTGCACTCACACACCTCGGATGGAGACCAGAATATTGCCCAAAACCAGAGAGTATATTTTGTGGAGAAGTATAGAGGAGAGTAATTTATGTGTATATTTTTTGACTGAAGAAAGTACCCCTTAAATAGACTTCAAAGAGAAAAACGGAAGGTTGAATGTAAGGAATGAGAAATCAATTAGGCTCCAAAAAACTTGCTAGCAACGGTTACAGAATATGCTAATAATGGCAATCCGAGATTCATGCGATTTACGCCAAAACAAAAGAAGAAGATCTAAAACGGACCGTAGACCCACAGCCCCCGCGCCGCGCTCGCCACGAGCCCGAGCCCGGCCCGGCCCGGCTGGCACGCGCGCGCGTGCGTGGTGCATCCATCCATCTAGCACCCTATCAAACAAGAAGTGCTAAGGAACTCCTATTAATAAACAAGGTGAAGCATAGCTATTTTTTCAATGTGGGACAAGAGCCTTTTACATTGTTTTTCCACTCCTCACTTTGAGGTTTTTCTTTTAGAGTAATTGTTGAACTTCCAACAATGGTCACTCTCTATGTGGGCCAATATCCTAGATCCTTCTAGAAGATGCTACTACTGTCATGTGACAGATTACAACTGTATAGGCTATTTTGTCTGCTTGTGTAGCTGGCCTTTTACACCACTTTCATTGTAATTTCCTTCCTAGGTTTTAGGATGGAATACTAGGTAGTTTTCTAGCTATAAATAGCACCTGAATCTCTGTAATAGAGTAGGAGAGAAACACTCACAAAAGTGAGAGTAATCTAATACAAGAAATGAGAATCAAGAGAAATATTTCTCTAAACAAAGTTTGATTCTTTCTTATTTCTCTAAAATAACTCTACAAGGTAGAATTTGAGCAATATCAACCATTGAATAAAAAATCAATGGCTCATATATTATCTTTCCAAAATCCCTCCTATTTTTTCTCATCAAAATCCACCCCTAATTTTTCCCTTCCCATCAATATGAGCCCTTTTAAAATGTATGGTTCAGATACAACTCTACCTTGTAGAATTTTATTAAAACTCTAGAGGATCCGGACTCCCAAATAGCATGATCAAACAGAACATTATATCTGCTAGCGTTCTCGGGGATGGATAATGAATACTTGATGGATACTAAATTAAACCAACCATAGTCCATATTCAATCTTCATTTACAATTTTACATTATGTCGTCAGAGTTATCAGCCCAGGGGATGAAAATAATGGAAAATTTCTATCGTGTGTTTCTCATATTCCTTGTTTTGGCCTTTTTTGGGTTTGGCGCAGGTGCACTATTATTATTCCTACACAACAAACAGGGTCATGCCTTCTAAGCTCAGAGTGATGCCTTCTTCTTTCTCTGTGCAGCAACCTCAGCCATAGTTTTCTTCATTATCGGGATTGGATGTGAAGTTGTGCGGCCTCAACGTCAGCTGGCATTCGAGGCCCCCCTTCGACGTACGCAGGCACTGGAGGCCCCCCTGGCCTCGACGTCCGCCAGCAGTCGAGTCCGAAAAGGTTGTGATTGATATAGAAGTTCCTAGTGATTTGGTTTCTAGTCCTTAACAGCTTGTTTGGTAGAAAGGATTTGGAAGGAAGGGGAAGGAAAGTTGTTAGTTCCAATATTTGGTTCAAGAAAATAAATTTAAATGAAATGAAATAGAAGGAATTGAAAGGAAAGACTCCTTAATAAATTTTCAATTTCCTTTACTCACAAAAGTGAGGGAATTTGGGAGGAAAGAGAAAATTTAAACCAAACATGGGAAGTTAAGGTTTTTTTCCTTTCTATTCCTTTCCTTTCTCTTCTCTTTCTTTCCAAACAAGCTGTAAAACTTTAGTTTCCTTTCTTTTATTATGGCTTCAAAAATTAGATAAGATAGTTATTTGTTTTCAAATAGGAGAGAATATCAAGGTGAATCGGATAGTTATTTGTTGTTGTAGTTAGGACTGCTTCGTCGTAAACATTGCTCGACAATCGACGTGTAACTGAATTAAGTAAAAAAAGTAAAGACGAGTTGATTTTAAATTCATTATGTAAATTATAGAACACTCTTATATAATATTAAAAAATGTATTAAGAAAAACTATTGCTACAACAATATTTGGGACTACGCGTTGGGATTTTGTGGTAATAAGCATTATTCATAATTGGAACTACTATGTTTTGAAAGGATTTCGTTAGATTTATACCAATTATAATTTGTAAAAGTTGGGAGGGAAAATTTTACACGAGAATAAGACAAGTGTCATTCAATAATGTTACTGGATGCTGTTTCAGTAGATAGTAAACATATATAAATATTCAACAATGGATATCAACTTCACAAGAAGCGGGAAAGATACAAATCAAAAGAGACTTTTTTCTCATAGAAAGGGAAATTATATTATATTCGAGCCTAAAGGCTTCAAACCATATAGTTTAAAAGTACAAGGATCAAAAGAGCACATTAATACATAATGGCCATTTCAAAACCTAATCAGAAAGACAACAATACATATAAAAGTAGGCAGACAACCATTTATTTTATATTATAATATTTTACATTATTCATTCATGACATCATATATCACAAGTATGTCATTTTATCGTTCCTTGCCCACCATACCTGAAAAAGGAGATGAAAAGTAAACATGTATACGTGAGTTAGAGCTCAAAAACATTATATAAATCAATTTAGTTCGAATGGAGCCTTTCGTCTTCAGTTCGGTATCATTTTTAGAATAATCATTCTCTTATTATATAGAGAAAAAAGGGAATATGCGAAGACCTTCAATGACATACTCCCATAAGTTATCTTGGGATATCCTTTTGAGTTACCCACATAAGTTTTTTTTGGCATTTTTCTATCTTCTTCTCTCTCTCTGCATGTGTTTACAATTTTGCCCAAGCCAACTATAATTAATATTCAGATATTGAAAATCTTTATGGCATAAAGGGAGTAATTCATAATCATTTTACATTATGGGGTACATATTTTAATAGACAACTAGTATTTTGGCCCGGGCGATACCCCAAGTCAGTTACAATTATCAAATACATTATTTTTCATAAATTTCATAATTGATTTCATTAGCATTTCGTAATTTGCACTCTAGTGCGAAATTGAAAAATGAACATTATGGTATGATAAGTTGTTTTTATAAAAAAAAACTAAGGTATTATTAGGGATAAAAATAACAATTTTAATGGAATTGGAGTAAGAGAATGTTGTTACCTTAATAAAAGTGTTAGAAATCAAAAGGTTTGTCTATGTCTTTACAGTTATATATACTCATAAGACATTATGTTTACTTTGAAACATTATATTTAACATTGAAATTGTAGTTGATTGGTGGTTAAACTCTCACATTTCATTTCAAAGGTCATGTCTTCGATTCCTAGTAGCTACGCATTGAAAAATATTTTTAAATGAGATCATAAATATTTGTATTAGAAGGTTGACAAGAGTGCCACGTGGCATCGTTCCTTTGATAAGAATGCCTATTAATATATTTGTATAGATAGATATATATTGATTAGTATATGTTGAGGGTGGTATCGAAATTCTAAAATTGGGTAAAACTTTCCCTTAGCCTTTTTTTTTAACTTATATGTCTTACTTCATTTCTCTTTTCCTTTTTTATTTAAATTGTAATTTAGTAAGGTTTTCTAGAAATGGTGTGAAAGAGAGATAAAGTGAAACGCTAAACTATTCCCTCTAAACCGGCGCCTATACCATCAAAAGCAAGAGAATTTCTTCTCTTCCGTTCTAGCAAACGTTGGTGTTCAACTAGTGCTCGTGGACTGATTATTAGAGGAGCAACACTTGGGGCTCTCAGATCTTCAAAACTTGCATACAACAGGGAAATCACGCTACAAAGGTTATATATCTATTCCCTATTGAATGATTCATGTGTTTGATTATGTTCGCACTCCTATGATAGATGTTAGGAAATTAATTACTAAAATTCCGCTATATGCATCTATATTCCTGCAGTGGTATCAATTTTGCCTAATTCATAATATTCATATGATAATGTTATTGTATGCAAAGTTATTATTTTTATTCAATTAAGGGAGTATTTATTTGTGGCTTGAATTTGCATAATTGATATTTGATATTAATTGATTGAAAATTGTAAATAATTGATTTATTTGTGATTCATGCTCAAATAATTTTATAAAGTTCTGAATTTTTTTTATTATGGACGAAATAAATTGGTTAGTTCACTCCAAAATTTTAGAATTTTTATAAATATATTTGTTAGATTTAAAATTATTTAGTGTTTAATTTGATCAATCATTGAAATAATTAACAATTAAATGATTTAGAATAATATGATGGCTGAAAATAATTTGATTATTTTTCCCACTAATTTTTGGAATTTTATCATATTATTTGTGAATTTTAGTTAAATTTTATGTTTAATTGATTATTCATAAATTTAAAGGATAACAATTAAAATATTTGAATTATTTGTTACGATAATTCAGTAGTTCACCCTAAAAAATAATTTTGAATTTTTCAGATTTTAATTGTTAGTTTTCTGATTTTTTTTGGAATTAATTTTATTTTGCCCTGATTTTGAATTCTTCTTAGATTTATTGTTTAATAAAGATTGTGCATTCAAATATAACCTCAACAAACCTAAAAATTTGTTTAAGATTTGTTGATTGATTCAAATTTTTTGCCATAATTTTCGGATTTCTAAACCCTATTTCTCTTAAATCTTTAATTAATTGTTAAATAAAGATAACTTTTAATTTAAAAGTAAATTGTTACATAAATTAAAGAATAAGCCAACCATGGCTGGGTGGACCACCGGTGACGGTTGTGCCATGGTGGCTGGCGGGGGACTACTGGAATTAGGGATGTGCACTTTTGGACCGGGACCGGAATTCGGACCGGAACCGGACCGGACCGGACCGGACCGGAATGGACCGGACCGAATTTTCCGGTCCGGTCCCCGGTCCATGAAAAGTTGGGATTCCGGGTTTCCGGTCCGGTCCGGTCCAAAACCGGAATTCTCCGGTCCGGACCGGCGGACCGGAATTTCTGTTTTTTTTTTATAAAAAAAAAGTTTAAAGGTTAAATAAAAGTTTAAAACTTAAAAAGTTAGAAAGTTTATTGCCTTTAAGATTATTGCTTTTAGAATTATTATATTTTAATATATTTAATTTATAAATATATTTAAATCTAAGAAAAAGTTTTTTTTTATAAAAAAATATTAATTCCGGTCCAACCGGTCCAAAACCGGGCCGGACCGAAATTTTTCCGGTCCCGGTCCAAAAAAATTTAGGATTCTGGTCCACCGGTCCAACCGGTCCGGTCCGATTTTGGACCGGTGCACACCCCTAACTGGAATAGGGCGGGGCTTGGGCTGGGGCGGCATAGGTGGGGAAGGGTGAGCGGCGCACGTGCGACGTGCGCAGCTCCTCACTCCTCTCGCGTGGCTGCTGGTGCTCGTGGGCATTCTCCACCGGCCAGTGGTAGCCGGGAGGTTTGGCCGGCGGTTTCTGGCGTCTGTGTCGGAGCCCCTGCGGCAGGTTGTGCCGACTGTCGTGGTCGTGTGTGTGGTGCTGCTATGCAGCGTGCGTATGAAGGCTGGGTAACCCAACGTGGGTGAGGAAGACTAAGGGGTTTGACTGGCAGCTTGGCTGCTGGTCAAACCTCCAATTAAAAAAAAAAATTTGTTTTTAGGAAAAATCTGATTTTTCAAAGTTGAGCATAAATCCAAAAGTTTTCTATTTTGCAAATTTGTGAATAATAATGATTATTGCCATGTTTAAATGATAATTGAATTAAAATAATAAAGTTTTCTAAATAATTTCTAGCTTAAATTTGTAAAGTTTTATAATTATTATGGAAAGTTTTATTTTCTTATTAATTGTTAATAAGTAAATTGTTTGTGTTTATTTTATTTTGATACTCCCTCCGTTTTTTTTAGATGTAACATATTGACTTTGGGCACTATTCATCCATTACACTTTGATCACTAATTGTTATTTATACATAAGAAAAAATATTGTCATGTGGGATCTTGTTTGATTCGTCACGGTATACACTTTCCAAATGTATTTTTTTTATAATTTTTACTTTTATACAATTAGAGATATTATCGGTCAAATTTGTGCCTCGACAAATGTGAAAATTCCAATGTGACATCTAAAAAAAAGGGATGGAGTATTATAAATGTGTGGATGTTTAATGTAATATGTATGATATTATATTTTGCATGTTATGACTAGTATGGCCCAAATTAGGATAGTAAATACGATCTGCGAATCGTTATATTTGAATGTAAATTAAATATGATATGCGAATCGTTTGTATTTTTGTAACTTTATATTTTCGTTATTTATTTAATTCAAATTATGTAATCAAGCATGAGGATCCAAGGAGTTTCAAGGATGGTGATCCATGGAGATTTAAGGGAAGATTCATGAAGATTAGTTATTTTCCTAAGTTTAGGGGCCATACTCGATCATTTTAATTATTGCTTTTATTAGTTTCTTGCATTTATTTTGTTTAAATGTTTGCTTCTAATTTTCTATGTGGTTAGTTAATTTATGTGTTCACTATTAATTGACCATATTAGTAAATTTAGGTCCCCAAAAGTAATATTGAATTTATTTGCTTTTCCAAACAACACCTATAAAGCCTTAGATCATGAGTAATAGGTTCTGCTAAAGTAGGGTGTTGCTCGTATTTCCGAGGATAGTAGGGTAGGTTTTTGAAACTTACATGTTAACATAATCATCAAAAGACAAAGTTTTGGGTTTTAAAGCTAAGAGGTAGGAGTAAACAAGGAGTTATTAACCTGTCTACCAAGAATTATAATTAGTTATAATTAAGTAAAGTGTTTACTTACCTCAACTACTATAAATTGAAGGCAAGGCCAAAGTCCGTTTGATTGTAGTGGGAGAGGATCTTGGTTATTTCTTTATTCAATAGGGGATTTTCATTTGAGAAAAAGGGTAGTAGTTAATTAAAATTTGTTTATTTGCTGTTTTCTTGATAAACATTGATTGAATCTTGCTTGATTATTTGTTGCAGTAATCATGTCTAGTAACAATAACAATAACAACAACACCAACAATTCTACTTGTAATTTGCGCTCTGTCCTTTCGAAGGACAAATTGAATGCTGAACGTTTCATTGCAAGTGAAAGGGACATGAGAATCGTTCTCATAACTCAAAAGTTCAACAACTTTCACATGCAAGGAGAGGAAGCAATGATGCAAGAGATGCATGAAATGCTAACTCAGACCGATCGAAACATCCCTAACAAGCCAGGAAAAGTACATGAGGATGTTCTTATGGTTAGTAAAGGACAATTGCTCAATTGGATTGGGATTGCTATTAAGAAGGACGAAAGCAAACAAGTTGCCAAGTCTGAAATTTCTGAAAAGCAAAAGACTACACCAAAACCAAAAGTTGCCAATGAGCACTATTGCTGCACCTGTAACAAGGTTGGTCATTGGAAGAGTAGTTGCCCTAAGTATCTGAATGATCAAAAGAAAGGAGTTTCTAGTTCAAATATGTATATTATAGAAGTTAACTTAGCAACTTCTGATTCTTGGGTATTTGGTACCGCTTGTGGTTCGCACATTATCTGTAATATGCAAGGCCTCAAAAGAAGTAGAACATTAGAAAAGGGAGAAGTAAATCTTCGTGTTGGCAATGGAGCACGAGTTGCTACATTGGCAGTGGGAGTATATAGTCTACTATTACCTTCAGGATTAGTTTTAGAACTTAATAATTGTTATTATGTTCCTACTATCATAAATAACATTATTTCGATTCCTGTTTTGGATTCGGAAGGTTTTTCATTTACCATAAAGAACAATTGTTGTTATGCGTATTTGAATGATATGTTTTATGTCTCCGCTAAGTTATCAAATGATTTATATGTGCTAGACTTACAAACCCACATCTATACATAGACAGCAAGAAACATAAAACATATTATTCAAACCCTACATACCTATGGCATTGTCGATTAGGCCACATAAGCTCAAAGCGTATTGAGAAGCTTCATAAAGATGAAATTCTCAAATCATTTGATTTCAAATCATTTGATACTTGTGAGTTTTGCTATCTATGTCATAGATGTGGGTTTGAAAGTCTAGCACATATAAACTATTTGATAACTTAGCGGAGACATAGAACATATCATTCAAACACGCTGAACAACAATTATTTTTTATGGTAAATGAAAAACCTTCCGAATCCAAAACAGGAATCGAAAAAAGGTTATTTGTGATAGCAGGAACATAATAATAATTATGAGAAGTATGGTTACTTCATTACTTTTACAGATTATGTAAGCAGATTTGGATTTGTTCACCTCATGCGGCATAAGTCGGAATCCTTTGAAAAATTTAAGAAATTCCAGAATGAAGTACAAAACCAACTTGGGAAGAAAATTAAGGCATTGCGATCTGATCGTGGTGGTGAATATTTATCTCAAGAATTTGGTGATCATTTGAAGGATTGTGGAATACTTTCACAATGGACTCCACCAGGAACACCACAGTTAAATGGCGTTTCTGAAAGAAGGAATCGAACTCTACTTGATATGGTTCGATCCATGATGAGTCTTGCTGATCTTCCTATTTCATTCTGGGGATTTGCGCTTGAAACACCGGCATTCACACTTAATAGAGCACCATCCAAAACAGTGGAAAAGACACCATATGAAATGTGAACTGGAAACGTTCTAAAATTGTATTTTCTAAGGATATGGGGTTGTGAAACTTATGTAAAACGTTTACTTTCTGATAAGCTTTCACCCAAATCCGATAAATATCTCTTTGTGGGTTACTCAAAAGAGACTAAGGGATACTACTTCTACAACCAAAGCGAAGATAAAGTGTTTGTTGCTCGTAATGGTGTCTTTCTGGAAAAAGAGTTTATTTCCAGAAAAACAAGTGCGAGAAATGTATATCTCGAAGAAATTCGAGATGAGCAATAAATGGATGAGGTTAACACCTCATCAGAGGTGGCCCGGCATGAAAATGCTCAGGAGGCGGTGCATTCAATTCACGTACCTCCTACCATCCCACTTGGAGATACTCCATGCGAAGTCACTCAACCTAATGAGGTAGAAACTTCTTTTGTTGTTCCCCAACGTAGGTCTAGTAGGACCATCATTCCGTCAAAGAGATATATTGATTTCCTTTTGACTAAAAGTTCTGAAATAACGATTTTAGAGTTAGAAGAACCTACTAGCTACAAAGATGCTTTGGATAGTCAAGATTCCGAAAAATGGCTTGAGGCCATGTAATCTGAAATGGATTCCATGTCCGAAAATCAATTACGGGGCTTGGTTGATTTGCCTGATGGGGTAAAGCCCATTGGATGCAAATAAATTTTCAAGTTGAAAACAGATAAGGATGGAAACATTAGTGTTTTCAAAGCAAGGTTGGTGGCGAAAGGTTTCAAGCATATTCATGGTATTGACTATGATGAAATCTCACCAGTAGCCATGCTGAAGTCCCTTAGGATAATTCATGCGATTGTTGCCTTTCATGACTATGAAATATGGCAGAATGGATGTCAAAACCACTTTCTTGAATGAGTTCTTGAAAGAGGATGTGTACATGACACAACCTCAAGGTTTTGAAGATCCAGAAAATCTAGGGAGGGTATGCAAGCTTAAGAAGTCCATTAATGGACTAAAGCAAGCATCAAGGAGTTGGAACCTCAGATTTAATGAGGCAGTCAAGAAATTTGGCTTTCTCAGAAATGAAGAGGAATCTTGTGTATACAAGAAGTTAAGTGGGAGTAGTATTATTTTTCTGGTCTTGTATGTGGATGACTTGCTTCTCATAGAAAATGATAAAACCATGCTTGAGTTAGTCAAGGAATGACTTAAAAATTATTTCTCTATGAAAGATCTAGGAGAAGCAGAGTACATATTGGGAATAAAGATCTATAGACATAGATCGAAAAGGCTGATTGGACTTAGTCAAGAGACTTATATTAACAAGGTTCTTGCAAGGTTCAAGCTGGAAAAGTCCAAAAGAGGTTTCATTCCCATGCAACATGGCATAACACTTGGTAAGACGCAGTGTCCTTCTAGTGCTGATGAGGTCAAGCGTATGAGTAATGTTCCCTATGCTTCTGCAATAGGATCCATTATGTATGCCATGATATGCACTCGACCGGATGTTGCATATGCTTTGAGTATATGCAGTAGATACCAGTCAAATCCAGGAGATGTGCACTGGATTGCAGTGAAAAACATTCTTAAGTACTTACGAAGAACTAAGGATAATTTTTTGGTTTATGGTGGAGATGCTGAGTTAGTTGTTACTGGATACACTGATGCAAGCTTCCAGAGTGACAAAGATGATTTTCGATCTCAATCTGGTTTCATATTTGTCTCAATTGAAGAGCTGTGAGCTGGAAGAGCTCTGATGCAACAAAGGAAGTTGTTTGGATCAAAAAGTTCATTGTTGAGCTTGGTGTAGTTCCTAGCATTGAGAATGGCATTGAGTTGTATTGTGACAACAATGGTGCCATTGCTCGCCTAAGGAACCCAGATCGCATCAAAGGTCTAAACATGTGCTCAGGAAATTCCATCTTATTCGAGAGATCGTTGGAAGAGAGGATGTGAAAGTAAGCAAGGTTCATACTGAGGATAATATAGCAGATCCTCTGACTAAACCGCTTGCTCAACCTAAGCATGAGTGTCATACTAGGTCTATGGGGCTTACGCATATGGGAGAATGGTTTTAGGTTGTTTACTTCATGTTTACAATTGTAAAGACATTTATTATGCTTTGAATGTTTATCAATAAAAATTCGTTTCTTATTTAATTGTTTGGTTTAGTATTAAATATGTCCAAATAATTTGTGTTTTTAAATAGGATTATCGAAAACGTTTTGATAATGGAACCCTATAAAGTGAACTGAAATCACAATTTATTTAAAAGTCCCTAGTCTAAATCACTAAATTGGACATAAGTGATTTATTTAAAAGACTAGTATATAATTAATTAATAGCGCAGTTTCATGGGTTATAGAGACATGAGATGTCTAATTGATCATATAGATGTATATTTGATACATTGAGACTTGACCTAATTAGATTCTAAAAGTAGAATCGAACTACTATATTTAGTGTATTCCTTAGACATGAGTATGTCTTAATAACCACAATATAATTAGTGTAACCTTGACGTTGTTAAACGCCGCGCCGGAAAATGAGGTTATAAAGGCAGTGATCAGGTGGTCTAAGAATTGAGTGGGAGTTATGGTCATACAAGAGTGGATAAGTCATCCTATTGAATAGGAATGGTGTCTGGGCCTCTTGATGAACGAGAACTGAAAAATTGCATGGCCATGCGGAATAGTATTAAAGAGTTAATCCTTATTTGAGCAGTTCGAACTCAGCGATCAAGGAACATAAATTTGACAATAACATGGTGTTATCAAATTTGACATTAAGTGACTTAAGGAATTTAACATTGCGTTCTTATCTTCGGACAAGTGGGAGATTGAAGAAAAATATATCCTTAGACATCCCAACAATTACTAAATATAAAATAGGAATAATATTATGAAGATAATAAAATTAATTATTTTAGTAATCATATTTTCTTGCTAGAGAATAAATATGATTAATAGGACAATATTGATTAGGCCTATAACTAAAATGGATTAATCCTATGATTTCACACATTGTAGCACAAGTTGGACAAAGCAATCTAAATCCATTTATGATTTGAGTTGGGCCGGCCATTAGGGGAATAGGAGGAGAATTAGTTCTCCTAATTAGTCTATGACTCTTCTATTATATATAGGATATAATATTAGAGTTTAGGTGTTTTTTTTCATTAAGCAATTTCTTTTCACAAGAGAGAGAAAGTGTAACCCAAATCTATTCCCTCTAAACCGGCGCATATACCATCAAAAGCAAGAGAATTTCTTCTCTTCCGTTCTATAGCAAACGTTGGTGTTCAACTGGTGCTCGTGGACTGATTATTAGAGGAGCAACACTTGGGGCCCTCGGATCTTCAAAGCTTGCATTCAATAGGAAAATCACGCTACAAAGGTTATATATATATATATATATATATATATATATATATATATATATATATATATATATATATATATATATATATATATATATATATATATATATATATATATATATATATCTATTATTCCCTATTGAATGATTCATGTGTTTGGTTATGTTTGCGATCCTATGATAGATGTTAGAAAATTGTTTCCTGAAATTCCGCTATATATATGCATCTATATGTTCCTGCATAGTCTTACTTAATTACGTATTTACAAGCAATAACAATACAAAAATGAAACAAAAAATAACAATAAGGATCACATGAGAATATTCAATATGGAAGCCCGAAAAGGCCAAAAAAACCACCAATAATGCACTTAGATTTTTCATGATTTGTTTGATACACGGACATACAAGGTTTCCGAGATCTCACCTGATCTAACATAATCACCCCAAAACACGATCTCCCATCAAACTCTCTCTTTCTTCAATTTCGACAGCGACGTCTCATGGCCTACAATTTTATATTTCCCCTCCCTCTCTCTAGACATAGTGTAGTATCTTTTTTCAGACTTTAATTGACTCCCTATTGCAGAACTTTGGGAAGGAAAATTGAGGCAGACACACGCTTGAGATAAATAAATTTTCTGAGAAGTGAAAACTCTATTCCGGATTTACACGCTATCCTCTATCATCCAGGAGAAGAAAGAAATTTTCTTTCTTTCTCTCCTCTTTCCTCTTCTCTCTTCTCCTCCTCCTAAGGGAAGAAGAAAGAGAAGCAAGAGTACATAATTCGTCTGGGATATTCAAGGGAATTAGCGGAAATGAGTTTATCGCTATATATAATCGTAAGTTAACTTTAACCTATGCTTCCATTCATATTTCTGTTGCATTTTCAATTCAAGTTCAATAAAAAAATGAATTGCTCTGATTTTTACAAATTTGTTAACGACATTTTAGATAATTTGACTAACATAAAATTAACAAGCTTACAACTTGTTGATAAAAACTGACTGAAGAAGGAGATGGATGATATGCCCTTCGAAGCTGCTGAAGGAGATGTGGAGGGTTTTCTTTTAATTTACTTCAAAACAATTTTTATTGTTATTGTGTTGGTATGTATGAGATATTTGTATTTATGTTTATGTTGGTATGTATGAGAATATTTGTCATATGCTTCATTTTATTCTCCTTGTCACCACTACTTGTGTAAGAGCAGCTCCAGCGGTAGTTTTTAGGTCCCAGCTTGCAATTTTTCAATAGTTGGAGCTAGTAAGAAACTTTGTTGTTGGAGAGAAAAGTAAGTCATTCTTTCTTTGGGGTAAGCACTCCAACAAAGCTCTTTGTCAATCAATTTTGTGGGCTCCACTTCCACTTTTCTCTTTCACATTTTAGTTTGGGACCTACAAAAACTACAAGTAGTTGTAGTTTTCCAATAAGAGAGGTTGTAGCTTGGGAATAGAGGTTTGTTAAACATCGCCCTAGAATTACTTAAAATCGCCCCGGTCCCACTTTGACTTTACTATTTTACCCTTCTCCTTTTTCCACCACTCACCACCCCCGCCACCACCTGCCACAACCCACCACCACCTACCACCACCGCCACCACCCACCACCACCGCCACACGCCACCACTTGCCACCACCCACACCGTAAAAAAAAAAAAAATTTAATTGGGGCTAAGGGGCGAACGTCCGCCGGGGACGTTTGCCCATGGCCCGAACGTCCGCCTCGGACGTTCGGGCCATGGGGCGAACGTCCTGGCCGCGACGTTCGCCCCTTAACAAAAAAATTTCAAAATTTTTTAGAAGGGGGCGAACGTTTGGCCAGAAGTTGGACCCATGGCCCGAACGTTTGGCCCGGACGTTCGAGCCATGGGTCCAACTTCCCTGCCAAACGTTTGCCCTATGGCCCGAACGTCCAGGCCAGACGTTCGGGCCATGGGTCGAACGTCCCGGCAGGACGTTCGACCCTTAGCCCAAAAAATTTTCGCAATATGAGTGGTTGACGAGGTGGCGGTGGGGCTTGAGGTGGGCGGTGGGGGCTGGAGGTGGTGGTGGGCTGGTTGTGGCGAGGAGGTGGTGGTTTGGGAAAAGAAAAGAAAAACAAAGGAAGGGTAAAATTGGAAATGTTTGGTGGGGACCAGGCAATTTTTAAGTAATTTTGAGCGACGAATGTAAGTTCGATTGGGAATATTGTAGTTTAGAAATGATGTGACAAGACACAAAGTCTACAAGTGATTGTAGGCTGCCATCAGAATGCTTTCTAATAGCCCTACTTTTTTAAGCAGCTTTACTTACGACATTGATTATATTTTAATAACTTAATTATGCTATTTTGTTTTGAGGAAATCACTTTGAGAATTTTGACTCATTCAGTACAATTATATTTTTATGGTTTTTGTTTAAATGAGATATTTAAGTTAAGTGATTTAATAACATTGAAACATTTAACTAGATTTCAAAAGAAAGATCCAGAAGCCATAATGTGCTATAAAAAGAAAAATCATCCTCGGTGAAACAAAAAAAAGGAGATATCTTCATCCCCACTCACACCCTCTCTCACCTTCATTTGAACTCTCCGGCCACCATGGTTGGATCTGCCGAGGTTGCTGGTGCACTACTACCGCCGCGAACTGTTGGCGTTTTTGTTGTTCTGTCTCTTCTTCTTCTTCGTTCGTTTTTGTGGTGGTGCATTTTGTACCTCTCCTATTTGTTGCAATGGTGCCACCGTGTCGCTGCTGCATATCTGGTTCTGTTCTTCTCTATACCTCTGCATATTCTCCCTTCGATTCTCTCTCCTTAGCTCTATTTGTACAGCCCCTGTACGCTGCGCTGCCGCCGCCGCGTTGTTGATGTCGTTGCATGTCCTCGTTCTTGTTCAATTGATGCTACCTTCCGCTTTTGTCTTCTCTCTCTTGAGCATGATTTGATTTTTGTTCTCATTGTTTTGAGAAAACCCAATTTAGTATTGGGCCACTACAAATCAAAGGAATAAACTTTGTTTAATTATGTTTTCTTGAAATTCAATCAAAGCTTTATATTTTGTAATTAACTAGTAGATTTGTGAACTCATTTTGAGAAATTTTTAGTGATTACTATTCTTAGTAATCAGTTTGTTGGAATTGATATCAAGTTGATTTTAGGAATTACAGACTTGGCCCTATTAGTTTCTTCTATTGGATGCAATACTTGCTTATTGATCTTGAGGCTAAGGGTTGAGATTATCATTGTAAGCAAGTTATGGTTTTTATTCAAACATTATTGAGAGTGGGTATTAATACTTGTTTGTCATTATCGTTGAGGTGAATTATGCGGATTAGATTATGGGAGTTCAAGCAAATGAAGACATCAAGGTTATGGATTCGCAAGTTTTCTAATATTACTGGAGAAGGTACACATTGTCCCTCCACCTTATAACTAAACTATATATTTGTGCTATTGGAAGTCGTATGAATTTCATGATTTTTCTAAAAGGGATTCGATTGGTTTAGATTTTGAAGTTGTATATACTACTATGGGCTGATGTATTGTGGACGATAAAAGAGCTGGAAGCGTATTTTGAATTATATTCCGCTGCGGGTGATTGTGTAATAAAGGTTAATGAATGATAATTGAAGTTTATGATTGTTAAGTGTGATTAGCTAGCAGCTCGGAAGTGCGGGTTGTTATAACATGGATGTTATTCCTTTACTTGTGAATGTGCTGGAGCTAGTCTCAACAAGAGCCAAAGGGACAAATTTTGCATTGTGGCGTATCAAAAAGCACTTATACCTCCATTAGATGCTTTGTCACGCTCGGGAACTCCTAGAACTGTTTATTTTTTCGGTCTAAATCGAAAAATCAAACATTCTAAAAACTAGGACTTAATTAGGGCTCAAATATGTAGGTTCGCCTTTAAGCCGCCAAGATATCAGAAACGGGGCCGTCGGCAGATCCATTTTATCTCACCTCCCATCTAGCTCTCTTTCTTCAATTTCGACAGCGATGTCTCATGGCCTGCAGTTTTATATTTCTCCTCCCTCTCGTTAGACCTAGCGTAGTATCTTTTTTTAGACTTTAATAGACTCCCTACTGCAGAACTTTGGGAAGGGAAATTAGGGAAGACACACGCTTGAGAGAAAAAAAAATTCTGAGAAGTGAAAACTTTATTCCGTATCTACACGCTATCCTCTACCATCCAAGAGAAGAAAGAAATTTTCTTTCTTTCTCTCCTATTTCCTGTTTTCTCATCTCCTCCACCTAAGGGAAGAAGAAAGAGAAGCAGGAGAATTTCATTTCACTAGTGGAAAAAAACGCAAGGGCTGCGGTGCAAGGGCTGTGTTTTTTGAAAAACACAGCCCTTAATAGTGAAGGGCTGCGGTTAGCCCAAAAACCGCAGCCCTTTTAGTGAAGGGATGCGGTTAGTCGAAAACCGCAGTCCTATAAGTAATAAAGGGCTGTGTTTTTTTTTAAAAACGCAGCCCTTTATGGGCTTTTTTTTTTACTACCTCCAGTTTTTATTATTTGCAACGATTTGACATAAAGTAGAGAGAGAAGATGTCTAATCGTTGCAAATAATAGAAACCAGAGGTAGTAATAATTTGAAAGGAATTGCGCGGGCCTTTAACATGTTAAGCGGGTAAGGGTTTCTCACAAACTCAATCTCACATACATAATCTCACGCCTCCTCCTCCCTCTTCTCTCTCACCCTCCTCCCTTCTCTCTTTCACCCTCCTCCCTCCTCCCTCCTCCCTTCTCTCTCACCCTCCTGATTTCATCAAACATCCAATAAAATCAAACACTCAAACAAAAAAAAAAAACAACCTAATCTTCAGAATGAGAGATTGAACCGAGTAGGATAGAGAAAGCGCCGGCATCAAGCACAGCTTGAGCACCAGCATCGACACCACATGTGAAGCTTCCGATAACAGCAGACGCTTGAACAACAATGGATGAATCGCTGGAACAACACAACAACCAACAATGTCGACGACACCAGCAGCCCAGCCCTTCTCTCCCTTCTCTCTCACCCTCCTCTACTGCCGTTTTTTTGTTGTCGCCTCTGCCGGCGACTTCGTGGATGCTGCTGGCAGCCTGCCACGAGCTTCGATGGGGTTTCCTCGCCGTCGGTCGAACTCCACTCATCTCTTCCTCGTCGTCGAACTCCGCTTAAGCAACGACAGCAACAAGTGATAATTTTTCGTTTTTCAGATCTATAATTTCTTGATCTTTGTTTTGATTAATGTTCATGTAATTTCAGATCTATAATTTTTTCTCTTTTGAATTTTCGTTCGCTTTTTTCATTTTTGTTCGTTTTTTTTTCATTTTCGTTAGTTTTTTTTCATTTTCGTTCGTTTTTTCATTTTCGTTCGTTTTTTTTAGTGTAAATTTCGACTGTTCTTGTTCTTGTTGATATATAATTTCGTTTTTTTATTTTCGTTCGTTCTTGTTGATATATAATTTCGACTGTTATTGTTGTTCGTTTTTTTAATAGTTAGTGCCTTAAATTGTTCTTGTTTTTTTTACTGTAAATTGTAATTTGATGTTCTTGTTGATTGTTAATAAATAATTTCGTTTCGTTTTGTTTGTTTGTTGATTCGTTTTTTTGATTTTCCCTGTTATAATAAATTTCTTGATATATTTAGGAGTAAAAAAAAGGCAAATTTTTTTTTTTGGGTCAAAAGGGTTGCGGCTATGGTCAAAACCGTAGCCTTTGTACAAAGAAATGCTGCGTTTTTGGGCCTCAACCGTGTGAAGGGCTGCGGTTTAAAAACGCAGCCCTTCACTTTTAGTGAAGGTCTGCTGCGGAAAGGGATGTTGGCCAAAAACGCCGCCCTTAGGGCTGTTTTGACCGCAACCCTTCCTTTTTTTTCCACTAGTGTTTTACTCTCCTTGTCACCACTACCTAGATGTTATTCTTGTACTTGTGAATGTGCTGGAACTAGTATCAACAAGAGCCAAATGGACAAATTTTGCATTGTTGCGTATCAAGAAGCACTTATACCTCTATAATTAGATGTGGTTTCACGCTCAGGAACCCCTAGAACAGTTTTTTTTTTCTGTCTAGACCGAAAAATCAAACATTCTAAAAACTTGGACCTAATTAGGACCCTAATATGTAGGTTCGCCCTTAAACCTCCACGATCTCAAAAATGGAGTTGTCGGCAGATCCATTTTATCTCACCTCCCATCTAACTCTCTCTCTTTTCAATTTCAACAGCGACGTCTCACTTCAGGTATGCAATTTTATATTTCCCCTCCCTCTCTCTAGACCTAGTGTAGTATCTTTTTTAAGACTTTAATAGACTCCCTACTGCAGAACTTTGGGAAGGGAAATTGGAAAAGACACACACTTGAGAGAAATAAATTTTCTGAGAAGTGACAACTCTATTCCAGATCTACACGCCATCCTATACCATCCAGGAGAAGAAAGAAATTTTCTTTCTTTCTCTCCTTTTTCCTCTTCTCTCTTCTCCTCCTCCTAAGGGAAGAAGAAAGAGAATCAGGAGAACATAATTCGTCCGGGATATTCAAGGGAATTGGCGGAATTGGCGGAAATGGCGCTATCGCTATATATAATCATAAGTTAACTTTAACCTATGTTTCAACTCATATTTTTGTTGCATTATCAATTCAAATTCAACAAAAAAATAAATTGCTCTGATTTTTACAAACTTATTAACGGTATTTTAGATAATTTGACTAACATAAAATTAATAAGCTTACAACTTGTTGATAAAAACTGTCTGAAAAAGGAGATGAATAATATGCCGTTCGAAGCCGCTGAATGAAATGTTGGGGGTTTTCATTTAATTTACTTCAAAACAATTTTTATTGTTATTGTGTTGGTATGTATGAGAATATTTGTTTATATTGGTATGTATGAGAATATTTAGTATTTATGTTTAGGTTGGTATGTATGAGAATATTTGTCATCTACTTCATTTTTACTCTTTTTATCACCACTACTTGGATGTTATTCTTGTACTTGTGAATGTGCTAGAGCTAGGCTCAACAAGAGTCAAAGGGACAAATTTTGCATTGTGGCATATCAAGAAGTACTTATACCTCCATTAAATTATTTGTTACGCTCTGGAACCCCTAGAACTGTTTATTTTTTTGGTCTAGACCGAAAAATCAAATATTCTAAAAACTTAGACCTAATTAGGTCCCTAATATGTAGGTTCTCCATTAAGCCTCCAAGATCTCAGAAACGGAGCTGTCGGCAGATCTATTTTATCTCACATCCTATCTAACTCTCTCTTCAATTTAGACAGCGGCGTCTCACTTCAGGCATGCAGTTTTATATTTTCCCTCCCTTTTTCTAGACCTAGTGTAGTATATTTTTTCAGACTTTAATAGACTCCATATTGCAGATTTTTGGGAAGGGAAATTGGGCAGACACATGCTTGAGAGAAATAAGTTTTTTAAGGAGTGAAAACTCTATTCCGAATCTACACGCTATCCTCTACCATCCAGGAGAAGAAAGAAAATTTTATTCTCTCCTCTTTCCTCTTCTCTCTTCTCGTCCTCCTGAGGGAAAAAGAAAGAAGGAGCAAGAGAACAGAATTTGTCCGAGATATTGAACAGAATATGGCGGGAATAGCTCTATCGCTATATATAATCGTAAGTTAAATTTAACCTATGCTTCAACTCATATTTTTGTTGCATTTTCAATTCAAGTTAAAAAAAATTGAATTGCTCTGCTTTTTACAAACTTGTTAACGATATTTCAGATAATTTGACTAACATAAAATTAACAAGCTTACAACTTCTTGATAAAAACTGACTGAAGAAAGAGATGGATGATATGTCGTTCGAAGCTGCTGAAGGAGATATGGGGGTTTTCTTTTAATTTCATTCAAAATAATTCTTATTGTTATTGTGTTGGTATGTATGAGAATATTTGTTTATGTTGGTATGTATGTGAATATTTGGTATCTATGTTTATGTTGGTATGTATGAGAATATTTGGTATCTATATTTAGGCTGGTATGTATGAGAATATTTGTCATCTGCTTCATTTTATTCTCCTTGTCACCACTACTTGGATGTTATTTCTGAACTTGTGAATGTGCTGGAGTTAGGCTCAACAAGAGCCAAAAGGACAAATTTTTCATTGTGGCGTATCAAGAAGCACTTATACCTCCATTAGATGTTTTATCACGCTCGGGAACGCCTAGAGCCAAACAGAAGGTATAGTTCTACTCTACTTTAACATGATCATAAAACCATCTTGCTTGCTCTACTCTACTATATATTGGCTAACTCTTTTCTAGTGCAGGCATGTGTACGGGAAATAGGAACAACAAATTTTCTTGAAGATTATTTACGGGAAAATATTCCAAAATGGAGGTCAATGAAATGAAACAATTACAGTTTATGTAGACTTTTATTACAAAGTGTTCAATCAAAAAACTTTTGCTTAGAAAACAATGTCTATTTGTTGTTTCCCTTTTTTTGGGTAGTGATGTAATGGAGGAATACCAAACAAGAATGAAGAAGTGTTCCTAAAAAACCAGATTGCTTGCTCTCAATTTTTCATACTTCCTCCCTTCTTGAAAGAGTGTTCTCCTGCACCTTTGTAGCATACCATCAATGCACAAGAAAAAAAAAATTCCTTCTCAGATTTGTTTTGATGTGTATTATCAAATTGTCAAAATTTTCATAATTTTTTCTAATACGTAACTAAAGATATAAGTCATCAAAATGTTGCATCAGATCCACGAAAAGGAGAATTAAAAAATCAATCGTTGTTACATTCTTTCAGACTAATATGGTGATCAGGAATTTAGAGGAATGAGTTCAGGAAGAAGGTGAGTTTTGCTGCTTATTTTTACAAGCATCGGGAGGCCTACAATGTAATTAATCTCATCTATGGTAATTTTATTTGAGTTTTGTTGCTTATTTTTACATTAATGATTTATTAAAAATTATTTATATATTTGAGTTAAGTTACGAGCCAACTTAAAGTTGACGCCACATTATTTATTAATACATTTTGAAGTCGCAAAACCAAATTGACTTTAGATCAAATGTTTCGATAAGCAAAATATTTTTGTTTTGTATATATACGATAGGTAGATAATAGAAATAGTATGATCGTTTCAATCTAAACAATAGAATATGTCTCTCAATATCAGTCGAACATAATTTTGTTGTATCTTTGTCTCATGTGTAGTGAATATATAGTTCATTGGTAACTCATATTGTTTGCGACTTATATAATCCACATGGTCACTTGAACCATGTGATTAAAATCAATAGTGTGATTTTAAATAGCAAATATATAAAGCTTGTAACCTATAACTTGTAACATTATATGATGTTGCCACATCTTGTTTCATTAGTAATTTATATTATATGATCATATGATGAACCATATGTTATAATTTATATTGTTATATCCTATTTGGACCATATGATCACCTTAATTATAATCCATATTGTTATAATCCTTTTTTTAACCATATGATCACATTAATTATCCTCGAAATTCCTGGCAGATTTTAATCTCCTCATAAGTCTACAGTCCTCCTTTTCCTCATTGGCGTCCCTCTAAGCCACAAACCATAGGGAAGTTCAGTCAAAGATAAACCATTCAATCTGGTTTCAATAGTGTCCGCCATCTATGCTCACTAAATAGTAAAGAGTTGTCTTGCGTGGACATGGTCCACACTAATATTATTGTGGACCAAAACCACTTATTTAACATAGTGACATTTTTATTTTTATATAGTAATTTTTTAAAAATCTTAAGTTACACTATACAGTTACTCTATAATATAGTGACCGTTTTTTTTAATATAGTCACTCTTTCTTACATTAGTTTATCATAATGAAATTTTCAGTTTGTGACATAGTAAACTTTTTTTTTCACATAGTCAAACCTTAGAATCTATATCTACTCATTTTTTATATCTATTTTTTATATAGTGACCCTTTTTTTTTTCATAAATCACATGAATTAGCATTAGGTCCACACTAATTTAGTGTGGACCAGGTCCATATAAGACTTTTACAATAGGAAATACTTCCCCAACAGATTACCACAAAGATATAGGATACTCGTGGATCAAACTAGAAGAACAAAAGCGACAGAAATCTCACTTTACAATTAAATGTAATGGAGAAGAGACTCCACAAAGAAAACCCTAGAGAAACCCTAGGCTTTTTTTTATTGAACACTAAAGAAAGGATGGAATCTAGAAAATGTCCAGTTTTTTGTTGTTAATTTTCAAAATAAAAATGATTAATTTTAATAATTTGTTCATCATACTTTAAAATTTTTAAAACCAAATATTAAAAATTAACGATACCGAATGAAACGAGTTTATAGCCAACTAAAGTTAGCAATCTTTAGCTAATGCATTGCCTACTCCTAATTGTACTAGCATTTTTTGCTTATTAACGTTTTTTTTCTCAATTAGTTATTCGTCAGTGTTAAAAAAATTGATTCGAACAGACATTTATAATTTTTTTAAAATTTTTTTAATATGTTTTTTTTAGTTATTTGTTCATTATTATTCAAATATAGTATTGAGAGAAGGAAACATAAAAGCAGAAGAAAGTTTATGCTTAAATAAAGTGCTTAAATAAAGTGGAAGAATTTGTGTATCATGTTCAATCGTTGAATATTATTAAAGTGGAAGAGTTTGATTTATATAGTAGAGATTACCGCATAATAATCAACATTTAGGCTTTTAAAATATTATAAGTATAATTATTAATATGAAATTCAAGTTTTATTTTTTCTTCTGATTGTGTCAATCAAGTTATATTGTCAATTTAATTTTTGATCAGATTTTTTCACATATATGTAAGAAGAGGAAATCATTCTATTTAATTTAATATTTTGTTGAAATTTCAAATTCAATTCCATTGTTAACTTGTTTAATATATATGGCAAGTAGGAAGAAGAAAATATTATTTAATATATATGGCAATTTAAATTCATTCAGGGTATATCGGACTTTTTGTAAAGGGGACTCCATCTTCCTCCCGCCTTCACTTATATATTAGAGATATATGAAGTGACTTTCATTATCTCTTCATCTTGTAGGGATGTAAGTGGATTTGACTGGAATGGACTTTGCCAAATCCAAATCCAGTCCAAAGTTTTTTAGACTTGAGAAATTGAGTCCAAATCTGATACAAGTTTTTTTTAGTCCAGTCCGAAACTTTTTCTTAAGTCCGAATCCATTTCAATCCACTCCGATTATTATGTAATATATTAAAAAAAATCCCTATTTAGATTCACATGTTTTCTCATGACTAAATCATTGATATTTGAAAAATTGGACTCATTGCATCCATTCCACAAAGTAAGTTACATACATCTTTAAAGTCTTATAAAATACAAATTGCAAAATAAAAATGGATCCAAAATGGTTAAAGTAACTTTCGCCTTTTCAGTTTTTAGTTCTCACTTCGGACTTTTGGAGGATAAGTGAAAATTCCAGCGCCAGGTAAAAGAATTTAGAGTAGAAATGTTAAAAAGTCCAAAATTCCAATAAAAATACAATTTGCAAAATAAAAATGGCGCCAAAAGGGTTAAAGTAAATTTCGCCTTTTCAGTTTTTAGTTCTCACATCGGACTTTTGGAGGATAAGTGAAAATTTCGGCGCCAGGTAAAATAATTTAGAGTGGAAATGTTAAAAGGTCCAAAATTCCAACAAAAATTAAGAATTCTTGTTAATATACATTATATGTATATGTATATATTATATGCTAAACTATTTTTTGGATTGGATTGGACTTATCGAACTTTAAATCCAGTCCAAAAATATATGGACTCGAAAATTTGAGTACGAGTCCAGTCCAATCCGACAAGTTTGGACTCTGGACTTTTCACAGTCCACTTACACCCCCAATCTCTTGTGGACTGAGTTAAGTGGTAAATCAAATTAGGGCTTGTTTCCACTTCAAAAAGATAAGGGTTGTTTATCTATCTTTTTGTTTCCGAAAAATACAGATCCTAACAAAGGTAATTTCTAACTATCTGTTATAGATTTTCAAAATAATTTGTTTAATATTAGTATGAATACTTTTTTACATTTGTATATGACATATATCATGGCCCTATTCACTCTCAAAGCTCTCCCTTCCTATGTATGCTCTTCTTCACTCTTACCCAACACTACTACGCACACTATTGGCAATCTTCATAGAAAATTCTTCTGGTGTCAACAGAAGAATAAGAATACTACACCCCTTATTACTTGGGATACCATCTGTCAACCTAAGAATCAAGGGGGACTAGGCCATAGAAAAACACTCCCACTTAACAAAGCATTCATTGCTAAACTTGGATGGAAGATTTTAACAGATAATATGAATTTCTGGGTTAAGCTTGTAAGGAAGCGATATTTAAACAACCAAAGTTTCTTCACTTACAAATATAAAATCTAAACCAAGTGACTCTCATATTTGGCGCAAAATCCTGGTGCAAAGAGAAATCATTAGAAAAGGGATTAGATGGAAAATAGGTAATGATCAAAATATTTACTTCTGGCTGCATAACTGGTTTTCTCATGAAAACCTTTTAGAAATCACCAAACAGTCACCAAGCCTATTAGACTTAAACGTCAAACTCAGTGATTTCATACTACCTCATGGCAAATGGGATTGGATCAAACTAAATACCATGCTACAGGCTCATATTTTTGCAATAATGAAAGGAATTCCGTTATTATCCATCGACACCCCTGCCACCCCCATTTGGGGCCCTACTTCTAATGGAGAACTCACTGTAAAATCAGCCACATGTTTAGCTCATAACATCAACACCAAAGACCATAAATGACCTTTTAAATTGATTTGGAAACTCGACCTCCCTCCTAAACTCATAATTTTTCTCTGGCAAATATGTCATTCTAGTATTGGAGTTCGTAGTGTGCCTCATAACCGCAACATCCTATCGATAAATACATGTGCTCTTTGCACCAATCAAGAAGAAACCATCGATCATCTTTTCGGGTCCTGTCCAAAGCTCAATCAATTATGGAATCTTCATGAAGTTAGCACATGGCTTGGTTGTTCATTAATCAACAAATCAATGTTACCGTTTCTCCAAATCCTTAAAAAGGACAAAATCAAAACTACAAAACTCGTGTATCTTTTATGGACCATCTGGAAGGAAAGAAATGATTTTATTTTCAACAATCAAACTATCAATTCAATCATCATAGAATTTTCCACAAAGCAAAGTTTCTGCATACAGAATGGTCTGTGAGGAGTACTATTGACCATAATGTTTCCACGGGTACTCCATTTTCTTCAACTCCACCAAACTCCAACTATCCAACACCAGCTACTTCACATTTCATCCAAGTAAAGTGGTCCCCACCACCGCCTTAATTGCACAAACTTAATTTTGATGGCTGAGTTCGCAATGACTCTGCTTCAGCTGGAGTCATCATCCGCGACTCACAAGGTAAACTCGTCAAAGCATGCACATACAACCTCGACACTTCTCAGGTCTTCATAGATGAAGCAACAATCCCACAAAAAGGTATACTCCTTGCTCTTCAAGCCGGAATAACAAATCTTCACATCGAAGGTGATAATCTACTTATTATCAACGTGATTCAAGGCAAATGGACACCACCATGGCGAATTGCCAACATCATAAAAGATATTCAGCAGCTCCTTACATCATTCCTCCACTGGCGCATTCAACACATCTATAGAGAGGCAAACAAGGCGACATACTGGATTGCAAATGTTGGTAATTTAATTTATGCACTTTTTTTATTGAAGATTGTATGAATTCGGCTTTACACTCAATCATTGTAAACGATATATTAGGACCACCCCTCGTGCGGAGGGTCTCCTAATATTCTTTTTTTCCTTACCTATAAAAAAACTATTGTTTTAGGATTACACTATTATAATCTTTCGGAGAAACTTACTCTATATTTCATCTTAATCAATGTTAACTTTTAAGCACTAATATCTATAATTATGTACTCGTAAAAATTACCAAAAATTGACATCTTGAAAATTCATATTGACACGGATTAAACAAAATCTTTTGTGACAATACTTTTCTTTATGTATATATGAAGCACACATGATGATCAAAGTGGTGAAGATAAATAGTACAAAATACAAAGTGTAACCATATTTGTGAAACTGCGAGAGTATTTATATTATGTTTTTAGGAAGAATTTTTTTCATTTATATATAGAGTAGCTTTTTAATATTAAGATACCAAAAGGCAAACCCAACATTATGTCGTTAACCGATTCTACAACTATATGGAGTATATTAAATCAAATGATTCCCTATTTTTGTTTATCCCACAGTGTCAGTAGCGGATTATTATTGGGGTGGGCCGGAGCGTGGCCCCCCGTAGTTAGTAAATAAAAATAACCCAACTGCCATTGAGTGCATTATAATTAAGTTCGCGCAGTGGCAAATGTTGTGATGCAGATCAACATAACAAAACGAACGAGGTTCGAAACCCCACCTGAGCGTATTGTTTTCTACTTTTTGAATTCATTTCATTCTAAATGCCTTCTCCTTTTTTTTATTCTCCCTTACAGCCTGTTTGGTTCATTATTAGTAATGAAAAGGAAGAGAAAAGAAAGGAATGGAAGAGAAAGGAAAAGTATGAAAGAGAAAGGAAAAAAACCTTAACTTCCCATGTTTGGTATAAATTTTCTCTTTCCTTCCAAATTCCCCCACTTTTGGGAGGAAAGGAAAGTGAAAATTTATTAAAAAGTTTTTCCTTCCAATTCCTTCCATTTCCTTTCAATTAAAAAGACTAGCACTATATGCACGCGATGCGTGCGACAACACATTAATATTAATAGTAACATCAAAAAGTGTTAAAAAACTAACTTAAGAGTGTAATATTTATCGTAAATATTGATGAGCATTATGGTTTTTTATTTGCATTGCTCTAGTGTAAAGAGTTATGTTTTCCAGAAAGGACTATGTCGAGGTAGGATATGTTATCTTGTATTTGGTAGATAATTCAACAACTCTCCTTTTAAACAATGATCTAGGTTATATTTTTATTTATTTAAAAAATACATATATTTTATAGGCGTATTTTATGAGTAGTAGTTTAGTTTAATTTCAGTGGGTAATTGATGTTTTTAGGCCTACTATGGTGAGTAGTTTTTCAATAAAAAAGTACTAGCCTTTTATGCACGCATTGCGTGCGTAGATTACTTTGGCGATTATTCTTAAATTTCATCTAAATGTAATTTTGAAGGATGTAATTTATATATTATAATCATCATTACTACTAATTAATAAATTATAATGTTGTATAAATACAAAATATAAAAATTACTTGATGAAGAAGTTGTTTCAACAGGAAAGCAAATTAGTGTTCAAAAATTGTGATGCGCATTTAGATGTAAAGTTCTATTGTCAAATCAAATTCTTGAAAGATTTTCTTTTGTTTGATTGATTATTTTGTTCTTTATGTCAAAATTTATCTGAAGGATTTTTATGTCAAGTTGTTTTGTCATTGCTTAATTTGTGAGAAATTTTCCGTAACTTTTGTTTTGATTGCATATTACTATACGATGTATTAAAAAACCACACATGATAGGATGAAATATCACTGAATTGACATAATTGACCTTGTCAGTTATTAGTAATGAATATACAAAGAGGTTATATTATGTAATTTTAAGTAAACACCACATATACCTGTTTTGGCTTATATAACAGAGATGAGCTTATTTTCTAATAATCATTAAAAATTTATCCTATAAAGTAAAATGATAAGATTATCTTAACGGAAACAAACGGGAACTACGATTTCCAAAAAAAAATAAAAGGATAAATTATACTAACTAGCACACACGACAATTATTGACCCGAAAATTTAAAAGATAAGATTATCCTATTTTTTTTCTCGATATTTTTATGACTTGTTAATGGATGTTGGTATTGTTATTGCATTTAAAAGTATAGGTAGAATTAAAATTTTATGTCTTTGATTTTGTAATTGATTTGAAAATTGCTTTAGTTATGTTAATTTATTTTTCAATCATCAACTTTTTTTTTCACTACACATATCTTTGTGACAGTTTATTTTAGCAACTTTGAACTTCCTTTGATATGCATATTTTAAATTAGGAAGGGTTATGATTGAGAAAAATCGTAATAGGTAATAATTTTTTGATGAATTGAGGGTTAATAAGTCTTTTTATAAGGGGACACCATAGCTCCCCCTTGGCTTATATAATAGAGATATTATAAATTGATATTATCTGATGATGTATGTTTATCTCTTTAATTTTTATTATCCCAACTGATTGTGAGCCCCAAAAAATAAAAATAAAATGAATATTATCTAAGTTTCTTAATTCTTTTATGGTTTGTTAATGCATGTTATTTGAATTTGTTATTGCAACTGAGAGTTTAGATAGTAAGAATCTCTGTAAATATATGCTTTTATAATTGTTTTAAAATTGATTTAGTCATCACTTTATATTTTCAATTGTGAGTTTCTTCGTTTTACACATTTTTATGTATTTCTTTTTGGTAATATAGAACTTTCCTTATTACCCATATTTGTAAATGAGGAAAGAATTAAGATAATCTTTTCTTTATTATTTTTTGTGAGATTAAGGGTATATAAGTCTTTTCAAAGGGGGACACCATATATAGCTCCCCCCTTGGCTTATATAATAAATAGAGATTTTAATGAATCAAACATTGAAAAGTAACAAATTTTCTTCCACTTCCTTTCTTTTCCTTCCAAATCCTTTCTACCAAATAAGCTGTTAATCTTCGGATATATATTGTTCTTATCTTCTTTTTCTTTTTTTCAACAACAATAAATACTTCTTTTTTTCCTCAAATTATTCCTAACCATCATAAAAGTCAAGTGTACATCCTTTTTTCTTTTTGCTATGATTTTATAAAGCAATTTGGTAATTGGTGTAGTTACTAATGAACTATTCATTCAATTTATTAAAAATCTACTCACTTACTTAAGCTATTCATTCAATAACTTGAAGATTTGATAATGGTCAAACAAATAAATAAAGAAAACTGCTTAAAATTGAAGGATTGAGATTTAGAGCAATTACATTATCTACAACTTCTTTGTAGCTATATTTTTTTTGATAATTTGTTTTGCATTTTTAATATTCAAGAGGATGAGAGTTTCAACTCCAAGCAAGGTATCCCTCAAAGAGGAGAACTTTTGTAGTGATAAACACACCCGGCAAGGAGGAGACCATCACACTCTATCAATATTACAACAGTACATCAAAATCATAGACAATAGGAAGCAAAAAGGTAAAGAGGGGAGGAAGGCACAACACTCCCATGAGACCACCTGATTACATCTTAGTCAATATGAGAGTAAACATGAGAAGGACACCAAATTGGTAATAGTTTTGTTTTTTTATTCATCATTTAAAATTTTACATTTAAACTTTTAATTTATCTACTCGGCCTCCGTAAAATAGTTGATCAAGATCCGCCACTTGATAGTGTGACATTAGTGATAAATTTTGTTACTATTTTTCTACTAATTACATTCTTTTAAAGTTGTTTAACATTAAATAATTTCTTTAGAGTTTAAATTTAAACAAAATTAACAAAAAAAACCATATAGAAGAAGATTATGCATGACCATTAGAATTGATTTTCATGTGATTTTCTTATTGTTAAATACGATTTGTGTGGCTTTCTTGTATAATTTTGTGCCTTAATGAATGTAGTCAACCTCAAAGAGTATAATATAGAAAAAAAAATCATCAAATACCATCATTAATGTCATACTGTAGAAAAAAAAAATACAAGGGAATTTCATATAATAAGTTTTTTTTTCTTGTCTACCACATATACATAGTGAAAACACATAAACACAAGTCGTTGTAAAAAAAAAAACACAAGTGAGAACTTCCCTAGCTAATAAAGATTAATACAATTAATTTGTACAGGAAACTTTTGTAAACTAGAAAAAATCTCTCTTATGTTATCACTGATAGTGAAAGAAATAACAATATATGTATGTATTTTGCACATATTAAATGCTTTTAATTTAAAGAAGTATATCTCTTACTCAATATTTTTCAGTTTAGTTCATTTCTGTTCTGTTCAGTTCAGTTCAATTTCTTTTTACAGTCAATTCAGTTCAGTTTAGATTCTACAGAAATCCAAAAAGAACGGGCCTAACACAATTACATATGCATGTAGAGTTGTAGACATGTAATTTTACCTATCAGACACTTTGTATTTAAAGAATCAAGGAAAGAACTTTAGTACTTATGGAGGGAACAGGGAAGATATGTACAAAAGGCAAACCCAACTTGAGACTTCATCTTATTAACCGTATGGGAAACTACAACTTTACTAGCCTTCACTGGTAAGCCTTCTCTCCTTGTACCTATTGAACACTTCGAACAATAAAAACAGTGGCTTTTTATTTTTGGGAAAAGAACATTTCAGTCATAGCTTTTTTTGATAAGTAGAGTAGCTGTTAAAAGCCAAACCCAACTTCATCTTATTAACCGGATCCATCTACGAGAGTTGCGTGGATCCTCTCAAGTCTAAATGAAGTACTTCCTCCGTTTTAATTTAGTTGTGATATTTTTAAAATCACGGACTCTTAGGTAATTTTTGGAAAGGAGAGAGATAGAGAAAGAAAACAAAAGGGTCCCATGTGATATGAGAGATATAGAGAGAAGTTATTACCCAAAATGAAAGTGTAACAACTAATTTGAAACTTCCTAAAATAAAAAGTGTCACAACTAAATTGGAACGGAGGAAGTATGTTCTTTTTAAAATTTTAGCTCCCAACTTTGTTTTTTGTTTCATTTACATTTTGGCTTTGTTATATGAGTTCTAGGCATTAGCTATTACGTGAAATGTACCTTTTCTCATTTTGTTTGTGTTCTTTTAAGATTGTATCCAGGGCCGGATTTTGGCATGTGCATAAAGGTCTACGGCACTGATAAGTGCATATTCTAACATCATTTAGTTGCATATTAGGGTGCGTTTTCATGTAGTATTAGAGCATTTACTTGCATTTATGTATATTTAGGTCCATTTTCGTAAGCTACGATACTTTCACGGGTTGTTTGGTCTTTTGATGTAATCTCAGGTACTTTGGATTCCTATTTGAGGATATGATGATTTAGGCACGTAGATGACCTTCAAAACGACATATCATGTGCCCAAAACGGATTGAAAGTGAAGAAGATACACATGACTTTGTGTACTTGTGCGAAATATGACACCTCTTCACCATTTCACTTGTAACTTTTGACTCAAGAATGATAATGAGGTAATTCCAACTGGGTTGGAAACTAGACTTCAATAGCTTTCCAACGATATATTGCATGTGTGAAATAAATCTCTGGATCAAAAGTTATAGCTGTTTAAAGTTGAGCTGAAGCCACTGTCCCGACCGCACGCCCGTACGGATATCTGCTCGGCCGTGCAACCTGCAATCAAAAGTCACTGAAGCTTCTGCCTCACTCGCACGACCGAGCGAGATTTCGCTCGACCGTGCATGACCCTGCACGCCCGTGCAATATGTTGCTTGCCCGTGCAACCTGCTGTAATGTCGTATCTTCCGCGTGACCTAACTTATGTCGGTTTATATTAATCTTAGCTTATAAAAAGGACTTTAAACATTATTTGGAGTAGCTTAGATATTATATCATCATAATTAGTTTATACTTAGGGTTTTTAGAAAGAGAAGTTAGAGAGAGAAACTTGTAGATCTCCATTGTTCTTCAAGACTCCACCTTCCTCCCATTAATTCAAGTATCTCTTTTCTTCTTCTTTTATCCTTGTTTTATATTATGATGTTTTATTATTCTTCTCTATTTTCTTTATTTATTTCAATTATGCTTACATAGTTTTGTAATCTATGGTTAAGTTGAACCCTAGTGTGAATTAATTCATGATTATTTCTTTAAATTCCCAAACTAATTGTTGAATTGTTCTTGCTTAATTGATTGTGCATATTCCAATACTAGATTAGGGATAACTAGTATTGTTATGATTCCTTTGTCTTGATCACAACGGGAGTTGGGTTTTGACGGATTTGAATATTTCAATTAAGGACATGAAGTTCTCCACGGGAGTAGGTAGAATGGATTGTTAGGAAGTTAGAGTGCCGTGTTTAATGTCTTTAATTTGCATGATTCCACGAGAGTAGGCTTGAGTGCTTATTAGAGAAGCCATTGATACTCGGGAGAGGTTTATGGTATTTTATAGGGTGTACTTTTCCTTGTGAGCATTTAATTGACTAGTTTGAGGTAGAAATTATTGTTGTATTAATTCATGCTAGTGGGGATATTTAACTATAGAGTCTTTTATTTATAGATTGATTAGTATAGTTTATTCCACCATTATTCTTGATATTAAATCTCCTTTAGTCTTACCATTACTTAAGGGCTAATCATAGAACAACTTTCTCTCTGTGGGATCGACTCTGACTTACCCTACTACATAGTTAGGAGGATTAGTTAGGTTATTTATTTTTGTTAGGTGCGCGACACGCCTATCAAATTTTGGCGCCGTTGCCGGGGAGATAGTTTGTTTTATTTAGTTTTTATTTTTTTGGTGAGACTAGACTGTATATATTTTTTTTTTCCTTTCTTTTGTGAATATATATTTTTTTTCTTTTCTTTTTTTCGTATTATGGAGTCATATTATTATTTTGATAGGGATAATTCTTCTGATAGGCACCATAGTCATAATTCTTGTGGTTCTCATGTTTATAGTTTTGATGCATCATATCAAAATTCTCCTAATTTTTGCATGAGTTCTCATGAATTACCATACATATTCCATGAACCCAATATTTTTGCTAGTAATTCTAGAGCAATTTTTTCTTTTCCTCAATATGAGAATGAATTGTTTTGGAAATACTATTATAGACTTGGCGATTTTGTTGGTCCTAACCATGGAATTGAAATTTGGGATATGTGCCTAGTGATTTATGAGGGTTTAAATGAAGAAACTAAGGAGGTGTTGGAGTCTATGTCTAATGGTCAATTTCTATCTCAATCACCTGATTATTGTTGGGATCAAATTGAGTGGTTGGCTCAGAATAATTATGAGTGGGATATGTCTTTATCTTCTAGACCATCCTTTTCATCCGAGATGCATATTACAACACCTCCTTATTGCTCAAATTGTCAATCTACTTCACATGATTTTTCTTCGTGTGATGTGACGTTAGTGAATGATTTTAACCCCTCACCCCAATATGAATTTGATTATTACACTCAAAATTCTCATCCCCAACCGTATATTTATGATGTTGATGATGCCGGTTGTATAGAGAATGAGAGTTATGAGGATGATGATCAAATTATAGGAGAGAGCAATGTGATGAATATTTTAAAGGAGGAAGAGCCCTTTGTTGAAATTTCCTCTTTGGAGGAAAGTCAAGTCGAGAGTGAAGTGATTTATGAGTCTTTATCGGTACCACCTATAGTTTTTGAGTCTCATGTTCCTTTTTCTAAAAAACTTGATCTTATTCCTTCTTCCCCTATATTATATCCTCCATCGTTCCTTCTTCCTCCCTTCTTGAATGACTTTTATGATAATGTAAATAATGTAAATTTAGTTTCTTTTCCTTCTTTTGAGTCATGTAAAAAGACTAACAATTTTTCTTTTTCTTCTTCTTCTACATATAATTTTTCCTTTGATTTTTCTTTTTGTAGTTTTAGTAATTTTTTAGTACTAATTTTTTTCATTTTTCCTTTCCACTCTTATATAATATGCTCTGAGATGTTTGCAGGAACATATGATAAGCTTCTTAGAGCATTGAACTATTATGAGTGATATACTAGTCTTAAACGGTCATGCAAGACCTTAAATCAGCGCTTATCGGGAGGCAACCCGACTATGTTTTTTTTTTATTTATTTATTTTTGTTTGACTAACTTTGCTAATGTGTGACGAAGTCTGTTGCTAGGTACAAGCATAGCCAATTTTTTTGGCTAAGTTCACTGCCTCATTACAACTATCGATTGTGGTGGAGGTGTCGATGCTTTTTGACACTCCCTTTGATTACCCACCCCTTTTGTAAGTTGTACCTCTCCCTCATTTAATTCCTCTTTGTTCACATTGAGGACAATGTGCCATTTAGCTTGGGGGAGGATGTTTGTCATCATTACTTAGCGCATGTTAGTTGCATCTAGAGTAGTTTTTTTTTTCATTGCTTTCGTAGGATGTTGCACGGTTTGTACCGCTCACTAGGAGTGGGAGTTTATGTGTAACCAAAAACATTGTATTGCTTTCATAGTTGCATTGGCATATTTCATCTTATATTAGATTTCATGTCATTTTAGTTGCATCTATGGGACTATTGCTAGCACTTATTGAGAACCTTGCTGATATTTTACTACAATTCCTAAGCATAATTCATCTTGTACATGATTCTTCATAGCACGATTGTTTCGCAATTGATTGTTTGTGGTAAGATTGATTGATCTCTCTCTGGCTCGATTTAACTTTATTGTGCAGACACCTTAAACTAAGTGAGCTTTTGTGCCTATAAAGCGACGTATACGTGTCGGTTATGTTCTTTCATGTGTGATTAGTTCCTTAGTTGTCGCATTGATCTTGATTTTGACTTAGTACTCCTTGATATTTGCTAGTGCATACATTTTGATATGATTGAGGCATTCTATTTCATGATCTCAGCTCCAGAGTTATTCTTGTTTTCATATTATCCTTCCTCTAACCCCGCTGAGCCTTTCTGACTATGTTTGATTGCTACCTACATTACAAGCCATTAGCCTCATTCAATATTTGTCCTAAGCCTAGCTTGGGGGAGCGAGTATTAGTTTTGGTTTGGTTTGTATTGAATTGAAGTGCTCTATTTGTAGTTTAGAAGGATGGAAAAGTATGTTTAGTGAGCTTTGAAATTGAATTGAAAGTTCGAAAAAAAAGGTGAAAAATGAAATGAAAAAGAAGTAGAAAAAAAAAGTTGTGAATAAAGTGAAATAAAAAGGGTTATGATTGAATTTCTTGAGTGAAAAGTGATGTTGATTATATTTGGAGATTGTTGGTTGTTGCACGGAGTTGTTGTGACCTTTCTTGGTCATGTTTTCAGTTATATAATGCTCCCCCTTCTTGGTTTTTCCACCACAATTCCCAAATTATTTTCCATACCTTTAACCTCAACCCCATTACAACCCTTAAAAGTCCTCTTGATCATTGTGTGTTGTATTGTTGAGTATTAAGTGAGTCAAAAAGTCAAAGTTAAAGAGTTTATGTTTCATCTGAGTCGACTTGTTTTAGGTTGAGTGTTATCATTTATCCTTTAAACACATGAGAGATTTGAGCGCACATGACTATAGTGAGGTGCATCGGGTTTGGTTAAATCCAAATTGGGAGAGATGGTATGTGGTATGATTGGAGAGTCGATTGCGATACATGGCATGCTATGCGGCTTTGTTCGAGCTTGTATTGATGCTTGGTTTGTGTAGTGATTTTATCTCTTGTGTTTTCAGTTGAGTGTTTAGCCCTGTTGTAGTCGTATTTTGTAGGTCGTCTTTCTTTTCCAATGTTTATGTCTTATTGCTTGGGGACAAGCAATGGTTTAGCTTGGGGGAGTTTGATAAGTGCATATTCTAACATCATTTAGTTGCATATTAGGGTGCGTTTTCATGTAGTATTAGAGCATTTACTTGCATTTATGCATATTTAGGTCCATTTTCGTAAGCTACGATACTTTCACGGGTTGTTTGGTCTTTTGATGTAATCTCAGGTACTTTGGATTCCTATTTGAGGACATGATGATTTAGGCACGTAGATGACCTTCAAAACGACATATCATGTGCCCAAAACGGATTGAAAGTGAAGAAGATACACATGACTTTGTGTACTTGTGCGAAATATGACACCTCTTCACCATTTCACTTGTAACTTTTGACTCAAGAATGATAATGAGGTAATTCTAACTGGGTTGGAAACTAGACTTCAAGAGCTTTCCAACGATATATTGCATGTGTGAAACAAATCTATGGATCAAAAGTTATAGCTGTTTAAAGTTGAGCTGAAGCCACTGTCCCGACCGCACGCCCGTGCGGATATCTGCTCGGCCGTGCAACCTGCAATCAAAAGTCACTGAAGCTTCTGCCTCACTCGCACGACCGAGCGAGATTTCGCTCGACCGTGCATGACCCTGCACGCCCGTGCAATATGTTGCTTGCCCGTGCAACCTGCTGTAATGTCGTATCTTCCGCGTGACCAAACTTATGTCGGTTTATATTAATCTGAGCTTATAAAAAGGACTTTAAACATTATTTGGAGTAGCTTAGATATTATATCATCATAATTAGTTTATACTTAGGGTTTTTAGAAAGAGAAGTTAGAGAGAGAAACTTGTAGATCTCCATTGTTCTTCAAGACTCCACCTTCCTCCCATTAATTCAAGTATCTCTTTTCTTCTTCTTTTCTCCTTGTTTTATATTATGATGTTTTATTATTCTTCTCTATTTTCTTTATTTATTTCAATTATGCTTACATAGTTTTGTAATCTATGGTTAAGTTGAACCCTAGTGTGAATTAATTCATGATTATTTCTTTAAATTCCCAAACTAATTGTTGAATTGTTCTTGCTTAATTGATTGTGCATATTCCAATACTAGATTAGGGATAACTAGTATTGTTATGATTCCTTTGTCTTGATCACAACGGGAGTTGGGTTTTGACGGATTTGAATATTTCAATTAAGGACATGAAGTTCTCCACGGGAGTAGGTAGAATGGATTGTTAGGAAGTTAGAGTGCCGTGTTTAATGTCTTTAATTTGCATGATTCCACGAGAGTAGGCTTGAGTGCTTATTAGAGAAGCCATTGATACTCGGGAGAGGTTTATGGTATTTTATAGGGTGTACTTTTCCTTGTGAGCATTTAATTGACTAGTTTGAGGTAGAAATTATTGTTGTATTAATTCATGCTAATGGGGATACTTAACTATAGAGTCTTTTATTTATAGATTGATTAGTATAGTTTATTCCACCATTATTCTTGATATTAAATCTCCTTTAGTCTTACCATTACTTAAGGGCTAATCATAGAACAACTTTCTCTCTGTGGGATCGACTCTGACTTACCCTACTACATAGTTAGGAGGATTAGTTAGGTTATTTATTTTTGTTAGGTGCGCGACACGCCTATCAGGCACAGGGCCACATTTTCTTGGGGCCAATATTGATGTTAAGCCCAGCTGGAAAAAGATCTGATATTTTTCTCAATTACAATGAATACTCATTTCTCTCTCTTCTATTACTACTACCTCTTTCTCAAAATTTCTCAGGTCATGCTTCTACTTATAATAGGGGCCTCATTTTGCTATAAGAACAGAGCCACAAAAATCTAAAAAACGACCCCGATTGTATCAAATTCTACCCTTTTAATCAAAAAAATATTAGAAGTATATATTTATATTATTTTGCATTTTATGACAATTTTTAGAACGCAAGTACCTAAAACTTTCAATATATTTGTACGAATATTTAGAACCTTAATCTGATGTCAAAAAAGAATAATATTTAGAACCTTTATATAAATATTTACAATAGTTTCTTTTTCTATTTTAAAATATTTTCATACATCTTTTTTATCAATCTATGTCATCTTTTTAGTTACTATACATGCCTTTCAATTTTTGTGATGATATTTAGAAAATATATTAATTATCAAAATATAATACATTAATCTCACTATTTAATTCGTTTCAAAGTGTAAATTCAAACTATCAATTTTTTTATAAGTAGGGATCTTTAATCATGTCTACATCCCACTAAAGGTATGTGTACATCCTTATCAATTGATTTCACATTCAAATGAGAGTTGTAGGTGCTTTATGAAAAGTATCATTCTATTAACATACTCATGGTACTTCTTCGTCTTAAATATAGATATCTAAGATTCAGATTTATTAATTTTAGATAAGTTCAGATAAATTAATTAAAATTCAAATATCTATAATTTTGTGAAATATGTGAGCATATGTTGTACGCTACCACATGTCATTCAATGTCCACGTGACATTTTTTGAAAATGCAGATAAAAGAATTTATATTTATAAGAGGTCTCGAACTCTTGAGCACTAACAATACAAGTTATTGCCTTACCACCAAACTACATACAACCTTCATTTGTGACCATGATACTATAGTGATATTTACTACAAGTAAAATACATAAAATCTTTATGGATTTTGGGACCCTCCCGGCCCTAGGCCAATCGCACATCTCGCCTAGCCTCCGGGTTGGGCCTGATCCTAAACATCTCTAAAAGATTATTATTGGGTTTAATCTATTCTGGATTTGGGTCTAAAGCTCTTGCTTCGGGTTTTCGGGTCGAGTCATTTTTGCACATGTCTAGGTGGATACAGTTATCGTCCACACGTTTTAATAATATACTAGTTATTAGGCCCGGGCCACGCTCCGGGTAAGGAAAATTTTCATTTATTAATATTATACTTATTATAACACTAAATGTTATTTGGTCTAGTGGTTAAGACTTTAGTATATGTTCTTGAGGTCTCGGGATCAAACCCTATGCTACGCAATTTCTAATTTTTTTATTGTTGTGGATTACATGGAGTGAAACTCCCCTAGGGAGAGCGCCACGTGGCACCGTTCCTGATTTAGGCACGCCTTTTAATATATTAACTAATATTTAGGCCCGAGCGATGCCTCGGGGTTTCTCTGTGCTACAATTTAGTAGTAGTTAAATAAGTCATCTCTTATCATTTAAAAAAGTCATCTCATTCATGATATGTATTTCAAAAGTTTTCCATTCATATATCATCATTAATTTTGATTAAATAAGCAATAATAGTATGGTGGAGTGATGGTTGGATCTCTTTCTTTCATACTTGAGGTTGTGGGTTCAAATCTTCACGTTAACAATGTTTCTTTTTTTTACTATATGAGAAAGACGTGGATAGAATGTTATTGAATGAGGGATGATGACACGTGTCACATACACGTTCTTAGGAACGCTTTTTAATATATTAGTATAGATATTAATTGTAGTTTCTAAAAATTAACTTTATAATGATTTTGGGGGCAATTGGTCATGTAAGAAACCGCATACTTTTAATTTAAGATTAGGCAAAGGCTCAAACCCAATATTAAGAAGAAAATGGACCACCTTTCTAGATATATTGACCAGTTTAATCTACTTAGTGATCAGCTTATCAGTAATCACATTCTTTAATCAATTTAGAAACTAGTTTAATTTAATCCATATCAACTAGTAAAAATCTTTCGGTAAGACTGTCGGGTTTTTATTAAAAAAAAATATGTTGTATTTCGAGATTCAAAGGGAAACAAAGGAAGTAGAAGAGAATGGACGACTAGGTTGATGCGAGATGTCTAGTAATAGTGTTGGGTAAGAGTGAGATACAATTGACTTGTTAGGAGAATGTAGACTTAGGGTTGTCTAATTTTATGTTAAAATTAGATCGTTTATTCTAATGGTTTGTATATTTGGGGAGGTTTCTTATAATAATCCAACTCTTAGCTTTCTTTTCATTTGCTAATGCATTTTGAGTTTATTTAATATAGATAACGACCTTGTTTGGCAATAGTGTTAGAGGTAGCGGGTAGAGGTTTGACAAAGTCAAAAAGCTAATTAGGAAAAAATGAGTGTTTGGCAAGGTAGCGGCTGTAGTAGAGGTTTAGATTGAGTTTGGGTAGTGGGTGAGAAACGTTTCCCACCTCAATGTTTCACAAAGATACTTAGCGGTGCAAACTAATTTAATTATTTTCATATTTTTTTTGGAAGATACTCCCCAAACTTGAAATCATTCCAAAGTAATCTAAAGTTGAGTTGATTTTTGAATGATAGGTGAAACCTGAGATTATTATGTATATCAAAATTTCCTTTTTGAATTACTAGTTGACATTAGTCATAATTGTGTAAGTGAAATAGAGGGGTAAAAAATATACACTGAGACGAAATTTAACAAGATCACGCATGAATATGGTTTTCATTAGCTATTAAGTCACGAAAGACAAACTAATTAGAGTTTTGTGAATAGTGTAAAAGTCAAATCATTACAAGTATTGGTTTTAAAAAGTAACGCAAAAAATATTGGTTTTTTTAAAATTAATGGGGTACGTATAACCACCACTGTACCCCTAGATCCTAAATAGTTTTGGATAATCAGGGGCGGATCCAGGATTTTGAGTGAGGAGTAGCATAAATTTGCAGTATCGATAAAAAAAACTCCATAAATTATATTGATCAAGTGTTTGTTTGGTCTAACATAGGAAGTAGTTTTTCGTAACAAGTTAGTTTTTACAAGAATTTGTAGTTTCCTAGGGAATGTATAATTTTGATTTTAACTTACCACGGGAATTTCCACTTACCTAAAGGGGTCTAGGGAAGTAAATTTCTCCATTTTGTAGGAAGTTTTCCCCTATTTTTGCTAATTGAACAACATTATTACCTTCTTCTACCTCCTAGAAAAATCAATTATCAATTTATCATGCTTTCTTTAATTGGCTAAACAACACCTAAATTTGTAAAGTTACAAAACCATCTCCAATTTCATTTTGTGTTCATTCTGAAAAACTTGAAATATGCCTCTGAATGTCCATGGTATTACTTTTAGATTTCCTACAAATATGATAGTAACTAGACTATATTGATATGTGTTATTTTGTAATTCTTTTTTTAGGTGATTAAAGAGGGGACAAAAACCCCAAATCAACGCAAAGAAACAAAACAGGAAAAACTAAAACAAAGCAATTAAAGCAAACTAAAGTACACTACTCAAACCACCCACTACCGCTACTTCCATAATCTAGCCAGAACTAAGAGGACACTCTACTGATGTTATTTTGTAATTCTAATTCGTTCTATCTCTCTCTTTCCTCTTAATCTCTCATCTCTTTCTCTCTTACATTTTCTTCACTTCGAAGCTTTAATGGAGTCTTTCTCCATAATTTAACAGCTTCAATACCCTTTTTTCTTCTCATTTCTTTCTTTGTCCCTCTGTTTTCAGCCCAATTTATTGAAATTTTTTCTTCTGAGGTTTAGAGTTATTTCCATGTATTCTATGTATTAATCTCCTCTTATATTTAGGGGAAAGTTGTAATCTTTTACTGAAATTAGTATCTGGATTTTGCTTGATTTGTTGGAATTGAAATTAAAGTGAGAACAATCGATGCATTTTGTGACATATTATTGTATCAATTGGAGGATTGATAAGGAGATTATATAAGGAGTGACTAGTGAGGATTAAGGGAGCTGAGGAGGAAAAGGCAAGGAAGAAGCCTCCATGGAGTTCAGCGCTTATCTAATTCTTCTTTTTTTTAAAGTGAAGTGATTTTTTTTTAAAAAAAAAAACAGGGGTAGCATCTGCTACCCCTTGTTCCTTAGTGGCTCCGCCACTGTGGATAATATACATCACCTAAAATCTCTAGATATACATGAAGTGGTTTTCAGATGTATAAGAAAAAAGTTACCAAATGTACATGCAAAAGTTTTAGATGTACATGAAAAAGAATTAAAATGTGCAAGAAATAATTTTCTGAATGTACATTAGACAAACTTTTGGGTGTACATGACATAAACGGATAAAAGTAAATACTAGATGTAGATAAAAGATACTTCCTCCGTATTAAATTAAACGCAACAATTCAATGGACACGGACTCCTAGGCAAAATTTCTTAGGGTGAGATTAATGCAAAGTTTTAGCATGTGGGTATGTTAATAAGGAGAGAGAAAGTGGGGCCAACCCTAACCACAACCACCTAGCCCCCTCCCCCACCCTTGCCCCATTAACAACCCCCCCCGCCCTCCCCCACCCGCGGCCCCTAACCCCGCAGCCCATCAGGCCCCCCCCCCCCTCCCGTTCGCACCCCCACCCCTCCCCCCACCCTCGATTTCGGAACTCTAACCCCACCCGCGCCCCCTTCGATTTCGGACCTCAAGCCCCACCCCCACCCCCCCCCCTTCGATTTCGGACCTCTAACCCCACCCCGCGCCCCCTTCGATTTCGAACCTCTAACCCCGCCCCTCACGCCCCTTCCTTCGTGTGTCCACCACCCACCATGGTTAGGATTTCGTGGTGGGATGAGGATTTCGTGGTGGGTGGGCGATTCTATGGTGGTTAGGGTTTGAGTTCGTGGTTTGATGGTGGTTTTGTGGTGGATGGGTTGTTCCATGGTGGTTAGGGTTCGCATTTTGGTGGTTTTGTGGTTTATGGGGTGGTGGTTGGGTTGTGCGGTGGTGATTTCGTGGTTTGTGCGGTGGTGGTTTCTTGGTGGTTGGGTTGTGCAGTGGTGGTTTCGTGGTATTTGGGTCGTGGTTTCGTGGTTGTTGCGATGGGTTGGTGGTGGTTGGTTGGTGGTCGTGTGAGGTGGTGCTAGTGAAACGAGGTGGTGGTAGGGTGGTGCTGGTGAAAGTAGGTGGTGGTTTGGTGGTCAATGTTGGTCAAGGTGGGTGTTGGAGAGAAAGAGGGGGGTGAAGTTTTGGTAGATTAATTTTGATTAGGTTAGGTTAAGGGGGATTAATTAGTTTTAGTAAGGGTATATGTGTAATTTTACACTCAAAATCTTTACCAAAAATAAAAAGAAGAAAAGTGTTGCATTTAGTTTGAAACATCCATTTTTAGAAACTGTTGCATTTAATTTGATACGAAAGAAGTATTATGGATATACAAGAACAAACTTTGAAGAGTGCATGAAGGAAGTATCGAAATTAACCTTTGAAGAACAAACAGTTTTTTTCAAACAAAATCGAATTTGTTTAAGTAAAACACAGGAACAGATGCAATTATCCCTTGATCTTTCAACAAGCTCATTACCTGCATCTTGTTAAAGCTAGAGCCTAGAAGTAAGAATTATTCATATATGGTCTATCAATCAAGGTAATTATTCTAACTTTAAGTCACAATGAAGGTGGTTTTTGTGATCAGTTTTAATTGCTTTACACAAGGAGCTTCTCTGATGATTTGGTTTAGTTTTGGTTGGCTGTGTGTTCAAATTGCGTTCACTACTGAAATCTGTATTTAGGGTGTTCTATTTAGTTGATGTTGACTTACCTGAACTAACTTCAACTTAACTGAACTTATCCGAACTCAAATGAACGTATTTTATAACTTCTTGTTGAAATTTGTCTGAACTTATCTTAACTTTTATTAACTTATCCTAACTGAATTTCTACTGCAATAAAGCCAAAAGAAGTTGATCCAAATATACTACATTAGTCGTGCATGACTAGTTAATGCTGAGATTGATGCTTTTTAATAGCTTTCTTAAATCCGGTGACATTACTTTGAATGACTTAGAATTAGAAAAAGAAAATAGTCTTTGTTACTCTTGAAGAATGTTCACAGTTTAATAGATTATGATAATCATATTCATACATATCAGTTCGAAAACTGCAGGAAGTTCAGTTCAAGCAAAAGAAGTAAAGAACATAGCTTCGAAACAAAACGGGAGATATGATAAAAGGATATTCATGGGCACAACACCAGCGAACCTTGCTAGTAGATGAGCAGATAAACATGTCTAACCGTGTTATTATTATTACTAACTAATAGAGAATACTAAGGGTATTATTGTCATTGTACTATTGTATGATAATATAGTATTAGGGTTAAGCTGTATCATTATTCTCACACTAACTTTTTGCGAGGGTTTTCTGCTGTGTAGATAACTGCTTAAGCCAATGTTTTATGAGTAATTAGATAATAAGGGGATTTTTTTGAGCCAATTCATTATGAGTAATTCGATAATAAGGGGATTAGTGATAGTGAGCTTTGTACATGGTTCAGAGAATCAGAGGCTCAGAGCTAAAGCTTATTTTGTCAGATTTTTAGTACCTTAAAGAAAATATTAAAGTAATTATCGACTATCATAGGATAATGCACTGAAAGATTATCACATGGTATCGACCATTGAAGTTTGAAGCATTAATATCATTTGTTTCTTGATCTGAATAAGTATATAATTCCTCCATGTTTATATACATGTAATTAATATTTCCTATCTACACAATATTCAATGCATTACTTTGTTCTTTAATATCTTTAATCATGTATAAACAAAAAATACAAAAACTTGATATTATGAAAGTATGTATCACACTTGACAATATTTTTCCTTATGCATTTGTGAGAGTCTGAGAGAATATGAGATAAAGTTGGTAGATAAACAATAATGACTATACAAATGTAGTTAGAAACGGAGGAGGTATACTTTTTGTTTACCTTTGATAACAAGCTAAGGGGGTTGTGAAAGTATGATAGATTTAGTTTCTATAAACCACAAAATTATTCTCATGGTGTTGTGTTTTCAGTGTTTCGTTAAAGAGTTGCCCTACTTTGGACTGGGGTTAAGCTATTTTCCTACTTTTCTCCTTCCTAAATTTCTACTCTTTAACAATATCTAGACAAATATAAGCTGGACTTGTAATCCAAGGACCGTGAAGATCCAATGGAAGTCAGTCGTGTGATTTTGGATTCAGCCCGAACGATTTTCTGGTTCTAGAGGATCATAATTTAGAAAAAGCAATGTATCAAGGACAATAGCGAATCAGTAATATTGTTAATACTACTGTAGATTTGACAGAATGACGGTGTCATATTAGCCAATGGACATAGACGGGTGGATATTGTATGAAAGTTCACCTAGTCAAAGAAAATTGTAAGATTAACGAGATTATTGAAAATGGGAGGTAGGTTGACTTTGTTTTTTAATGCAAATATGGTGGTAAGTAAGTTGCGAAGAAAGAGCATTTAGAGGGGACTATTAAAGTCTAAAAAGCTTAAAACTTTATAAAGGTAAATGTCTTATATTATTACTTTTTGTCATTTCATTTAAGTTTGATCTTAGTTTTAAAAGGCACGAGGCGCACCGAGGCGCAAGCCGCAAAGCACATTGAGGCGCAAGGCTAAGGCGCACACATCTCGTAGGCGAGGCGCATTTCTTTGTTATTATTATTATTATTTCGCTTTTGTGATATTAATATTTTTGTTGTATTATTATTTTTAGTTGGATATTATAATTTTTTCTGGATATTATTTTTCTCAAAGAACACTAAAACCGGTATGGCCTCAAAAAAAGGTGAATATTGCAACCTTGCGAAAAGAAAAAGGGGATAAAAAAAGTTGTCGCAGAAGATAAAAGAACGTTTCAAAAAAAACAAAGGAAAGTATCAAAGAAAGGAGAAAATATTAAAGAGAAAGAGGAAAGAAGGTCGAAGAAGAAGATCGAAGAAGAGTAGAGATCACGAGAAAAAGATAATATCGAAGAAAGAGAGAAAGAGAAATGACCTGAAGGTTGTTCAACGATGACATCCACCGTAGATGGGTGGGACTAGTGGTCGATGGCTCACCGGCACCCTCTGTAACCTCCTGCGAGTTGGCGGCCATCAATTGGCACCAAACAATGAATTAGAGTTTTTCTCCTAAATTAGGGTTAAATTAAGGTCCAGTTTGATGATATTTGATGAAATCAGCAAAGGGCTTTGCCTCGAAATTGCTAAACTAAAGCCAAGGTAAGTTTAAATTCGAACTTTTTTTCGATTTTTAAAACTTTTCAACTCAAATCTACACTAACTCCCTTTCTCCTGCGCCTCTCTACTAAAGGCGGCAAGGCAGCGCACCTTGTGCCTCTCCCTAAGGCGGCAAAAAGCGCACGCCTCGGGTTATCTTTCGTTGTGCGCTCCGCTTTGCTCGTCAGATGCATTTTGACCCGCGCCTCCAGTCACCTAGTGCCTAGGCCGCGCTTTTTAAAACTAAAGACTTTGATACAAAGAACACAATATTTTATTAGAATTTTTTTCATTTAATATGTTGGCTTAGTTCTTTTTCTTTTTTAGGGGCGTTTGAAGATGATGGCAATCTTGGATGAGAAGTCAAGCATGAACACGAATCTATGCTTCTCACAAAAAAATTGTATAGTTAACAAATTGGTTGTTCCAATTTCTTTTAGGGAAACTCTAAATGTATGTATAGTTAATTATTCGGATAATGCAAGATTTGGAACTATGTATTGCTAATACATTTAACTAGCCTCTATGTGATGATTATTATAGCTTATTAATATACAGTTTCTAAAAATTTAAAGAGGTAAATGTACCATGCTCAATGTTCTCGTAGGATGCCTTGAAAACATCCTCAAATTTCCAAAACAACCCCAGATTGAAGTTCCTATCATCCCTATAGGAAGAATCCATGGCAAAAAAAGAATACGTGAATTACAATCGGAAAGAGGTTAAGCTCCTTGAAGAAGGCTGCAATATATAGCATTTGGAGCTACTTGTAATTCAAACCAGAACCAGAAATCAAGCTTGAGTCACATCAAAAGGGCAACAATACATAGCCATGTATTCTTTTTTTTTTCATCGGAAAAATTTACATTAAATAAAACTCGAATTACACCTTAGAGAGCAAACTAACACTACATAACTAAGTCATCATGTATTCTTCAATGAATAGGATAAATTCCAACATTGTTTGTATCAAATATGATTATATAAGGGTATTTTACTATTTTAGTAGTTGCATTTGTGTGGACCTCAATCCGTTCCTCTCTTTTAACCAAAAAAGAGTTTGGTCTTAGCCGTGCTCTTCTTCAATCTCAGGTTCACAGCAAAATCTTGTCAAGATTATATTAAGAAAGTTAAACCAAGGCTTTGTTCCAAATCGCTGAAGCTCACTAGTTCAAGGCTTTTTGGTCCATTTCAGCTTCGGAAAAGGACTGCACTGACTAATGCTATACAAATATAAAGATTAATTTCAATATATATATATATAAAGAATCAATGTTATAGGTTCTTTTTATTCTTAGATATAATAACCTCTCTCTCCCTCAAAAACCCCCATATTTTTTTTTTTTTCTTCGGAAGACTTCATAATTTTTTTTTTTTTTTTTTTTTTTTTTGGGGAAGAGAGAAGGAAACAAACCTCTCAAAGGGGGTGTGGAGCACCAACCATTGGGCTCCCACGAGGACCTCAAAAAGACTTCCCTAATAGTTGTTCCAAAGTCTAATCTTATGAATTTAAACCACAAATTCTTACCATTATACAATATAAAAAATACGATAATGTGTGATTTTGTTAGATTTATGTCAATGTTTACATTCAATTTAGCATTTTCTTATAAGTTAAACTAATAGAAATTAGAAGTATGTTCTTGACAATTTTACTTAATAGAAATTAGATGTATGAACGGTCAGAGATGTATCACGGAACCGTGCAAAAAGCAAATGAGAAAGCTATGAAGGAAGGTATGCAAGTACAAATGGTGATACTTACAACTCCAGCGCCAAAAAATTCACCGATTCAATTCTCCTTTTGACATAGCTATGACACTTAGAAGTTGATTCCCGTAGAACAAAACATAACTCGAATGAAGAAATAAGACAGCAAAACGAAGGAGACTTGCGTTAAGAAAATGCAAAAGAACAAGGAAAACAAAACATTAAGGTAGATGACTTCAACATTACCAAATTTCCGAGCCATGTAGAAACAGTAGTGTTTTTGTCATTTTCTGTGAACATATGAGGGTGTTAAACTTTCGAGCACGGCCGTCGGCCAAAGCTTAGAGTTATAATGCAGCCGATACAGCAACTGCGTCTGTATTCAGACTTACAATGCAGCAAATATGCAGCATGTCCCTGAAAACACAATAATCACAAGTTTTAAGACAATCTGATGAGGACCAGCATACCTCAGATAAAATTTAATCGAGCAAAATCATGAAATAAGCCACAAAATATTCAAAAAGAGACATACTAAGTGATTCTAAAAAAGAGGCAGGCTATCCTAATATTGACAGGATGATCAGCCACATGCTGCTCAGACAGCCATTGTAATAAATGAATCATCACTCCTTTCCGCTGTCATCTTCAGGTGCTCCAGCATCTTTGACATCAATTGCGAAGCTATACTCCTGATCGCATCCCAAGTATGAATCACACATGTAATACAAAGTATAACTCTTCTTTCCAACTTCTGCAGGTGCCACAAAATCCAGCTTGACTTTTGATTTCCTTTGCAACGTTACCCTCTTGATAGCTAAGAGCTGGTTGCTCTTAGTGTCACCCACTACCAACCACCAGCCTTCTTCTTTTGCTTTAGGGTATCTAAGAGCATCAACAGGGCCTACTTCTGACCTCCCTTCGAGATCTCGTTCAAGAGTAACCACCAATGTAACATCATCACCAGCACCTATGTTATCGCTTTCGACCACCTCATAAGTCATATCAATGTTTGGGAAACGATTACAAAAACGCGCTATATCCAGCAACTGTGAATCAGACATCTGCAGAAGCTCCCGCCTCTCATCGTCCTCCATTTCCACCAGGTCAAATACAGTCTCAACGGGCTTGTCTGGATTTTCTTGGCATCTCTTAGCTAACTCCTTTGAAAAATGTGGCAGCTGCAATAGCATGGAATCTCGCTCCCACATACCCTGTGTCACCATCTGGCTTACCTCCATAGCAAGAAGAGCAAGATTTAGCCACCCATTGCTGGAAATAACATCAACCATAGCCTGAAGCAATCTACTGGCTGAAAGAAGCACTTCGCGCTGATCTGCAGCCAAATTACCACCAAGTGGATGCCTCGAAAAGTGGGCTTGCAGCAGCACATTTGCTTTAACATGTGGATCCGTGTACTCGGATTCTCAAAAGAAAATCTTTGGTGGTGGATCATCTTTCGGATCACATCGTCCTCCCCAGGCCGTACTGGAAGTTGCGAATACTCTGATGCTGAAGCTAGAATCTCAAGGAGACCCTTCAACTTTGTTTTGGAAGTCAAGGAAGAACTAAAACGCTCGATCGTAGTGTAACTGATGTAGTAATATGATGCAATCATGCCAAGGTTCAAAGGAGAGAGATCCATGTCATCTTCAATGGCCACACACTTACTTGCCTCAAGATCACTCAGCGTGTTTTCAACAAGCTCCGAGAGATAATCTGATAAATGCCTATGGCTCACACCCTGGAGATTGTAGTAATTAGGATTCTGAGCGAGCCTCCTGTACATAAATGTCCATGTAAGATAATCCACAGCATCTTGCTTATTCTCGATTACTCCAACTACAATTTCCGCATTCAGATTATCATGTATAAAGTGGTGTAAATGGCTTTCTACAGGAAATGCTTCATACAAGAACTTCTTGTAGTATTCCTTTCGTGGAGCATGGCAGAGGATAACACACTTCCCAGACTTATCAACCAAAGGCCTACTAGCATGACCCATCATCTGCAACAGATCAGTCACTGGATAGTCAGTATGAGCATTTTCTTTCCCATCATAGTACTGGGTTCCCATGACAACCACCAAGTGTGCCAACAGAGGCACTCCCCAGCACATTGAACTTGTCATAACACAAACTTGAATCCATCCCGCTTCAAATAACTGTGATACAATCTCTTTATCAGTGCTAATCAGCCCTTCATGCAAAAAGCCCACACCATAGCCAAGTGTGGTCTTTAGAGTTGAATCTTTTATCTTATCAGTAAAAGGCTGCAACTCCTCCAATGAATGCAGCAAAAATATTGGCTTCTCTCCACTATCTGCACTAGCATATGTAACAAGATCAACAGCAGTGAGCGAGGCATGCTTCCTAGTTGGAACATATACTATAGCAGGTTTCCCATTCTTAGCATGAAGAGAAATAGCAGTGTAGGTTGGCTTGGTCATAGCCTGCATTCTTGCCTCAAAATTAGCAATATCTACTCCCTGAATGTGAATCTCCAAAGGCACCGGACGAACCCCAGGTGGGAAATTAAACAGACCATGAGATGTAGCACCTATCCATTCACCAAGATCCTTGGCATTAGCAAGAGAAGTTGATAAAGCCACAATCCGGATCTTGTTCTCCACTTGACTAGCTATGTATCTCATCCTTGAGACAATCACCTCCAACACGGGGCCACCCTGGCCACCAATTAGATGGAGCTCATCGATGATGAAAAGGCTGACTTGCTGAACATATTTTCTTTGTTTCCAACGCCGAGACAAAGCGTCCCATTTCTCAGGAGTACTTATAATTATCTGCCCTTTCTCAAGTAACTTCAAGTCTGTTGCTGTCTCACCTGTAAGTTCCACCACTCTCAAATCAAGTCCCCTTGCAAATTTCCTCTCCCAATCACGATAGCGTTCTTTCGCAAGAGCTTCAATGGGTGCTATATAGACAACACGCATTGCACTATCAGGACCTTTTTGGTGATTCCGCAAAATCGCAAACTCAGCGCATATGGTCTTGCCACTACCAGTTGGTGCTGCAACTAGAACATTATCATCTGTGTTGTACAGAACCGTGAAAACCTGAGTCTGAACAGGATTGAAGTGCCTAAATTCCTGATAAAGGGATTCATATGAAGGATTTCTCAATGCAGTCACAGGTAAAGGTTGCAAGTCCAACAACTCTGTTGGTGGAGGATATTTCTCAGGCAAAATAAGATGCCTGAAAGAAACGGGAAGAACAGTTTGCGATCCCAACCATCTATCAGAAACAAGAAGAATAAAATATTGTGGCGGCAAAGGCTCAGAAATTGGCACAGTGAAATTCAGGGTATGATCCTCATCAATATACTGCTTCTTCAACATGAAGTACTCATGATGAAGAATGTATTCACCATCATTATCCTCCACAATAACCCAAAAAGGCTCCACATATCCATGAATCTTGTCATCCCACTGGAAGTCGGGTGTGATTGTAAGTTCCACCCCCAAAACAGAACGGGTAATTGGTTGTACATGTGCTGCAAGGTTAAGCTTTGGAAACTGATGGATGAACTTATGAAGAGTCCTTCCCATCTTCGGTTGTCTTATAAGTTCTCCCAGTTCTTGAGAGGAAAGATCATAGTACCTTTCCCAGGCCAGTTCCTTCTTCTCCAATTTCATTAGGGTGTCATGAGAAATGCCAGTGAACTGACGAAGTGGCGTCTGGACGCTCCACATCCTCTTCTGAACCATTTTGCACAAGTTCAATGCCTTTTCTGCCAATTGAGCCCATCCTCTCTTCAAGACTATCTCAAAAAGTGCTCTTAGAAGACGTGCTGCGCTCTGAACCAATGAAAAAATAAATGGTAAGTAAATTGAAAACCACAACTGGAGGCAATCAAAATGGGATATAGTTCACCTAATCAGCAAAGCAGCATACCTGTGTTATATAAACCATGTCTGATGTTAGAGACAGGCCTTCAAGCTTTAACTGTGAAATATATGCTTGAAGTAAAACATTAATCTTAGCACTAGGCTCTTCCAAGCTCTCTTTAATAGGGATCGGAACACGATCCAAAAGCTTAGCTAGTTCCACCTTCTCATCTTGCCTGACTGTAACATATTTAAACTCCTCACTGAGGGAGAATAACCGACAGAGCTCAATGTCACCCATGGTTGGCTTCAAGTGCTCATTGTAAGTGCATATTGTCCCATGTGTAATGTAATAATAACTCGCAATCCTTCCCAAGTCTGTGACCTGGAAGTAACCACTCTTCCGATCATATTTTACCAAGTTATTTTTGTCCAAAATAGTTGCCGCAGAATGAATCTGAAAAATAACAAATAACATTAGCTAGCCAGCTAAAGAGCATAGTGATTCCTAACAACAAGTCATGAACGTAAATACTAAGTGGTTTCAGAAAAAATAGTAATTTCAGGACAAAAGGTGACTTTGGATTGCTTGAAGGAATCCAACAGCCTTAGAATAGTATTATAAAAAATTAAATCATCCAATTTGTGCTCAACAGCGCAGACAACGTAAAAGATCAGCATTTAGTTTATGTGCCCGTAGAAAATACAAAATCAAAGTTGCCATGGACATCTTTGAGCTATGAAACAAGAATAAGATATTTGTATAATTTCAATCGAGGTCTACACAAGGTCAGACTCAAAAACTTAATTCATATTCAGACATGTACGCTCTTTGTTTCAAACTAGAAGGATATCCCCATCAGACATGTAGACATTCTCGGTCCTTACTGAAAGGTGTGGAAAATCTGATGACCATTTGGATATATAAATCTTGGGGATGCTTCTGATTGCTCATATAGGTAAAATTTTATACTAGTCGGACTAGTGGGAGGATAAATTCAATATCTTGCATTCCTGCTCCAGAGAAATAAGGAACTGCGATATCTGGACAAATTTTGCCCACTATAACTCAATGAACTGTTCATGTCACACAAAATCTTGGACAATGAATTAAAATAAGATTTTTCAGGTCTTCCCAACATCCCGGTGCCAAAAAAAAACCAAATTCAATAAAAACGATCAACTGAATACAGACAGCAGGGTTTGTCCAATCACCTTATTTTAAACACTACGAAGTTCATGGGAACTCAGAATTCCAACTTTAAACAATTCCATCCGCACCCTAATTAACCCCAAAAACTAAAGAGAGACAAAGGTTCCAACATCCTACAAGTCAAACATATTATTAGTTTGAAATTCTCGTTACAAAAGACCACAGAGGGAAATTTAAGTATTTTACCTGCACCTAAATGAGCTGTGGGTCCACAGGACAATACAAGGCCAAAAGGGTATTATATGAACTACCAAAGCTCTTCTCTTTTAGACTACCCATTTTCCCTGACAGGCACATGTTGAGAATCGCACAATCTACCAACTGCAAAATCATCTGTTCTAGTATCATTGCAGACTTTCGAAAAATATAAGTTTTTCTCCGCCTATATTAGTAAAGGGTGTCAAAGAGTGTACATGATTGTGTATACTTCTAATACTCGACAATTTCAATGGAATCAACCATCAATTCTAGTGACCATTGATCAATAACAAAAACAAAAGAATAGCAAGTTCAGATACGAATGATAGGCATAGAATAAAAGGCAGCTATAAAATCAAATGGCAACACAAAGAAAAGAACATTATGCAACAGATCAAAGACATACCAGGTCAGCTCTCCTCTCTTCCAGTGTAAGATCCTTATCGAGCACATCAGGTGCTAAGCCATACAAAGTTGGATTACGCAGCATTCGAATGTAAAGATACGTGTAACCGATCCAATTGAGGGCTTCTCTAGCATTTTGCACAGTACCAAGAACAATTTCTGCATTCAACTGATCAGCCAACCTTGAGATAAACTGACTTTCAATAGGAAGCTGCTGATTCATCAAAGAAAGATAGAATTGCAATTCAGTATGGCCAGTAATGATGATCCCCTCTCCATAAGTATCATACTGTGGTCTACCGGCACGACCAAGCATCTGCATGACATCCAGAGGACTCAATTCCGTCCAAGCTCCCTTTTCTGGATTATAAATCTGGGTTCCCTTAATAATCACAGTGTGTGCAGGCAAATTTACTCCCCAAGCAAGGGTTGCTGTAGAAACTAGGACTTGCACATGACCATCACCAAACAGATCCTCCACAAGCTGGCGGTCAGCCCTTGCCATCCCAGCATTATGAATTGCGAAGCCATAAGGTAAGAGGTCTTTGAGGTCATTACTCTTGACCAGATCAGTATGAGCATGAAGGATTTCACGACTAGCACTGTCCTCTTTCAAAAATCTACCAAGGGTATCATTAGCCAATGCTAAATCCCTTATTGCACGAGCAGTCTTCGCTGTCTCCTTCCTCGAGTGGACAAAAACAAGAACCTGGTGTTTTCCAGCCACAGCCATCACCTTCTCATAGCAAATCTCATTCATCAACTGGAACCTCTGCAGCGGCTTTTTTACATTGATGCCAATATACTGTTGTGCAAGTGGGCAAGGTCTATAGCTGTTGTCAAAGTAGAATAGCCCCTTTTCTACGTCAACCCTCAAGAATAATGCCACATCCTCGTAGTTAGGAAGGGTGGCTGATAATCCGACTAATCGAATATTCTCTTTTGTTGTCTCAATTTGCCTTACCGTCCTCGCAACTATACTTTCCAGCACAGGGCCTCTGTTATCATGGAGCAGATGTATCTCATCAATAATGAGAAGTTTGACAAGCTGAGTGTATGTTCTATCACCTGACTTCCTTGTTATAATATCCCATTTCTCAGGAGTCGTAACAATTATCTGAGTTTCATCTATCTGTTGCCGGGTTAATGTCTGATCTCCACTCAGCTCTTTCACGTTCACACCATAATGCTGCAACCGATATGACAAATTGCCAACCACTTCAGCCACCAGAGCTTTCATTGGAGCCACATATACAATCTTATAACTGCTGTGATCAAATGATCCATCAGGTGCCCTATTCAACGCAATCTGTTGCATTATGGTAAGGACAGCAACATTAGTCTTCCCCGCACCAGTGGGAGCACAGAGAAGTATGTTTTCAGCTGAAAAGAGCGCAGTTTGATAAACTTTACTCTGCACCCTATTTAGCTGTGTCATTCCCTCAAAAGCTGGTTGCGCCCAATCTGGCATTGCAGATATCTTCACGAGTTCTTCACCCTTCTCAAGGGGTTTGGGCTTCAATGCAGGAATATGAACTTCCTCATATCCTTTAGCCGGAGTCCGGAAAGATCCATCTGGCAGTGTTGTTTTCTTATTCGCCATGAAACGACCACCCTGTTGAAAAGCAAGGGTTTCCAGATCAAGCACTTGGCGCTGACCATTCAGCCAACCACTATCGGCATCTCTATCGGTCAATCCTCTTCGACCCCGGTCCCCATCGACAACATTTTCATCCTTCAAACGGCGAGCTTCCTCTCTTATACTCTTTTCCAAATTCTTCTGCCTCTCCTTCGCAGTAGCCCTGGTGGCATGCAGCTGCTCTAGGATGGCAACCGAATCTGCACCAGATTCCAACATTTCTTCTTCAATTCTTTTCCGCTCTTCCTGATCTTCAGCACGAGCCAGACGAGTACACCACACAATTTTCCGCCTGTTTCGCACAAGGAATCTGACGAGGTTGAACCTATCATAGTCAAGGCGGTTCAAAAGTGTATTCTCAATCTCCCTATCCTCCCCTTCGGCAAGTAACTTAAGAGCTTCTTCAGCGAGATTCTGGCACTGTTGTGCATCAATCTGCTGCTCATATGCATGAGAAATCTTCCTCTGAAGCCAATACGCATCAATGTCCTGAACATTAAGGTTCATAGCCTCATCCGCATCAGGCATATCTTCATCACCAATCCCGCCCATTTGCATAGCACCTGCTGAACCGGATTCAGCAAGATCTTCATCCTCATCATCATCATCCGGCAGTGAACCATAATCACTCTCATCATCATCATCATCATTCTCCTCAAACTCCACTGCAACACCCACTTCATTATCAAGACCATCCCCATTGGCGGACGGGACAGCCTCACCAAGCTCTTGATAGTCAGTAATCATCTTACCAGAATTAACCAGGCTTTCAAACACAGAAGTAGAGATGGGATTCAGCAACTTCTCAATCTCCTTCTTCTTATCGGGGTTCTTAGCAGCATCGTTCTTTAACACAGCCAAAATCTCATCAGCTGCAGCACTAACAATATTAAGTGGCTGCCCTCCTAGCTGCTGCTGGATGATACTGAGCATAGTCTCATAAGCAGCCCGTGTTTCCTTAGTTTTCGGCTGGTAGACACCTTCTTCCGCGACATTCAAAACACTCTCCTCCTGAAGACGGCGTCTCTTGCTCTGCCGAGAAGACCCCTGCTCCGCCAGTAGCTCCCTTTCCTTCTTCTTCTTTGAAGATTTTCTCAGCTTTTCATCAAGCTCAGGAGGTCTTCCCCTGGCAGCCCGATCCCCAAACGACTTCGGATCAATCTTACCATACAGAGACTCCGGCTCGCCAGTAGGCTCATGGGTATCCCTTGGGCGTGAGTCTGTGGTCAGCACCAAACTCGAATTCGCCCGATACTCATACTGCTTAAACCGGGCGTGTGCCTCGGCACCACCTCCCAGATTCGACATTTATCTACAAACAGTGTAAGCAAACCAAATAAATAACCAAGTCTATTTTCTTAGGGGTTTACATAAAACTAGGGTTTAAGCTAATTCATAGCATCCAATAAAAACTTCTAAAACCCTAATTCAGCGATTGCTTAGCTGCATCAAAAGTGAAATATATAGAAAAACCCTAACATCTATTGCGTAAATCCAATAAACCTTCAAATCTGATTTTCTTACTTAAACCCGCATACTAGTGAATTAAATTGAAAATTTCTTGAATATTTAATGCTAAACTACAAACTTAGAATCTTAAAACTTACAATATAGAGTAAAATGATTCCGAAACAAACCTTTAATTTTTTGTAATCGTTGAAAAAAATCCTTGAATTTCTTTCCTCGGAAAGTAACTTGAATTGATGCTGGATTTCGAACTCTTTTAGATAGATAAGGAAACTGAAACGAAATCTGTAGTCTGTAATCAGTAGAAAGAGATTGAATTTCTCTTGTAATCGAAGCAAATTCTATGGATTGGAATTCGGAGAGTTAGGGTTACGAACTTCTTTTCTTATGTTTGTTCCTTTCCTTTTTTTTCCCTTCTTCTTTATCCCATTCCTCCTCTAAAAATAAAAGGGTTAATTGGAATAAAGACAACTTTTTTTAGGCTACAGTGTTAAACAATGACAACCTTTAACGGTTAGGAAAGCCAGAAGACCAACTTAAACACGTGGTGCGAAAAATAAAGCATAAATATCACCTGGAGAACGGAGATTCCACCGGAGCTAGGGAATCTCCATTATTTTAGTATTTTCTTTCTATTTCTCTCTCCTCTTCTTCTTCTTCTTCTCCATTTCTTTTCTATTTCTCTATCTTCTCTTCTTCTTCTTCTCCATTTCTTTTCTATTTCTCTCTCTTCTCTTCTTCTTCTCCATTTCTTTTCTATTTCTCTCTCTTTCTTTTTCTTCTCCAGGTTGCTGAACCGCCAACTTCCAACTTCAATCTCAAAAAATTGATCTCCTCTTTACTCTTCTTCGCTGCTGTGCTACATCTTCACGACTTCACATCATCAACAAATTGACGTGTAACAATTGTGGCGGTTGATCTCAGTTTCTCCTAGCTCAATATTCCGAGGTCGCGCCATGGTCGCTCAAACTTCCTGGAACTCTTCTGTTTTGTGGTAAATTAGTATGGAGCGCCTGCTCGGCTGCTCCTGTGGACTGGAAGTAATGCGAGGTTGTGGTGGAGATGGTGTTTGGTGTGGTGGTGCTGCAGTGTTTGGGGCAGAGGATGACGTTGCTGGAGTGGAGGTGGTGTTTGGTGTGGTGAAGGAAGATGATGGTGTTGAGGGCAATTGTGGTGCTGTAGTATTGTGGGCTAGGGAAGAGGGTGGTGGTGGTAATGTAAGCACGTGACTTTAAGGTTGTATTGTTCCTTGCACTTGACCCAAAGGTTGTGTTTTTCTACCCAATTAACTCTAACAAAAAAGGGGAGGGAATTAAAAGAAAATACTAAAATAATAGAGATTCCCTAATTCCGGTGGAATCTCCGTTCTCCGATGTCATTTATGCTATTTTTTGCACCACGTGTTTAAGTTGGTGCTACGCTTTGCACCCTTTAAAGGTTGTGTTGTTTCTTGCACTAGAGCCAAAGGTTGTGCTGTTCTAGCCAATTAACCCAAAATAAAATTGAAAGTTTCCAATGAAATTTTAGGAAAAATGGATGAGAATACCCCCAACTTTGGAGCGTCTGCTTTTAATATCCCCGACTATGGGTTATTCCTGTATAATCTCAATTATTGGATAGGTCTGCCACATATGCACCCAGATGACTTGTAACCTGTTAGCAAGATAAATACGATTTGGAAGCGTAAAAGGCAAAAATAGGCCTAAAAATGACATTTTCGTTCCCAAATATATGCATGTGCTACTTTGGTTTCTAAACCAATTAATACCTATTACCAATCAATCTAATCTAAACTAACATATACTAATAAGTTACATACCTTTTGAAGATCATCGGCGTTAGTGCAATGGTAGTGTGTTCAGTAGCACTCGTGCTGTTATCCGTATGCACCTCCGCCATCTCCCTGAAATTGTACAAATATATGCATTAGTATAAAAAAAAATTAAAATTCACATTGCCACTAAAGGGTGTGGGTGTGGGACGGGTGTGCGGGGAGGGGAGGGGTGTGGGGGGGGAGGGGTGTGGGGGGGGAGGGGAGGGGGTGCAGTGTGCGGGGGTGTGCAGAGGGGGGGGCTAGGGGCGACGGTGGGGGGGGAGGGAGGGGCGGTGGTGGGGGGGAGGGAGCGTGTGCAAGGGTGGGGGAGGGGCGGGGGGGGAGGGGCGCGGTGGGGGGAGGGGGTGTGCGGGGGTGGGGTGGGGGGTGTGTGCGGGGGTGAGGAGGGGGTTGTGTGCGGGGAGCGGGGGAACCCCCCTACCCCCCGCCGCCACCCCCACCCCCCCCCGCCCACCTCCGGACCACCCCCTTTGGAAGCGAAAAGGCCTAAAATCGACCAAAATCTACACAATAGTTACAAATTGGAGAAATTACACAAACCTGAGTGTATGTCTCATGATTTATTGACCTTTCGCCGTTTCTTAGGATCCTCAAGTACATGTATCCCTTCTGTGTGATCTACACGCATATAGTTCTCCGACATATTCACATCATCTTCCACACTATTTTCAGGATATGTAAAAGGGGGGAGGTCCTCAAATGCATCATATTCTTCCTCATTATCAACATCACCAATACCGAGGATACTTCTTTTACCAGGTACAACAATTGAACACTTATTATCAGCAGGATCAGTTACAAAAAATACTTGCTTAACTTGTGATGCAATTACAAATGGCTCCTTAGTTTCACGTAGACGACTAAGGTCAACAAGAGTGAATCCGCAAGGATCATCTTTTCTTACGCAACGTCAATTATCATCAACCCACTTGCAACACAAGAGGCAAATATTAAAAGTACAGTAGTCCAGCTCCCAAATTTCTTGTATTCGGGCATAATAATTGCTTTCAGCATGTACATGCGACTTATCCTTCGAGCTTGCGTACTGTGTAGATGACGCCACAAGTGAAACACCACTATTTTGTTGCGATGTTGACTTCAGATCTTGACGTTCAGTCCAAAACGTATACCCATTAATATCATAACCCTCACAAGAGCGTACGGCTTCACGAGGACCAAATGCTAACCACTTGGCCTGTTTCGAGAACACTTTCATCCAAATCATTCACTACTCGTTTATGAAACCAATCAATGAAAGATTTGTTATGCATTTGCGTCAATGCCCTAACTCCTTTTCCAGGATTGCTAACACGTAATTCCTCCATATGTTCATTTAAATAAGGTTGGACAGCTGCTACGTGATGCAATACAAATAAGTGAGCTTGTTTACGCTTTTCTACGGAAGGTGTGATTAATTTTGAACCAATTGTACCCTTGCCCTCAAGTCTGCCCTCTTGTCGGGATGTCGGAAGTCCAACAGGATCAACACTAGCAAAATACTCAGCCACAAAATTGCGATCTCTTCACCCACAATCCCTTGAATTATACTACCTTCCGGTTGTGTAGGATTCCGAACTTTATCCTTCAAAGTGCCCATATATCTCTCAAAAGGATAGCACCACCTCAAAAACACTTGGACCACACGACTTAATTTCTCGAACGAGATGGACAATGAGATGGACCATAATGTCAAAGAATGCCGGGGGAAACATCTCAAATTTGCATAGAGTTTCAACTACTCTGGCCTACAAGGAATCGAGGGTCGACGGTTCTAGGACTTTGCTGCATATTGTATGGAAAAATGAACAAAGTTCTGTAATGGTGTGCCTCACATGCTTTGGAAGTATCCCATGAATTGCAATCGGTAAGAATACTTGCATCATGACATGACAATCGTGAGATTTCATACTCGATAACTTCAACTCACCATTTAAGGTAACAAATCGCCAGTTGGGACCTTAATGCCATACAATGACTCGCAAAAAATCCGTTTCTCTGCACGCGACATCGTGTAGCAAGCTGGTGGCAAATAATTCTTCTCCGAATCCTCCACCTTCTTCTTACTTTTCTGAGTTTCATCATCAACCCTTTCCTCCACTACTTTCTTCTTCATTCCGTCCCTTTTCTGAGCCCACAACTCTGGTCGAAGCCCCTGTTTTTCCAAGTAAAGTCGTGATGCCTTAACATCTTTTGTCTTGCCCGGAATATTCATAAGTGTCGCAAGAATAGCATCACAAACATTCTTCTCTATGTGCATGACATCCAAATAATGTCTAGCCTTTAGATCTTTCCAATATGGGAGTTTCCAAAAAATGGACTCCTTTTTCCATAATCCTGTAGGTCGATCAACCTCACTAGTAGGTTTACCAAAGATTGTTTCAATGCCCTTCACCTGATTAAAAACTTCAGTACCAGTTAATGGTCTATGAGCAACTTCTTCTTCAACCGTCCCATCGAATGCCTTATTCTTAAACCGATATGGATGGTCGCGTCTAGGGGTGTTAATGAGCCAGGGTGGCTCGCAAACTATTCGAGTTCGGCTCGGTCAAAGCTCGGTCAAAGCTCGGCTCGAGAGGGCTCGATTCGAGTTCGAGATCGGCTCGAGAGGGCTCGATTCGAGTTCGAGATCGGCTCGAGACTCTAACGAGCCGAGCCTGAACTACCTTAAGCTCGGCTCGAAAGCTCGTGAACAGGCTCGATAATTTTTAAATTATTAAAAAAATTCCATTAATGTTTAATTTAGGATAAAAATAATAATTATGGGAAAAAATTGTAGTCTTGGACTTGAAGACAACAATAAAAAAAAGTTAAAATAAATAACTATGGAAATAAATTGTAGAACTTGGACTTGAAGACAACACTAGAAAGTTAAAATAACTAGAAAAACACCCAAAAAAAACACCTTTAAAAAAAACAAAAAAAAAAAGCTTTGAAAAAAAAAGGCAAAAACAATAAAAAAATATGAGAGATATTTTCTCTTGTAACTTATTGATGCAGTAGTAGTGTAGTACAGCACGCAGTATCAAAGAGGCAAAAGGGAAAAAAGCATGCAGTTGTGAGTTAATTCCTTGCAAATGCAAACAACAAGGAGTATCCCATATTCCACATCCCACATCGGTAGAATAGTAAGGGTGTGTGCGGCAGAACTCTATAAAAGAAAGTTGTGATTGAGTAATCCCTTACAAGTTACAGCTGGCCTTTTATTTCTTTGGGCCATGCATTTAACAAGTTAGATATCGGGCTTTAAACTATTAAACAGTGGGCCTCATAAAAATCTGACTTGGACTTGCTTTCGCTGAACTTTAATTTCGAGCTTTCCGAGCCTAACAAACTCGAGCCGAGCCGTAAGTTTTGGACTCGAGCTCGAGCCGAGCCCAATATCTCAAGCTCGACGAGCTTTGAGCTCGAGCCGAGCCTTATTAAACATGTTTTCGAGCCGAGCCGAGCCTGGTCAAGTTCGGTCTCGGTTCGGCTCGTTAACACCCCTAGTCGCGTCTGAGGTGCCTTCGTGTGCGCATATACACATGTTTGCAACCCTTAAGGTGTGTAGATTTCATGCCATCTACACAAATCGGGCAAGGTTGTTTTCCTCTAGTCTTATACCCTTATAAGTTCCCATAAGCTGGATAATCGTTCATAGTACAAAAAAGCATGGCACGCAGAGTGAACATCTCATTAGCATACGCATCAAATACTAACACTCCTTCGTTCCACATCTTCTGTAAATCTTCAACAAGCGGCTGGAGGTATACATCAATGTCATTTCCAGGTTGTTTGGGCCCCGATATAAGAAGCGACAGCATCATGAACTTGCGTTTCATGCACAACCAAGGAGGCAAGTTATAAACCATTAAAACTACTGGCCATGTACTATGCTGCGAACTGAGATTGCCAAAAGGGTTCATGCCATCGGTACATAACCCAAGCCTCAGATTCCTATCCTCATTACCAAATGCCTTATGCACCCTGTTGATACTTTTTCACTCAGGCGAATCAGCCGGATGTTTGAGCAGACCGTCTTTCTTCCTATGATCTGCATGCCACCTCAAATTCTTCGCATCTCCTTTAATTGAGAACATGTGCTTAAATCTAGGTATTATGGGTAGATACCACAACACCTTAGCTGGTGGTCCTTCACTACCTCCAGCTCCTTCACGCTTGTACCTCGACAATCCACAACGTGGACACTCATGTAAATGCTCATACTCATTACGATAAAGCACACAATCGTTAGGACAAGCATGTATCCGCTCGTACTCTAAACCGAAAGGACACATCAGTTTCTTCGCATAATAGTACGACTTTGGCATTTCATTTCCCTCAGGGAGCATATCAGCTAAAACTTCCAACAACGATGTGAAACTAGAGTCCGTCCATCCAGCTTTCGACTTAATGTTGAACAGTGTTATCACCGCGGAAAGTTTGGTGTACTTTGTACAACCTAAATACAACGGCTTTTCAGCAGCCTCAGACATAGACTAAAAAATACGAGGTCGTTTACACGACTGATCTTCAACCTCGTGTATCATCTCGTCTACCCGATCCCTATCATCATCTGCAAACTCATCATCCCAATTCTCATCCCCGAACTCATCATCCCAATTCTCTAAATCTTTCTTTTCTTCACATACATCGTTCATTACTCTAGAGCTTCCTATATACTTCCCCTGCTCACCATGCCAAACCCATACGTGGTATTGAGGCCTAAACCCACGGCGAAACACATGCTCCCTAACCACATGTATACTACTAACCTTGCTCACATTTCTACAATCGAAACAAGGACAATAAAAGTCGACTGCTCCAGAGGATGTTTGATATTGTAATGCAGTTGTACAGAATTCCGAGACCCCTTTCACAAACTCAATCGATTCACGACTACCATACATCCAAGTACGATCCATCTCATTCAAGAAGACCTCTAATAATTAAACACAGCCATTCATTATAATGCATCAATCATTATTTAAGTACATACACTCACATATTCAAATCACACACGTATAGAGCAAGCTAAGATAGTGACATGTTCAATTATATGCATGCAGCCGAAGGTCCTTATCACTCCAACCTAACCCATCCTTGGACGTCTAATCTCACTAGTGAATGTGTGCCAACTTTTCAATTTTAAGGAAAATCCGGCAGCATTTCCCTACAGTTCTCCAAGTACACAATGTAGATAATTGCTTATCTACATATGTACCCAGAGAACAATGTAGAGAAACGATAAGCCAAGAATTTCCTCGAATTGAAAAGAAGACACACATTCACCACCTAAGTGAGATCAAACGTTCCAAGAACAACCCCAATAGGGGACTATTCAAGACTTACTCCTAATGAGTAAGTCTTGAAGCGGTATCTAGGCATATGATGACGATTCAAACAACTTGTAGATTTCATAGCTAATTACATTGCGTTTTCATACAATCTCATATCAAGAAATATACATACACTACAGAAACCCTCCGAAATTCCCATCAGCTGGTACGAATTGGACACGAAACGCGAAAATAGGCCTAAAATGACCCGAGAATTGAATCAGGTCACATGGCAATGGAATGTCCATCAGCTGGTAGCGGCGGAGTTGAAACTGTTATAAATGTGGAGAGCACCGGATGGGCTTTCGATTGCCATGTGACCTCGACTCTCCACATTTACAACGGCCCCCACCACCACCGCCACTCACCGCCCCCACCGCAATCCCTCATTGCCAAGTAGGCGTAAAATGACCTTTAATTTTCGTTTCGAAATTCAACCAACAAAGATGGAAGCCTAAAAATCTACTCAATAGTTACATTATACCCTCCCCCCACCCATTGCCCAAGATCCCTGACCTCCCCCACCCCCCCCGCCCCTCCCACACCCCCTGTCCGGCCTCCCAAACCCTCCCCCTCCCCCCGCCCAAAGACCCCCCACCCCCTATCCACCCTCCCCACCCCCTTGCCTAGCACCCCCCCCCTATCCACCTCCCCCACCCTTGTCCAAGCATCTCCCGCCCTACCCCACCCAATGCCCGGCCTCCCAGCCCTCCCCCATCCCCCGCCTAAGACCCCCCCCCTACCCACCCTCCCCAAGCCCTCCCCCACCCCCTACAATCACATTTTACAACACAATATAGAAGAGAAATGATATAAAACAAATTAATTAGAGAAATGAAAAATAGGAGAGAGAGTGAGAGGGGAATTACAGGCAATGCGGTAGTGGTGGTAGTGGTGGCGTCGGCAATCTTATTTGCGAGAGAAGAGAAGAAGAAGGAGCTCGGGTGATAGTGCGTTGCTCGAGCAACGTTTCGGCGTCGGTTTGTCAATGACGGTGCTCGACGATGGAACGGTGCTCCGGCGATGTGTCGGTGCTCCGGTGTTGGGCGTTAGGGCATGTGCGAGTGGGTGTGAGGGAGAGTGGTGGGGGAAAATTTTTCCAATAAGGGAGCGAGGGAAATTTGCGAGTGAGTGTGTGCGTGTGTGCGCGCAAAACCTAAAGTTACGTTGTTATTTTAATTTGGGCGGGATGTGAAGGGGCCGCGGTTATCACGAAAACGCGACCCTTCGTGTATGAAGGGGCTGGTTTTACGGCCTAACCGCAGCCTCTACATTAAAAGGGCTGCGGTTTCCTTGAAAAACCGCAGCCCTTCATGCACGAAGGGCTACGTTTTTCAAAAACGCACCCTTCCAAATCATGATCCTTCCTTTTTTTTCCCCCTAGATCTTGGCGAAGAGTGGGCGAGGGAGCTAAGGAAGGAAAATAAGAACCTCGTCCACGGCTACGACGGCCGGGGACAAGGCTATCCATGATATTGAGATGGCTAACACTCGATCACCCCTTAAAACCTCTCGCATGACCCTCACTTCAAGTCGTCGCCCCCTTCAATCTCAACCCTATAACCCCAACACCAACCACCACCACGACCACCATTGCAGCCTCTCTCCGACATCACTTTTTCACCAACTTTCTCCCCTCATTTTTCCAAGCATGTTTCTCCAGTGGTTCCATCAACATGTTGCAAAAGATTTCCGTCATAGGTAAGCCTTAATGGCGAATTCGACCATGAAAATTCCACATCTGAAACTTTCATGGCTAAATTTGACCATTTAAAAGCTTTCCTCCAATGAAAACCATTGAGAGAAAAAGGATGAAGAGGAGGGGAGGGGTGGTTGCGAGTATTTACAATGGTTGTGTTAGAAGATATGAGTGGTGTTTGGTCTTCAAATAAGGCGCTGCAATGGTGGCTGGCTAGAGAGATAATATAGAGAAGAAGAGGATGAGATGGAAGAGATAAATGATGAAGAGAAGGGGAAGAGGTGGTTGCGACTCACGACGATGGCTCGACGAATATAGGATAAGAGGTGGATGTGATCAGCCGATGGTGATGGGTAAGTATGTTGGTGGGGTTGCATCTGGGATGGCAGGGTTCATCTAGGCTGCCTGTGGTGGCAGTTACAGGGAGGGGGGGAGAGGTGGATGGTAGTAGGTCATTAGTTAATCTTTGACGGTGAATTAGTTTTGTTAATTAAATGGGCTAAATATCCTTTAGAACACTCTCTCTTCTCTTTCTTAAAATGTACGCGAATATTTATCTTGCATGTAAAAAGAAACGCATGAAGTATAACCAAATGGAACATAAAATTACCCAATAACACAATCATATCTAGAATGTTTTGTGTTAAAACAATGAAAATAGGTAAAAGAACCATTTTAATATATTAATTACAAGTCCAATATCATAAACTCCAAAATAAATTTATTGGAAAATTTGAAAATATCCAACAAGTGTAGTCTTGATATCAATATTCGAACTATGAGTTATTTCTAAATAATCCTAACTATACAAGGTAACTTCCAAAACCGATTTGTTTACATGTCATGTTGTGATATGCTGATTTATTTTTCTTTTATAAGTTGTAACTTGTAGATTATTAAGGTCTTCTTTCTCTCCTTCCATCTCTGAAACTCATCGCCACATCACCAACCACCACCAATTGTATGGGCTCCTCCCTCTCCTACAAATTCCTTTTCTGGCAACCTCATATATCATATGCGGGCCTTCAGGTTGATCATACCATAGATCAAATTCGTGCTCCATCCACTTCCCCAGCAAAAGCCTCCTCAATATCTCAATTTCTTCCTTTTTTTAATCAAGATTTGAAACAAAAAGGGCTATATGAAGGTATTTTATGGCACTAACTAAAGATGCGTCGGTTAAGTGGTGAGGAGGAAAATTAGGAAGAAAGCAAAGAAATACAGCCCGGACAAAGGGAGTGTCAGTTTCTTTGGTGAGAATCACACTTGAATATAACAAACATCGGTTACAAAATTGCATCTGTAGAACATGGATGAAAATCTGTAGAAAGAAGGGAATGTTACCTGGAAATCTGGGATCGAAACTGAGGAACATCTCACTTTTTCTTGCCTCTTATTTCTGCCTTTGTTGCCACAAATTGTACGAGAACTAAGCAAATCAATCATAGACAAGCACGCAATCAAATATGAAATATGGCAAAGATTCAAAAAGCAAAGAATGAATGAGAGGAATCAGACCGAACCCTAAATTCCACTGAACGGGGACTTTGCAGTTTGCTCATTGATTTTATGGCTCCCACCGCTTGAATTGCTTCTTGAACCAAAGCCTAAAACGAAAAAGAAGAGAGAAATAATGGTGAGGAATAGAAAAAAGAGGAGAGAGTAGTGTTCAACCTTTTTCTCCTACGGGTATACTAATTATGGTTTAATTGCTGTTAAAGTTTGAAAGATGCATCACAACTGATCTATTTTACATTTTATGAAGCATGTGTCAGCAGTCTATATACTTCGTTTGTAACAAAATAGATGTTACACTTTTCAAAACACACTTTTTTAGGCAATTTTTTGAAGAGGATAGAGATAGAGAGAAAGAAAAAAGGAGACCCATGTAATAAGAGAGAGATAGAGAGAGATTGTTGCTTAAAAAGAAAGTGTAACATCTATTTTTTACAACCATATTTAAAAAGTGTAACATCTATTTTGTTACGGATGAAGTATATTGTTTTTTGATCCAAAATGTGTACACACACCAAGCAGTCTATATAATTGCAACAATATTCCTTATATCTAAGTCAATAATGCTTATGGTAAGGGTAGATAAGTCATTGTCGGGCATTTGTATTCATTAGCCACATATAATACCACTGAAACATGCATTTAGAGGAAATGATCATCATGATAAGACTTGTGGGGATTCGTCGTTGGATAATGCAAAGATATCTACCTCCAAGAAGCAAAACATTGCGAAGTCCGAATAAAATGACGTAACTTAATATTTATTTTTTATTTCAAGCAAATAAAACTATGTTAAAACATTTTATATTGTGTCTTGGATAGTGTGATTGTTTTTGGTTTTGAATTTTTGATTCGGTGTTATGATTTTAAGGATGTGGGAAGAAAAAATATGGATTACTGAATCCATAATTGTATTATACCCATATATTTACATTACACATTTATGGAACTTTTGTAATACCCCAAACTTTTAACGTTATTTTATAATTACTAATTATGTTTATTAGCTTAATTGTATCCTAATTTTTTTCGTAATCATCATGGTTATTTTATAAAATATATTTACTTTAATTATTGCAAAGTAATGTTTATTATGACAATAGTTTACTTATTATAATATAGTATATAGTTTTAATATTTTCCTAAAATTGGAAAATCACCATCCACACAATTCATCTTCTTCCTCAAACTCTATCTCCTTGCTCTCCAAGGCTTCTAGAAGACCTTGCTCCCCAAGTATTATTCAACATTAAGCTCCCAATTACTTAATGAAGTCTTTTTTTCCTATAATTTCTATAAATAGTGGGTTAATTTCACCATTTCTCACCCACTTGAAAATTACAAACTATAATCACAACCTCCACTTGCACCACTAAATAAAATCTGAATTTTCATTGACGTGCCTTCTTCTTGTTGAGTACCCATGAATGTCCCCAAATACCCACTCTCTTTCTCCTTTAATTTTAGGGAAATTTCCTCAGGTACCCCTGAGGTTTGGCGTAATTTCCAAAATACCCCTCACATTTGGGGAATTCCTCAGATACCTGACGGGTCGTTGTATACTCGTCAAATATAACCTAATTTATCCAATATAGGATAAGTATAGGGTCGAATCCACAAGGAAGTAGGGTTAAATCAAGAGTAATTAGCTAACTACAATGAGCTAAATCAATTTATGGGTTTTTGAGAGTTTAACAAAAATTCTAAAATCTAAATAAACTAGGAGATTTGTAAAGTAAATCGACAAGTAATTAAGCAAAGGAGTTAAGACAAGGATAAAAGAAACTAGGGGATTAGGGGGATTCACCAACACTCAATCTAAGAATCCAAAATCAAAGCCAAGGGTAAAACAATTGGGGGATCACAAGGGGAAAATCATGAACATATGAACTCTAATTACTCTCTCGAGCTAATTAGAGGAGCTTGATTAGTCACTCATGACCTATTCTCATGGCATAAGCAACTAATCTAGCCAAATCAAGCACAACATGATTAATCAAGTTTCCCTAAATTAGAAAATACCTATTTTCATGGAAATCCTAATCTAGCAACCAAACTTAGTTTATTCCTAGCTTCGTCTCTCAATCCTTCACTAGGAACTCCAAATATGTAAGTTAAGTGGTGATCAAGCACCCAACAAACCAAGTAAAACAAGTTTGATCAACAAGTTCAACCCCAAAAGTTAACCCACTAACTTAGATCTAAGATCCTAAGAGTAAATGAAGGCTACATCCCTTCCCCTAGTAAGGAACTACTTACACATCATGGAAATAACACAAAACAAAGCTTGAAGTAACTTAATCACCATAACCATGGAGGGAAAAGAGGTAAAATGCAATTAATCAACGAATAAAGTAAGATCTAAACAAACTAAGCATGTAATAAGCAAGATCAATGGAAGAAAAGAAGAATAATAAACAAAAATTACCAACTTTAAGCTTTCATAAATGAAGAATGGAGATCCAAAAGCTTCAAACCTTCACTTTCTCTCTCCTAGGGTTTTGTTCTAGAGTTTGAATGCTAAAACAAGATTTAATCTCTCTCTAATCTTTAGTTAATAATTGCCTAAGTAAAAATAAGAGGAGTTCCTCTTTTATAGTCACAAGAAATAAATCGCAGAATTACAAAAAACCGCATTAAGTTAAACAAAATCGCAAAATCGTTTCGAAAAAATGACCCGACCCGGGCGGGTGAAATGACTTAGAGCTCTCGGGTGACAAAACCCGAGCACTCGGGTCACCCGACCCGGGCGGGTCCAAATGGCAGGAACATTTTCTGGTTTCCCCAATCAATGCGACCCGGGCGGGTCTGTCAACCCGAGCCCTCGGGTCGACAGACCCGGGCGGGTCCAAATGGCAGGAACATTTTCTGGTTTCCCCAATCAATGCGACCCGGGCGGGTCTGTCAACCCGAGCCCTCGGGTCGACAGACCGGGCGGGTGAAATGGATGGCTATGCGCTGGTTTGCTGGCTGGCCCGGGGCGGGTCCACACACCCGGGCCCTCGGGTCAGCTACTTCTTCGCCTTTTTTTCTTCTTTTGAGCTCCTTGGTGCTCCATTTCTTCAACGCTTTGCCTCGGGCTTGTGCATAGCCCCTCCAAACGTGCTTCCAAGTCCTGAAATGTAAACAAGCACCCAAAGAAAGAGAGCAAGGGAGGAAAAATGCACAAAAAGAAAGAAACGGAATGAACTTAGCCTAAATTAGCCTAAAAACTATCACAGAAAACTATTAAAAACTAAGAATAATTCAAGCATATAAACCAATCATCAAACTCCCCCAAGCTAGATCTTTGCTTGTCCTCAAGCAATATAGACTAAAACACAAGTAGGAGAATGAAAACTTATTTAAAAGCAAAATGAAGAAGAAAGAGGAAAGAAAAGAAAATGAAAAGGGAATGAAGGATATAGAATTTACACTAACTCATTTTCGTAGGAATCACGATTGCATTTAGCACATGCAACAAGCTCTTTAAACCCCTAGATCGCTCTAAAGGGCGAGTGAGATCTCGCGAGGGTTTCCAAAGAGTTTTCAAACCCACAACTCTAGTTTTCATCAACAATTTATTCAATCAAGATCAAGAGTAATGCCCAAGTTAACTATCAATGAAATGGTTCACAAGCAAGGATGGAGAGCAACTTTCAAAACAACTAATTTTCAAGTGTACTCATAGGTTATGGGTAGAGAAAGCAACTAATCAAGATTGCAAAAGGATACCTAATTAAGCCTTTTACTCGCTCATTAGAGAACACCTAGCTATCAAAAAGATCTAGAGCCCTTCAAGTGTTATAGAAGCTCAAATTACTAGTCCACCATCCCTAGACACACAAACAAGCCTTAGACTCCCCTCTACTCATAACTTTAGAAAAATAGTACTAAGTGTGGGAGGCATCCACAAATTGACCTCTTTTATTGAAATTCTTCTACTCTTTTTGCTTTTCGTTTTTCTTCACCTTTTTTTTTCATTTTTCACGCCTTTTTTGACTGTTTTTGGCTTTTTCTTTTTCCCTTATTATGGGAATTTTTGCTATACAAATGTGAAGTTACTCACTAAAGAGAGACATAAGAACTTGCGGCTTTTTGCACCACTTATTACAAACGAAAAGAAGTAAAAACTAAGCTTTTTGTAGAGTTTTGTTTGGGGACATGATGAGCATAACTAGGGACACTTGGGACCGCAAATTTGAAGCTAAATTTATTCAAGCATGAGCAACATAGTCAAGAATCAAGACTAGACATCCAATTGAGCATTCATTGGTTTCACTTTGGTTGATTCTAATGCAATCAAGATTAATCACCTCCTAAAGCACCACAACCCAAGCTCACACTCTTCCAAAAGGAGCCTCTAAACATATACTCAAAATCCAAGCAAGGAATCCACAAATATCATCAACTAGAATCTTCCTTGGGCAAGGAAATCAAAACTTTATTCAAGGCTAAAACTTCTTTTTGTTTTTCTTTGTTTTCCAGATTTTTTTTTTTTTTTTTTTTTATATTTGAACTAAAAGCAAACATTGAAAAAGAAGGGAAAAAAAAGGAAAGAGATAAAGCTAAAACAAGGAAATAAGAAAAAAGAAAGAAATGAGAAAGAAAATTGTTTTTGGGTTTTATATTTAAAAACTAAGAAAATAAGTAAATAAGAAAAATAAAATCATGGTTCACCACATATTAACAAGCATTGGCCCATTCACCAAGCTTAACCACAATCACAAACAACAATTCAATCAAAATAGCAACAAGGGTCTCCAAACGCCTACACCATAAAGTAAAAACTACCCAAATCGTGAAAATACCCCCCCAAGCCAAACCAAACACCGTCCTCGGTGTGAAAGGAAGGACAATGGGGAGAGACCAACTCAAGGGTCGAGGTCCTCCCCCTCGGGGGGTTGAGGGGGTTGCATATAGGAGGGGTAGGGAGTGCCGGGAGGGACCATGCTGTTATCATGAAAGAATTGCAAGATGGGGGTAAAACTCTCTCGCATCTCTTGTTGGAAGGTGGTTAGTCTTTGTTCAAAACTATCAAACCGCCTATCTATATGGGCATAAATAGGGGCATAGTCGGGAACATAGGTGGGATGGGGTTGGGGAGGAGGAGGGGGAGGGGCGGAAGAAGAGGAGGCAAACTCATGAGGATCCCGCCTATGGTAGGTGCGGATCTCCGCGCCTTCCTCCGCGACTTCCTGGATGAGATAGTTGACTTGCCCCATTTTAATCTCGGTGATGCGGCGATTTGGAAGTTGAATGGAAGACATTTTACCAATCTTCCAAGTAAAATGTATTCCGATCACCTAAAACCAACGCGCATCTTGTAGGTGTTGTTGGTTTATTAGGGTCGGCCACGGGACCTCGGGGTCTTAGGGGCGAACCTTAAAGTGTTCGAAGAATGGCGGTAATCAAACCGCCTACAACAATCGACCCACGTCCGAGAGTTCTTGGGGTTCCTACCCTTTGGAGATGGCGGGCAAACATCAAAGGTATGTTCAGCTTTCTCTTATCCCATAGGTAAGAACCTATGATCATAAGTTCCGACTGACTTACCTTGGAGTTATCCTTTCTCCCAAAGATGGTGTTCCCAAAAACTTGCGGAAGTCCTGGATAGGTTGGTTGGTGTATGAGTGAGTCATTAGCATTTGTAGCATCGTAACTTTTTTCGTCACTCAACTTACTCCAACATTCATAAAGGTTGAAAGAAGGTGCGGGAGTGGTGCTCGATTCAATTTGTAATCCAAAAATGTCAGCAAAATCACCAATAGGCATAGAACGAGCAACATTCCCCAACCTAAATGTGAGAACGGCCTCGGCTCCAGTTGAGCACGCAAACCGTTCCTCTCCGGTTATTTCCAAGGAGCTTAAGAATTCAAGTGTTAAGCATTTATAAGTTTTTTTTTCTCATCAATAACACTTTTTTCATATTCAATCCGTCGCCTATATTATTTACATCCCCCGAATCCCCCATAAAGACAACAAGGTCTCATCAACAAAACGGGTAGGGGCGAATTCCTTAGCCTTAAGGGCTTGAAATCTATTAAAATGTTCTAAGCCAGCAAAAACAATGAAAGGAAATTCGGGATCATGAAACTCACCGGGGGCATCATGCCCCGAGACGTTTTCCCCATGTGGTGGTTGGCTTGAGCTAGCTTGCCCCGCTTGTCTACTCCGCTTTGAATTCCTCTTCTCCATGCTTCAAATTACTTGTTGTTCAAAAATTCAAAATCCCGTAACTTAGTAGTGAGGGTGGAAAAAAATGAAAATTTTTTTTGTTTGTTTTTTAGTTTTTTTATGAGAGAAATGAAGGGGGAATGATGTTTTAGGAAGAATTTGTGAAGAGATTTGAGTGGAAAATGATGAATTTGAGAGTTGTGGTAAAATTTTGAGGAGAGAAAAAATGGTGAAAAAAATGGTGGAGATGGGGTTTTTGAAGGAGAAAAAGTTGAAATTTGTGGAGGAAAGTTGATGAGGATGAAGATTTGTGAGGGATTTTAAGTTTTTGAGTGGTGAGTGAATGATTTGAGTGAGATTTAGATGGTTAGGGTTTGGAGTTTTGAAAGTGGTTAGGGAGAGTTGAGAGGTTGAAGATGAAGAAGGAGTAAAGAGGATTAATGAGAGTGAGGCACAAAATCAGCCCCTCTTCTCTTTTTTTTTTTTCGCTGCTGCCCCTCCGACCCGGGCGGGTCACCAGACCCGAGCCCTCGGGTCGCCTCAAGCTCAACCCCTCTTCTTTTTTTTTTTCGCTGCTGCCCCTCCGACCCGGGCGGGTCACCACACCCGAGCCCTCGGGTCGCCTCAAGCTCAGCTCCTCTTCTCTTTTTTTTTTTCGCTGCTGCCCCTCCGACCCGGGCGGGTCACCACACCCAAGCCCTCGGGTCGAGTGACCTAGGCGGGTTTTTTCTTGACCCGGGCGGGTCCGCTTGGCAGTGGCCATTTTTGCAACTCTTTTCATCGACCCGGGCGGGTCATATGACCCCGGCCCTCGGGTCAGCTCCGACTTTGTTCTTTTTTCGTTTATTCTTCACCTTCCCTTGCTTCAAAATTCTCCCAAGCAAACCTAACAATACCCAAATCACAAAATCACCATAACAAGCATTTCAAATGCCATAATAATATGTGATAAACCATTATTCCAAGTAAATCAAAACTAAAAGAAGAAAAAGAAATAGAAATTAGTGAGAAAAACGGGTTACCTCCCGCTAAGCGCTTGTTTTAAGTCATTAGCTTGACTACCATAAATCTTCAATCATTAGGAGGGGAGTAATCCTCAAGTGCAATAGAGTAAGCTTCTTGAATTGGCGCACCATCATAGTATAGCTTGAGTCTTTGCCCGTTCACCTTGAAACACCCTTTTGCATTATTGCAAATCTCAACCGCACCATGTGGGGATGCTTGATGCACGGTGAATGGACCACTCCACCTTGATTTGAGCTTGCCCGGAAATAACCTCAACCTCGAATTGAACAAAAGGACTTTCTCACCAACTTTGAATTCCCTTTTCATGATTCGTTGATCATGCCAAGCCTTTGTTCTCTCTTTGTATACCTGGGAGCTCTCATAGGCGTCCCTCCTAAGCTCCTCAAGCTCATGAACGTCAAGCATCCTTCTTTCACCCGAAGCTTGAAGGTCAAAATTCAAAGCCTTGATGGCCCAATAAGCCTTGTGCTCCAATTCTACGGGCAAATGACACGATTTTCCATAAACAAGCTTGTAAGGTGTCATGCCAATAGGGGTTTTGTAGGCCGTGCGATAGGCCCACAATGCATCGTCCAACTTGGAAGACCAATCCTTTCGAGATCGATTTACCGTCTTCTCCAAAATGAGCTTGACCTCTCTATTAGATATCTCCACTTGACCATTAGATTGAGGGTGGTAAGAGAGACCCATTTTGTGATGCACCCCATATTTAGCAAGAAGGGCCTTGAATGATTTCTTTGCAAAGTGCGATCCCCTATCACTAATGATGGCTCTTGGAACTCCGAAACGGGGGAAGATCACCTTCTTAAATAGCTTGACCACCACCTTGGCATCATTTGTAGGGGAAGCGATTGCTTCAACCCATTTAGAGACGTAATCAACCGCTACCAAGATGTAACGATTACCAAGGGAGGAGGGAAAAGGGCCCATGAAATCAATCCCCCAAACATCAAAAACTTCTAACTCCAAGATGCTTGTAAGGGGTAGTTCATGCCTTTTTGAGATATTTCCAACTCTTTGACACCGATCACAAGCCTTGACAAAGCCCCAAACATCCTTGAACATACTTGGCCAAAATAGACCACATTGTAAAATCTTTGCCACGGTCTTGTCGGCTCCCATATGACCACCACATGGGGATGAATGGCACATCCCTATTACATTCTCGATCTCATCATCCGGGAGACACCTCCGGTAAATGCCATCCACCCCCCTCTTGAACAAGTAAGGGTCCTCCCATACATAGTGCTTGGCCTCATGCATGAACCTCCGCTTTTGTTGATAGTTGAGGTCATCAGGAATGACTCCACTAGCATGAAAGTTAGCAAAGTCCGCGAACCAAGGAGCATACATGGCCTTAATGGCATAGAGGAAATCATCTTGGAGAGAATCATTGATGGGAGGGTCTAGGTCATGTGAATCATCCATAGGAAGGCGAGAGAGGTGGTCGGCAACCGAATTTTCGGTGGCCTTCTTGTCCTTGATCTCAATATCAAACTCTTGTAGGAGAAGGATCCACCTAATCAAACGAGGCTTGGCATCCTTCTTAGTCATGAGATACTTGATAGCCGCATAATCCGTGTACACCACCACTTTGGAGCACACAAGATATGACCGGAACTTGTCAAAAGCAAACACGATTGCTAGGAGTTCCTTCTCCGCGGTGGCATAGTTCCTTTGAGCGGAATCAAGCGTCTTGCTTGCATAGTAGATCACATGGAGCTTTCCTTCTTTTCTTTGCCCTAAAACGGCCCCCACTGCGCTATCACTAGCATCACACATTAGTTCAAAAGGCAAGCTCCAATCCGGAGCTTGCACTATAGGAGCGGAAATTAGAGCCTTTTTGAGAGTTTCAAAGGCATGCATGCAATCGTTGTCAAATGTGAACTCAATGTCTTTTTGAAGCAAATTGGATAGAGGCTTTGAGATTTTTGAGAAATCTTTGATAAAGCGGCAATGGAAGCCCGCATGTCCAAGAAAAGATCTCACTCCCTTCACCGAAGTTGGGGGAGGCAATTTCTCAATAACCTCAATTTTAGCCTTATCCACCTCAATCCCTTTTTGAGATATCTTATGACCGAGGACTATGCCATCTTCAACCATAAAATGACATTTTTCCCAATTAAGGACAAGATTCATCTTTTGACATCTCTCTAAAACCTTTTGAAGGTTGGAGAGACAAATGTCAAATGATGAACCTACCACGGAGAAGTCATCCATGAAAACCTCTATGGTTGATTCAAGCATGTCCGAAAAAATGGCGGTCATACACCTTTGAAAGGTAGAAGGAGCATTACACAATCCAAATGGCATCCTTCGATAAGCGAAGGTGCCAAATGGACATGTGAATGTTGTCTTCTCTTGGTCGTCGGGGTGAATGGGAATTTGAAAGAACCCCGAATAACCATCCAAAAAGCAAAAATGGGTATGACCCGCCAATCTTTCAAGCATTTGGTCAATAAAAGGGAGTAGGAAATGGTCCTTCCGGGTGGCTTTATTCAACTTACGATAATCAATGCACATGCGCCACCCGGTGACCGATCTTGTGGAGATAAGCTCACCCTTGTCATTCTTGATGACGGTCATTCCTCCCTTTTTTGGGACAACTTGAACGGGGCTAACCCACCTACTATCCGAGATAGGGTAGATTATCCCCGCCTCAAGGAGTTTCAAAACTTCTTTTTTTACCACCTCCTTCATGTTAGGATTTAGCCTTCTTTGAGGCTCAATAGAGGAGGTTTGACCATCATCCAAATGAATTCGATGCATACACAAGGTGAGACTTAGACCCTTGAGATCATCAATTGTATACCCAATGGCACTTCGATGTTGTTTTAGAACACAAAGAAGTTTGTCAAGAGAAGGACCATTGAGTGTAGAATTGACCATCACGGGATAAGTCTCGTTATCTCCGAGAAAAACATACTTCAAAGAAGGGGGAAGGGGTTTCAACTCACATGTAGGAGGAGGTGTGGTACTCTCCTCTTTTTTCAACGAAGCTTCTAAAATCTCAAAGCTCGAATTAGGAGGTAGGTAGATTGGTGCTTTGTCCATTGCCTTTTTGAGATGCCAAGCTTTCACTTTCTTGCTCTTGATCTTCTCCTAGTAGCACATCCTCAAGAGGATCCTTTGCTTCAACTAAAGCCCTTAGGCTTAACACTTCTTGCTCAAGGGTGTCGATCCGATGCACTTCTTCCATAATAGGCGCTTTCATGCTCTTATTGAAAGCAAACTCCATCTTCTTATCACCAACCCTCAATGTCATTACATCTCTTTTTATGTCAACTAGTACTCCGGCCGTTTTCAAGAAAGGCCTTCCCAAAATAAGAGGGACTTGGGAGTCTTCTTCCATTTCCATCACTACAAAGTCACAAGGGATGAAAACTCTCCCAACTTGCACCGGAACATCCTCCAATTCTCCAACGGGCACCTTAACCGAGCGATCCGCTAGTTGTATCACCCTTCTTGTTGGCTTAAGCTCAAAGTTGAGCTTCTTTGCAATGGAGAGTGGCATTAGGCTTACACTAGCCCCAAGATCGGCCAATGCTCTCTTTGGCTCCAAATCTCCAATTCTCAATGGTATGGAGAAAGACCCCGGATCTTCAAGCTTTTTGGGAAGCTTGTTTTGGAGGACCGCACTAACTTCGGCGGTGAGAGAAATGGTGGAACTTTCTACAAGTTTGGACTTGTTAGAAAGAAGTTCCTTTAGAAATTTGGCATAGGTGGGCATTTGAGCCATAGCTTGGAGAAATGGGATGTGAACTTGCAAACCCTTCATTACCTCAAGGAACTTGACAAATTTGTCATTGAAGTGCTTCTTTGCTAACCTTTGAGGATATGGGACCGGAGGAGTGTAGCTCTTCATTGGAGGAGGCTCGTTGCTTGATGTTTCGTGTTCAACAACTATAGGAGTCCCATCCTCATGAATGTCTTCTACAACGACATTTTCAATCTCTTTATCAACTTCACTATCCACATTCTCACTCTCATTGGAGGGGTTAGCATCATCAAGTGTGGGCATCTTAGGACCCTCATAGTGAGCCCCGGATCTCAAAGTGATTGCTTTAGCTTGCTCTCGGATAATGGGTTGGCTAGGAAGTTGCGTGGAAGAGTTTGAAGGGTTATTGCTCACTTGTTGAGCGACTTGGGCAAGTTGGGTTTCAATGATCTTATTGTGGGCATTCATTTGTTGGAGGGAGGTGTGTATGTCTCCAAACTTCCTATCATTCTCGGCATTGGTTTTTGTTTGTTGAGCTAAGAAAAGTTGGAGAGTGGATTCAAGGGAGGATTGTTTTGGTTGATTTGGTTCAAAGGGAGCTCTAGGGGGTGGTTGTGTGAATGATTGTTGGGGGGTATGGAATCCGGGTGGTCTAGCTTGGTAAGGTTGGGGTGGTTGAGGGTTCTTCCATCCTCCACTTACATTGTTATTCCATCTCCCTTGGTTGTTGAAGTTAGGATTTCCTCACCCCTAGTATTCACCCAAGCAACATGGTCCATTGACCCACCACAATAAGAGCTAGCGTGGTCCGACCCACCACAAATCTCACAAGAAAAAGCTTGAGAAGTACCTTGGCTAGGAGATGCCAAGCTTACTTTTTTCAATTTCTTTGCAAGGGTATCAAGTTTTGCATTGATATGGTCAATGGCATCAAGATCATACTTGCCTTTGCTTGCACTCTTCATGCTTGCGGTTCTAGTAGAATTTCCCCAAGAGTAGTGTCGTACTACCTCTTCAATTGTAGGCTCAATATTGTCAACCGGAAGCTTTGTTAGTTGGCCTCCCGCACCCGAATCTAGGCTTGCACGGGTCATAGGGAGGAGACCATCATAGAAGCTTTGCATAAGCATCCATTGACTATAACCATGGTGAGGACAAGATCGTCGAAGATCCTTGAACCTATCCCAAGCTCCATACAATGTCTCATCCTCCTCTTGAGAGAAATTAGCTATCTTCCTCCTAGCTTCGGAGGTCTTCTCTTGAGAATAGAACTCATCCACAAAAGCCGTGGTAACTTGTGCCCATGTTGTCAAAGAGTCTTCCGGAATAGATTGCAACCATTTCTTAGCCTTGCCCACAAGAGAGAAATGAAATAGGTTGAGCCCTCACAAACTCTTGACTCACATTATTTTGCTTCACCGTGGCACATAGCTCCAAGAAGTTAGCCAAATGCTCAAGAGAGCACTCATGAGTCATACCCCCATAGGGCTCTTGTTTGATCATGCGAATCAAATGTGGAGAAAATTCGAAGTTGGCGGTAGTAGTTGGGCGGCGAATACCACTTTTGAGTTCAAATGCCTCGGGATGCCTAAAATCCCGTAATGCTCTAGGAGCCTCATCCCCCATAGTGCTAGAAGTAGTGGAGATAGAAGACTCTTGCTCAAAACCCGGTTGTTCAACACCCGGTTGGACCGTAGGTTCCCTAAAGATTCTCCTTAATTGCCTCAAAGTATTTTTCAAGGTTATGATCGATGGGGATGGTTGGATCGCCCTCAATCTCCGTGACATGCAACCAACAAAGCTAAGGGGAATATTAGTAAAAACAACCAAGAGGTAAACACACCAAAATAAAGAAAAAGGCAATTTAGTCTCAAAATTAACCAATTAGCTAATGTTAACCGCTACTTCCCAAGAACGGCGCCAAAATTTGACCGGTCGTTGTATACTCGCCAAATATAACCTAATTTATCCAATATAGGATAAGTATAGGGTCGAATCCACAAGGAAGTAGGGTTAAATCAAGAGTAATTAGCTAACTACAATGAGCTAAATCAATTTTTGGATTTTTGAGAGTTTAACAAAAATTCTAAAATCTAAATAAACTAGGAGATTTGTAAAGTAAATCGACAAGTAATTAAGCAAAGGAGTTAAGACAAGGATAAAAGAAACTAGGGGGATTAGGGGGATTCACCAACACTCAATCTAAGAATCCAAAATCAAAGCCAAGGGTAAAACAATTGGGGGATCACAAGGGGAAAATCATGAACATATGAACTCTAATTATCTCTCGAGCTAATTAGAGGAGCTTCGATTAGTCACTCATGACCTATTCTCATGGCATAAGCAACTAATCTAGCCAAATCAAGCACAACATGATTAATCAAGTTTCCCTAAATTAGAAAATACCTATTTTCATGGAAATCCTAATCTAAGCAACCAAACTTAGTTTATTCCTAGCTTCATCTCTCAATCCTTCACTAGGAACTCCAAATATGTAAGTTAAGTGGTGATCAAGCACCCAACAAACCAAGTAAAACAAGTTTGATCAACAAGTTCAACCCCAAAAGTTAACCCCCTAACTTAGATCTAAGATCCTAAGAGTAAATGAAGGCTACATCCCTTCCCCTAGTAAGGAACTACTCACACATCATGGAAATAACACAAAACAAAGCTTGAAGTAACTTAATCACCATAACCATGGAGGGAAAAGAGGTAAAATGCAATTAATCAACGAATAAAGTAAGATCTAAACAAACTAAGCATGTAATAAGCAAGATCAATGGAAGAAAAGAAGAATAATAAACAAAAATTACCAACTTTAAGCTTTCATAAATGAAGAATGGAGATCCAAAAGCTTCAAACCTTCACTTTCTCTCTCCTAGGGTTTTGTTCTAGAGTTTGAATGCTAAAACAAGATTTAATCTCTCTCTAATCTTTAGTTAATAATTGCCTAAATAAAAATAAGAGGAGTCCCTCTTTTATAGTCACAAGAAATAAATCGCAGAATTACAAAACAGCCCCCGCATTAAGTTAAACAAAATCGCAAAATCGTTTCCGAAAAAATGACCCGACCCGGGCGGGTGAAATGACCCGAGCTCTCGGGTGACAAAACCCGAGCACTCGGGTCACCCGACCCGGGCGAGTCCAAATGGCAGGAACATTTTCTGGTTTCCCCAATCAATGCGACCCGGGCGGGTCTGTCAACCCGAGCCCTCGGGTCGACAGACCCGGGCGGGTGAAATGGATGGCGCTGCTGGTTTGCCTGGCTGGGCTGACCCGGGCGGGTCCACACACCCGGGCCCTCGGGTCAGCTACTTCTTCGCCTTTTTTTCTTCTTTCGAGCTCCTTGGTGCTCCATTTCTTCAACGCTTTGCCTCGGGCTTGTGCATAGACCCTCCAAACGTGCTTCCAAGTCCTGAAATGTAAACAAGCACCCAAAGAAAGAGAGCAAGGGAGGAAAAATGCACAAAAAGAAAGAAACAGAATGAACTTAGCCTAAATTAGCCTAAAAACTATCACAGAAAACTATTAAAAACTAAGAATAATTCAAGCATATTAACCAATCATCAATACACTTGAGGTTTGTGTTTGGCTCAAGATACCCTTACAATGGACGGAACCCTAACGCCGTTAGGTTTTCCCTCTCTCTCTCCCCAATTTTCTCTTTCCTCCCACTTCCCCACCCACTGCCAAACCCCCATCCCCCACTCCGACGCCGGCGACCCTACCCCCTTCCTTCCCCATTCCCGATTCCCTCACCCCCGGCGTTGGCGTCGGCCAGAACAACAGAACAACAGAACAACAACCTAGGGTGATTTTGGGGGTAGGTTTAAGGGTTTGGGGGCGGCGTATCTGGGTGGGGAAGGGGAGGGGGTCGACTCACGATGGGGGATAGGGAAGGGGGCCATTTCCGATAGGGGGAAAGGGGGGAGGGGGTGGTGTCTTGAGTCCATAGTAAGGGTATCTTGAGCCCAAACACAAACCTCACAACTGTAACACCCCCAAAATCCATACAAGTCTAATTACGTAGCATCGACGACTGTGGGAGTGTTACCGCCGCGGTGAAACGCAAGGCTTATTGAAATTAAAACATTAACAACTCCTTATTATGAAAACTAAATTGCAGCGGAAATAAAATGTTAACTTAACTACAACTCGGGAATCACCATTGACCCCTATTTATTTAAAATCATTAACTAAGTAATTCATAAACAAACTCTAGAAAGTTCAATAAAAACACTTTAAAAGTTCATAATCAAAAGTATCCCTTATATGCCCAGACTCATGCAGCATCACCAGCATACCTAATCTGCTCCCCATTGAAGTATCAATGGTTCATCACAGGTCAACAAACAAACACAAATAACAAAAAATCAGCTATGTTGAGTACGTACATAATCAGTTAAATAATACTCTAAGCATAAACAGAATAGTAACAACAATTTCTAAACATGATACTACAAAACATTAAATTCCGTTTTTACAGTTTATTTGGCATCGAACGGGCACCGTCATCTTTCTAGAATCATACGGGCTACTTAATCCTTAATAGAAAACTTGGTCTATTAAATGAAATGTAAATACAGTTTCGTTCCGTTCCACATCCATCACCTTAGTATACATACTATCGTCACAGTAGGCCTGCGTTGGAGTGTAGAACAAGTTCCACACTCCCCCCATTGTTCATTACTTGTAGGGAGTCCGACTACAAGTTTATTGCCAACTATCCTTTTTAGTGATACTCATTCATACACATTAAGCATATGATTTTTATAACATCATACAAAATCCTTTAGTTTAGGCAACCTCTTATAAATCCTTGCTACAATTATTAATCATAGCATTCCAATCCAACATCTCATTTCATGCTTGTGATATGATAGAATTACGCATTCCAATAATAATTCATTCCAACTCACAAGTCGTACAACAAGGAAATACGTACAGATTTCCAATCGATTTCATGTTACCAAACAATCTCATCAATCATAACCATACAATTGTTCCCTATCACGATTCTAGGTTCCAATGAAAGAATTCATAACCTAAACATGATACTAACATATCCAACTGAACTAGTACGCGTACGTACCTTGTAACGGAAAATCTTCGCTGACTACCAAAACGTTCCGCTTATGAAATTGGGACCTAATTGAATAATAAAACATTTCAGTGCTAAGTCCTTGGTATTATATTAATAAAATCAGATTATTGAACTATGTAAAACTTAGTGTTTCGAATAATAAAATAAACGTTCTTGTTGCTTGAACTTTCTTTTCATAAACTTTATTGAAACTAACATATTTAGGACTTAATAATATGTTTGCAAATTTGATTTTTGGTAACTTATATTATACTTGGTTTATAATAATAAAACTTACACAAATATACATAAGTGAAATAAAATCAGAATTAAGAATTAAAGCCATCCTAAGAACTAATAGTATAATCAAGAATCTGATTTCCTTTAACTTTTACTATACTTAATTTACAAAACCAACTTAAACCATTATATACACAAGTATAATAAAAATCAGATTTGAGAAATAGAATTATCATAAGAACTAAAACATAATTCTAAATCTGATTTCTTTTACTGTTAGTATATTTTACTTATAATTACAAAACTTAATCAAAGATACATAAGAATAACAAAATCAGATTATATAAATTAATTTAAATAAGAAAAGAGAGAGAATGACCACCGGACGACCACCACACGGCACCACAGCACCGCCGACCCACGCTTCGCTCGACCTACACTCGCACAGCACCGCGCGCAAGCCTCGCATGCACAGCACGCTCGCGATTCTCGCACCACACACCCACGCGAGCCTTGAAGCCTCGCACACTTCCGCACGCTCGCACGACGCACTCGGAGCCTCGCACGCCCAACACTCGACGCTAGTCGCACAACACGCACACTCGCGTTGCACCCTTGGCTCGCACACAACACACACCGCACAACCTCGACAACAACGACCACCCTCGAAGCCTCGCGCACCACTCGAAGGTTGACGAACTCAGGGGAGGAGATAAGAGAACTAGTGCGAAGGAGGAGGAAGAAGAGTGACGAGGGAGAAGAAAATAGGAGAGAGAAAATCCTTGAGTGGGAAGGAGAAAAACGGCTGGATTAGTAATCAATAGGGTTTTTCTCTTTTTTTTTTCTTTTTCTTATTTATAGCATGAGAAACCTAGGTTTAATAGGATTCGTTTCCAAATCAAATTCCTATTTCTTATTTTATTTGTTTGGAAAATAAACAAAACCAAATTAAAATATAATTAGGTACAAAAGTAGGTTGTAAAGTTAAATTATAACTGTAGGCTTACCCAAACTATATTTTTCTGTAGATAATATTAAAAAAAATACTTTCAACTTTATTTTTTATATTTTCTTATTTATAAAACTAACTCCCAAAAATACGGAGTATTACAACAACGAAATTAAACAATTTTAAAAAAACGTAAGTAAAAAATATATCAAATAAAAAATTGAAAATCTAATCCAAATCCAAATTTTTGCAAAATTAATATTTAAAGACACAAAATGATAATCACAAACAAAAACAAAGTAAAAAAAATTAAAATAAAAACAAAGATCTTAAGAAATGAAGAGGAATTATATAACAAATTATAAAATATTAAGAATACACAAAAAGAACCTTTAAACATTGTAAAAGGAAAAAAAATATGCAGATTTTTTTAAAAAATTAGGACGAAATGTTAAAACACAACTCTTTTAATAAAATGATTAAACACCAATTAACCACAAAAATCTAAAACGAATTTCAAAAATAAATTTTTAAAAAATTAAATTCATATGTAAAGTTTAAGGGTTGGGGCAAAAAAGGTTAGGTCTCGACTTGCCCTACTTAAATTTTATCGTGACCTCCCCCCAGACCCTTTAAGAATTGACCCACCCCGCCCCTCACCCAACCCATTGAACAAGTTTATTGACATTATCCATTAAAGTAGCATGTACTCCGTATAATTATGTAGTACGTATTTCGATTTTTTGTAAATTTGTTATACTTGTCTTATTTGTTCGTTTTTCATTTTATCAAATCTTTGGACTTATACTTTAATTGGGTGGTGTAGATCTCGACCACGCATAATGTATATATTCGAGTAGGTTTTGTTTTTTCTAACAAAAAATAGATACAAGTACTTAATAGCTTGGTCTTGTTACTAACTAATACATGTGCTCAATTCATTTCTAAACAAGTGAATGTCCCTGCATTCCTTTTTTTTGAAGACACACCTCTTTTGGACTCTCTAGGTTGTTTTGTATGCCTTTTGTGATATATTCGCCAACTTTTGAGTCATATTTAGATACGCGATCATGTCCTAAGTCTAAATAACTCATCTAATCACCGCACGAGTCGAGTCATTGCACATACTTTGTCATATAGTCACACTATTCATGATCGTATACTAGGTTCATCCATGTGTCAGTCCTCATCATTAATAAAATGGGTAGAGGGTTCCCTTCTCCATACCTTTTGTTCATCCACATTCCATTCTACGATCCAAATTGCATTACAAATCTTTTCTTTTAACATATATATCCTCTCACATATATTCTTTCTTCTCCTTTTGAGTCAAATACTTGAGTCGAAATATTGAGTACACACATTGTTTACAGAGTTTGGACAAGCACCAAACGTAGATTAGTTCGACAAGCCCCGGCTCCACCACTTCTTCCTCGATGAAAGAAGACTGTTCGGCGAGCTCTCATTCAACTTGCTCTACAAGAACCGGAATTACCAGAACCATCTCCTTATCAACAACCTGCACCAATGGCTGCCACCAAAGAAGAGGTTGAAAACCATCAAAACTCTCTTGCAAAGATCATTGAAATGCTTCAAGGTCTTGACACCTGATTATCAAGTGTCGAGCAAACCGACCCCATTGCGTCTGTTCAAAAGATTCAAGAAGTTGTCAATAACTTCACTAAGGACCATACCTATCAAGAAACACCCGTTAACATTTCGGCTATAAGAGGACAACTTCCTGAGAGGTTCTCTACGGTTGACATTCCCAAATTCAAACCAACTAATAACCCCATCTTTCATCTGAAAGCCTTTCGAGCCACTATGGCTCTCAAAAGAGTAGAGAATTTACTCTACCCTACAGTGTTTCCTCTCTCCCTTGAACACGTGTGTCAACAATGATTTTTCTCACTTGATGCAAAGAAGACCGAAACATGGGATGACATCACTTATCATTTCGTAGAACGGTACAAATGCAATATAATATACAAGTCAAAACATCACAGCGTGAGCTTGAAATTCTCAAGCAAAAGGATAACGAGGGGTTCACGACCTACTTGTCTAAATGGAGGCAGACTGCTTTCCAAATGGTCACACTACCTCCAGAAAAAAGAATTGGTACGCTTATTCATCGCCAATCTTCAACCTAAATACAAGCAACACTTGAGGTATTTGGGACTAAGTACCTTTGATGCTGTTTACAATATTGGGATAGAAATCGAATATGATCTCCTGAAAAGCGCTAGCAATAGCAACACTTGAAAAGGTAAGAAGAACGACAATCCTTCTTCTTTGAATTCTAAGTCTGACAACTCTACCAATCATGCTGACAACTTTGACCTCAATGAAGTGTTGTCTTTGGATACTCCCAAGCCACGAACCCATAAGTCAAAAAGAAATTTTACTCCTCTCGGCATGAGTTATCACACCGTTTTTTATCGTCTTCACAACAAGGGATTAATTACACCCATCGGGCCCATTCAGGATCCAACTACGGAGTTTAGGCCTCCGAAATGGGATCTTAACTCTCATTGTAAGTAACATCGAGGGAGAGGCCACATTACTGAGCAATGTTGGAAATTCAAAGAAGTTATCCAAAACTTGATTGACAATAATAGGCTTTCTGTCCCTCCCGGCAATAAGGGTCCTAGCATCCAAGATAGTCCACTTTCTGAAACGCTAATTATCATGGAAGATCAAGTATACTATGATCCCACCACTCTCATCAGGCCTTTCAATGAACCCATGCTCGAAATCATTTATGTACCCTCTCTTGAGGAGAACCCCGTGATTGAGGAAGATGAAGAGCTCCGCTTAAATACCTTCATCCGTCCAATGGTATAGATGGTTTAGTGATTTTGGATCATCCATCACCTAGAGTTTCTAAGGAGGACATTAATGAGCTCCAAGACTCCCTTACCAAACTCACAATCATGGTCCAAGGTCTCTCAGATCGAATGATAATGATTGAACGAAGCATCTCTCATCATACCATTGAATTTGAGATCAAGAACGGGAAGAACAACAGTCTTTCTTCCTTTTCTTCTCATCACATTAGCAATGCAGGTCATCTCGAGAAAACTTTGGTCCACAACACTACAAAGGCACGACTAGAAAAACCCAAGAGGGTCGTCTTTACGACTCTAAGCGTCACTTATGATGAGATCTTCAACCACTGTCATCGCAAAGGCATAATTGACCCGATTGGACCAACTCCAGATCCAATGCCCAAACGTCGATCTCCTACCTGGGATCCGAACTTACATTGCAGATATCATCGAGGCAATGGTCATACCACCAATGAGTGTTACAGGCTTAGGGAGCTCATCCAAGACTAGATCGATTCAGGCAAAATTCTTATCCTCTTAAGCAGCAAACATGCCGAATAGCTTTGAAGACAGGACACGAAGCGAGCTTTAATTAGCTTATAGATTTCATGCATCTTTTGTTTTCTCTTGTTATCCCTTTTCCCCTTTAAGTCTAGCAATAGGTTTCCCTTTACCAAGCATGTAGTGTTTATTTTTTTTCGTTGTGTGTTCACCTTTTCCATTCAATGAAATAAGCATTTATTTTCTTGCATATGATCATGTCATTTAATTTTCATTTAAATCATTGGCGAATTAAGCACAAAGTATACCAATGATTTGAGGCACCCTTTGTAGCCACATCGTTTCTCCTTAGCCCTTCAAACACATATCTTTTTCTTGTCAACCACTTTGAGCCTCGTCTAACGATCGACCTTCATATTTTCAACCCACATCAACCTAACCTTGGGATGGGACGGTGTGCAACCTATGCAATGTACAAAACCAAATACAAAAAGCCTGAGTGATTCAAATTCAAAGAAGCAAATAAAACAAAAGTGTGAAAGGGTAAGTGTTCCAATGTCTTTGATATGAACACGTCTCGAATTGCGTCTCTTATCGAGTGCTCGGTACCGTGTCTGAGAAACATGAATGCCAAGTGAGTGATAGACCGCATGATCGGGGTTGCCCACACTTATCCATGGCAAATTCATTTATAGTTGTCTTGCATGTATATGAAGCTTTACAAAGACTACAGGTTATTTGTGGGGTTATTTTATTTCAAGAATCTTGTCCGACATTATTCATGGGAGCTCAGAAGAGCATCCATGCTGGTAAAAGTCAGCTTTTTTTCTCTCAATTTTATATTTATGTCATTCTATTATATTTATATGAATAATATTTAAATTGGGTAATCTCCATTAGATACTTATATTGGAGTATATTCTTGTTGTTTAGCCAAAATTGATGTCAATGTTGATTTGACTCACAAATTGCTTTTGCATCTTCTACTAAAACCCCTCTACCAAAGACCCGAGAAGAGGGAACAATAAAACCAGTGCGAAATTGGAAGGTAATATGAAGCAAGTAAAATATATCAGTAAAGGTGCTTAAAACACTAGCCGTGATCTCCAACTTGTGGTCCAAATCCAGGCACTTCTTATTATTATTATTGATCATGGAAATATATAAAAAAAATAAAGGATCTATTGAGACTGCAATGACACAGGATAAAACAAATATCTTATTCTTCTTAAGAAATGAGTTTTGTGGATCTAAAACTTTCTTCTCAAACCATGAGTTCGGATATTGAAAGCGAAACAACTCTCGTTGGATTAGTTGTTTTCAAATTTTCCAATAAATTAATTTTGGAGTTTATAATATTGGACTTTTAACTAATATATTAAAATGGTTCTTTTACATATTTTCATTGTTTCAACACAAAAAATTCTAGATAAGATTGTGTTATTGGGTAATTTTATGTCCCATTTTTTGTTATAATTCATGCGTTTCTTTTTACTTGCAAGATAGACATTCACACACATTTTAAGAAAGAGAAGAAAGATTGTTCTAAAGGACATTTAGCCCCTTTAATTAACAAAACTAATTCACCGTCAAAGATTAACTAATGACCTACCATCCACCTTCTTTCCTTCCTCCCGGTAACTACCACCACAAGCAGCCTAGATGAACCCCTGCCATCCCAGATGCACCCGACCCGACATCTATACCCATCAACACAGGCCCAACACATCCACCTCTTATCCTACCTATATTTGCCCACCGTCGTCGTGAGTCGCAACCACCTCCTCTTCCCTTTCTCTTTATTATCTCTCCAGCCAGCCACAATTGCAGCTACCTTATTTCAAAATTAAACGCCACCCATATCTTCTAACACAACCATCGTGAATTACTACGTGCAACCACCCCTTCCCCTCCTCTTCATCCTCTTTCTCTCTATGTTTTCCATTGGAGGAAAACTTTTAAATGGTCGAATGTAGCCATGAAAGTTTCAAATCTGAAATTTTCACGGTCGAATTCACCATGAAGGCTTACCTATGATGGAATGCTTGAGCAACATGTTGATGGAACCACTGGAGAAAGATGCTGGGAAAAAAGAGGGCAGGGAAGTTGCTGGAAAAGTGATGTCGGAGAGGTTGCAATGGTGGTGGTGGTGGTTGGTGTTGGAGTTATAAGGTTGGGGTTGAAGGGGGCCACGACTTGGAGTGGGGGTTGGTAGAGGTTTTAAGGTGTGAGGAGAGAGAGGGACATAATTGGGGAGGGTGGGTTGATACGCTCAAGTTATACGATGTTTTTGTGGTATTTTAGGTGCACATTGCTAAGGGATTTGTTCGTAATTGTTAAGGTTTGCATATAAATCATCCTTAGCGGAAGTTCAGAGTTTTGCGATATAAGTTGTGTTAATGTCATGCATTCCGAGCTTCCAAGGTGAAATGCATTTGAGCCGAGCATCACAAGCCCAAGCATCACCGCAAGCTAAGCATCACCACAAGCTCGCCAAGCCAAGCTCGAAGCAAGCAGCATCGCCAAGTCAGCACCAAGCATCGCCAAGCCAGCACCAAGCATCGCAAGCTCGCACGCCCGCCCAGCACCTCGCTCACAAAGCGGCGCACGCCGGCCAAGACGCATGCCAAGCAACAGCTCGCGACTCGCGAGGCCTATCGCCCTCCTCGCGACGCCCCGCACTCGCGACTCGCGATGCTCGTCGCAACTCGCGACCATGCCAGCCATTTTGTGCGCGGGGAGACAGAGTCCTCGTCGCGACTCGCGATTAGTTGCGCGACTCGCGACGCTTAAGACGGCTTGGGGCCACGATTTTGTGCGGGGTTTAAAAGCTTCCTAAAACCTAATTTTTGGGGGAGACGAAGAGGAGTACGAAGAGGAGAGCTGAAATGTAGGCCTTGGAGTAGCAAGTTTGAGGAGAGAGAGAGGATACTCCTCTCCTCATCCTTCCTTCTTCATGATTCTCTTTTCATCTTTCCTTCTTCATTTCTCTTTGTTCTTCATTTCTTAGTCTTTGTTCTTCATTTCCTAGTTTTAGTTTTCATTTCTTAGTTTAGTTTTTAGGGATTTCAACTACGGATTTGGTTTTTGCTATCGGATTGTAGCTTGAACTGTTCTTGAAGAAATTAACATGAAGCTTCAACCGTTATTGTGAGATCTTTCCTCTCTATCTATTTTCCTTGATTATGGTTCAATTTCTATGCTTGTGATTTATGATTATTGCATAATTATGCTAGGAACGTTACTAGTTTGATTGTGTAATTAATCTAATGCTAGATTTAAGAATAGAATCGGATTGTTTTATTCTTTTATCAATTGGTAGCAAACTAGGGAGTAACTTAGATGCAGATCTTCTTGGTTATTTCTTAGGGAAATTGAATCAACTGTTGAATATTTATCGCGTGTATGACATTAGCGAGTCTATTGGTTCTCTCGTGTTTATTGCTTCGCTATTGGATTGAACTTAGACGCAGATCGGACTAGGTTATCCTTTAGTTAGGGTTTTATAGTCACGCTGATCGTGCTATTCAACTAAGAATAAGGAGAATGCAAGATTAGTTCTCGACAATAGATAATTATGGAAATAATTAGAGTGGAGGTTCAAGGATTGATAATGAATTGAAGTGGATGATAATCGGATTCAAGATCTTTCCATATTGATTTCTCATTTTATTTGTATGCTAGTTAGTTTTAGTTTGTTCGTAAATCTACTTGAAACCCCCCCTTTGTAATTAGGTTGCTCGGCCCTTAGCTTAATCTAGGTTTTGAATCACGCTAAGCATTAAACTCGTCCCTGTTTCCCTGTGGATACGACCCCTACTTCCATTATACTAGCTTAGTGTAAAAGAGAGTAGGAGAAATTTTATCTTTGGCCGGGTGCGGTGCACAACGACAACTCCGCGTCCCGCCAAATTTTGGCGCCGTTGCCGGGGAAACGGTGTTACTTGTTTGTATTTAGCGTGATTTTTGGATGGTATTGCTTGTGCTCTTTGTTTTTGGTTGGCCATTCTCTTAGGAATGGTTGATTGAAGCTTTTGACGGTTTATGGTAAGATTTACTCTATATCATGGTTATTGTCTAGCTTTAAACATTTATAGTAATGGTCATGACTTGGATTAGCTAGGAGTACTACTAGTTGATGTTTGTTGTTGACTTAATGCTAGGTTTTGGATATAATCTGATGTTATATGCTCAACCATGATGTAGTAAGATAGGTACTAACAATGCATTGCAAGAGTTCTTGTCAATCAGTTTTGCAGGTACTTGAAGTGGAGATTGACATGGAACCACCATTGTCACACATGGAGCACAATCCCAATGATTGAGCCTAAGGTACTAAGTCGAGCTAACGACTTTAAACAACAGCGCTTCTCGGGAGGCAACCCGAGGCCCTTTTTATTTTCTTTCTTTTCCTTTATTTTTCATCAAATTTCCACCACCACAACAAATTTTCTTTCACCCACCGCCCACACACTCAAAAGAACCACAGCAAATCTTAATCCACTTTGAGCCCAAGTCCACAAAAGAAAACCCGTTGGGAGGAGTTCAATAGCTAGGAGTTGGTGAAATTGGAACGGTGAGATTGTTGTGTCTTTTCGATCTCTTGAGCTAGGTGCCAATCTCAAAAATTTAAAACTTTTGAATTTGCCATTTGTTTGAGTGATTCGAGGGAGAGGGTTGTGAGTTGATTTCGGAGATTTGAGATGGTGTTTTAAGAAATTTGAGTTTGACGGATTGTTTGGTCATGAGTCTTGAGCATTCGATCTTCGATGTGCCCGATTTTCCATTTTCCCCCCATTTTCATTTTACTTTTTCTTCTAATTGTCGTCACATTGAGGACAATGTGTAGTTTAAGTAGGGGGGAGGGTATTCTCATTCTCATGTATCTTTGTTGTATTTATTACTTTCAATTTGAAAAAAAAAATGAAAAAAAAAAATGAAAAAACAAAATATAAAAAAAAATGATGATGAAGTGAATCCCGCTGAGTTGAAAACCCGCAAGGGCGGGCGACTCGGGCAAAAATGGGGGCCCGGATAGGTTGAAAACCCGAAAGGGCAACCTATGCAAAAAAGTGGCTTATATTGAGCGGGTAAGATGGTGAGATGAAAAAAGAAATGTGAGAAGCTAGGATGAAAACCCGAAAGGGCTCCTAGGCAAAATGAGAGATTAAGAGAGAATTATGTATTTGGAAAACTCATTTGCCGGAGATGGTGTCATAAGGTGGAAAGCGTTTTCGGGTAAGGTTGGTAAATCCATCCTTGATTTTGTGAAGATTTGTTTTGGCTTTCACATTCTTTTGGTTGATTGTTTGTTTTTGGGAGTAAGCATGGAATTTATCCCTTTTTGTCTTTGTTACATGGCTTGCTATTTTAAGTTAGTTGTTGTAGTAGTAGGTCATCTTTTGAGGTTTGGGAGAGCTGATAGTTCAGTGTGTCGTGAGCTGGCATTTTGATTCTTGTTGGTGTTGTTGGTTAAACTTGTTGGCGTTGCTGGTTATTATTGTTGTCGCGTCTTTGTATATTTCAGGTGAGCTTGAATCTAAGTGTGGGGAAATCATCATCCCTTACGTTTAGGTTTTGAGCGTATTTTGTTAAGATGTGATGATGATGATGTAGTTGATGGGGAGTGTAGGTTGGTGTCGATAGCTTGGGCGATGATTTAATTGGTATTTCTCATTTTTGAGTTTACTCGAGGTCGAGTAAAGTTCATGGGTTATGAGTCTTATGACTTGTTAATTGTTTGAATTAGTTAGTTAAGTAAGGTGAATTGTGGTATTTGGCTATAAAAGTTTATTTTGCAACTGGTAGGAAGTATTGTGATATTTATTTAAAAGAAAATACGTTACAATTAAAAAAGAGAGAAAGTATATGAAAAAAATGTTAATAGATAACCTACACTTAAAAGAGTGAGATATTAACAGGTAGGGAGGGAAAGGAGAGGGCAAAGGAAGGGTAAGGTAAAAGGGGAGAATGATGGAGGGTTGAGCACGAGAAACAAGGATAGTAAGAGAGAAATAGATAATACTTTATTATAGAGAAATATTTTTGTCCGAGAGCTCTTTGATTAGATTACGGTTTGTATGGTTAAGCTTCTTTATTGATTACTTGAACTTTATTTTATTGCGGTTGTTTCTAATTTTCTGTTTTACTTACTAGATTATGTGACAATTTTTCTTTTCTTTAAAGTGTATTCAGGGAGGCGTAAAAGTTGTTATACTACTGCCCAATAGTCATAATGGATGGCTTACTTGACAAGTTTGCCTTTGTCTTTTGTGAATTACTCGTGTGAATTACTTGGGTCACATGTTTATTAATTGTTCTTATTTAGTGTTCTTGGAAGCTGTTCTTATTGGTATATATATGGAAAATTTGTTAGAGACGCCTTTTTTTTTTTTTTTTTTTTTTGAAAAACTACCATATTTAAAGATGTTACCTTTTAAAATATTAATGTTATATTGCAAATTTATTTTGATTCATATTTTAGTACAAATGATGAGGACACTAAGGCAACAAAATAGACATTCAATATCTTTGTTGTAATAGCTTCATGTTCGATTTCTTAGCCATAAATAATTTTACAATGAATATTTTAATTGTAATGCTTTAGGGTACTACAAAAACCTCGATTAAATAGGTGACACTTTTTTAAATTAGTGAAACTATAAAAGATGATGAAGAGAAAAAACGGGGGGGAAGAGTTTGAGCAAGACTGAATAGGACTTTTGAAATTTAAAAAGACCATCAAAGACTAATGGTAAAGGGAGAGAGATACAAAGGCTAAAGGAAGGAGATGGTAATTCGTAGGTTGAAATATGATTCTATTGTAAACACAATGCACATCAAAAAAATTTAACCTTGAGAAAGTTTCATTATAGCATAGAGACGTTGGAGATTAATCTCGTTAATCTTGGAGGAGAATCTGTAATAGATACAAACATGACCTGTATTGTGAAAAAGTGCCTGGAGAAGAACCTTGTGCAGCTCACCTTCACAACCCCTACAAATAAAGAAAACATGAAGGTAATTAACAATTCAGAAACATCATAATTTTCTTTTTCTTTAATCTATTAAAACCAAAGATTGCTCGAAAATCCTTGTGAATAGTGTCCTGAGTCTACTTTCCTTGAGAAAAACAAAATGGTTTCCAATAATTTTGTGATTGTAGCGTACAACATATCGACTAAGATGAATTAGGTATCTCAAGAAGTAGTTCTAAGTCTGCAAACGATGTTTCTAGACATTTTACTTTTTGTAAGTGTTCTTCTGTGAGGGAACTCCAAGATTTTGGAGAAATTTTGTAATGGTTGTGAGCTTTAGGTGGAATCTTGAACCTTTGCCTATTCTTAGCCAGTTGTATTTTCGTCTTTTGCTGTTTTTAACATGTAATTCTACTATCTTGGTTAATCCAACTCCAAGATTACATTATCAAGATATTTTCACCACGATAGTAACTATTAATCTCATTAATTCTATTTTGCTCTCTTGCTGCACATCTGGATGTTCATGTCCTACCCACCGGTGCTGCTTATGAGCTAAACAATTAAGGCGCTGCATCACCTAGCCAAGAGGCTCTTCTGCTTGCTATTTTGCTTTGCAACCTAATGCTCTCTGTTAACAATGTGTTCCCTAAAGTTAATCACTTTCTAATATAAACTAATCTCTTTTGCTGCTAGGCATGATTTAATGAGTGTAATAGATATGGCAAATTAGAGAAGGCACAAAACCTTGGGCAAATCTTGTAACCCACAAACAGTTTGCACTAACAAAGCATATATGTAATATAATCTAATAGCCTTATTATCTTACCTACATGTTCATATACTTTGAAATGTCTTAAATTAATTTAACTGATATATTCGTAATAATTTTCGCTTTCTTGGGGGGGCCGTGCGCGATAGCACGCGGACCAACAACTAGTTAAAAACAAAAGAACACATATTTTAGGTAAAAAACACATATTGTTCATGTCCAAGGTTAGTTTATAATAAGAATTTATGTAGTAATGAAAAGAACATATAATGATATTAAAAAAAAGAACATATGCTGAAAGAGCATACAAAATCTATTTAAAGAACACATTCTAAAAATAAAAGGTAGATGTTATTTTTATATTGATAACATGTTTGGATTTAACTAACAACATGTTCTTTGTTATATCAATAAATTGTTCTTTTTATTATAAATAAAACTATAAATATATATAATCATATGATCTTGAACAAAATTGTTAAATATTCTTCTTATATCGTTGTCTTGTTCTATATGAACTTCGTTTTTAAAGATAAGTTAAAATTCCTTGTAGGAAATTTTTTGAACGTGATGCCAACACCACTGGGTTATCCCATGCTACTCATGTTTTATATATATAAACTAGTAACATATACTTTATATTATTCAGCCAAAATTGTTAAAAAAAATAAACATCATGTACTATTGTCATGTTCGTTACATGTACAACATCAAAAAGAAAATCGCATATCAAAATTATTAATTAGAACAAATATAAAAAAGAACACGTACAAATGTCAAAAGAACATTCTTCTTCTTGAACACAAATAGCTTCAAATAGTGATATCAATGACATTTATAATAATTACCAATATTAATAATTAATAAGTACAATTGTCTGATCTGATCTGAAATAAGTAACAATAAGGTGAACTGAACATAGCCTTAGAGCCCTTAGTTATCCTTTTCTAATTAGGGTTTGACAAAACTCAGGTTAAATTAGTATATACAGAAAACAAAAAAATAAAACTTTCTCTCTCCTAGTATTACGTACAAAAAAAATTCCAGAACGCGTTCATCCTTCTTCCCAAAACTGCTACTCTCCCATCTTCATCAATTGGATTGTTCATCTAATCAATCTAGTTTCAGGTATCTTTCACTTAGTTTCTTCATTAATTACTACTCGATATATGTTTTAGGTACCCGATTCGTAGAAGGAAAATTTTAGTTTATTTGATCTTGTTAATTTGCTTACTATTTGAAATTGCAGTCTGATCATAAATCATAATGCCAAAGTCATATGCTAGTCCTCCGGATGACACATCTTTAATACAAAAAATGGGTCCGAGTTTTGAACACTCTGCTAGAGATTTTAAAGGGACACCATTATTTGAATTTCTCTCTCTTAAAGTAGGCTGGCACAATTTTAAAGATGTTGATGTTGCCTCTGGTTATACATTTCCGCATCTTGAAATTTATGGCCGAGTTGAACTCATTGATGAGAATCAGAAGAAGTTTTCTCTCTTTCGTCGAAAGAAAAATGAAGCAAAGACTGTTTTTCTTCACAATCCGAGTAATTCAAGTGATCAAACAAACCCAACGACAGTTATTCTGAATAATTTCGACATTGAAGGTCCGCGCTGTATATGTGGGCAATTTCGTTTGAAGTTTTGTCTCAAAGATAGGCGTCGGAATGTTACAATAATTGATGATTATAAAGATGTTGATTGCACTCGACCTGTATTATATGACAAAGTAGAAACATATTGGTTTGATACTAGTACTACTCTTGATTCGTGGGTTTCATTCGACTTTGTATTACTACGTTGTGCACTAGTAGCCAACGTGGGTATCATTGTTGATAAGAAAGACGAATGTTGTGAGAATATTATTGCTCCTACTCAGTTACGTGGTAGCATAACTAGTGCTACTAAGATGAGTGATCTTTCAAGTATTCAACGTTTATTATTAGATGGATCAGAGAAGTTGGTTTTTGGGATGTTGAATAACTTGGCTTCCTTTGCCGTGCCAAGTTATTCCTTTCTTGAATTTGAAGTAAACCTCGAGGTTAATGGTGATAACATTACACATTTGTCCAAGTTCGAACCCAGTGATTGGTTCCAAATACCATATGAGGATGAGGTCTATGGGGAAGCATATCATATCCGCTTGATCGTGGATTGAGGACTTGGAGAAAGGTTCCTTCCGGAGTATCTATCCTCCGAGCTTCAGTATGACACTAATAAGAAAGGAAAGGTTGGTGCTAGAGCTGATCAACTCCATTCCGACCCGATTTTTGGGCGGGTTTGAGCTTTTTTTTTTGCCCGGCCTGGTTTTTTTTTTGGGCGGGCATTGGGCAAGCCAAAAAAGACTTTTTAGTCTAATTTTTAGCTCGGCCCGATTTTGGACCGGAAAGCCCGCCCGCGCCCCGGCCCGAAATAATGGGCTTTGGGCACAAATTTTTGGCCCAAATTTGGGCCCCCCCAATGGGCAAATTTCTATAGGCGCGGCCCGGCCCATGATCACCTCTAGTTGGTGCATAAAAATACTTTTTCTACTTTTTTATTAAATTATTTTGGGTATTGTATTTAACTTGTAATTTCTATCTCTTATTGTAGCTCATATATAAACAACACCATCCATTATATCGGTAAGCACATATTAATCTCAAACTGACTGCTTAAAATTATTTTAAATGGTTATATGTTGTACATGTGATGAATGAGTAATTTGATTGGTATTTTTCAAGTGACATTCATATATTCAATACTCAATAATGTTTTGTAAACTAATAATTTTCAATGTTGCATTGATATGATTTAGTTTTGGTATATTTCTATTATCTTATCAAATGGTGTTACCTCAAATAATACATTATTTGTGTTCATGACTTATTATATCCATGTAGTTTCAATGCGAACTTTTAATTCTCCAGGTATGTATCCGCTTATTGTCGTGCATACATGGAGATTTTCTCGGTCTCTATGTGTTTTTATGGTGTTGATGGTTGCAAAGGCCTGATTGGAAAGATCGAGGCTTGCGATGAAGATGAAGATTTTGTTCTTTTTGACGGAGCCTTGGGATATCACAGTTGTCATGAAAGTGTAAATCTAACAGGCCCTAGACGTAGTTGTCGCGGTGATTATTTTTTAATTCACGTATACCTCAAGGATGGCGAGGGTCGTGAAATCAGCAGTGGGTGTGTGGGATATGATTTCAGCAACGCGCATATAATTTATAATATGCGCATGTGTTCAATTATCCACGGCAAACATGGTTTTGCAGCTCTTCATTACACTATTTTCGCTGATGCAATTCAAAGTAAATCAAGTTTACATTAGAGCCTGTTACTCTTTGTGATAATGTAAATTATCAAGTTTATGGGAAGATAGCTGCACGTTACAGCAGCTACAAATACTGGACGCATTATCAGAAGAAATATTATCAGAGTAGGCTCTTTAAAAAGAGCAAGGAAGAGGCTGTAAAACTTAAACTTGGTGTAATACCGTTGTCACAATTAGTGGTTGCTGTCCCACTTAATGGCACTACTTCACTGATTGTTTCAGCAAAGCTGCATGTGTTCCTTAATGGTAACCATATTGAGATTTGAGACTGTGCAATACGTGCATACATTTAACCCTCGATCTCCAAAAAGAAGACGTTCCAAAAAAAACACGTGATGAGTCTACGAGTAAAAACTTTCGTTTTCAAGCATCTGTCAGGTGGACCAGATTCAATCTCTAGCTTTTGATTTGTGTGCTCTTATAGTTGTTGACTGTAGTTGTGATGATTTTTGGGTTTCTTTCGGTTTTTCTAAACAATTGTTCCTATGTATTTTTGACAGTTTGGACCACTTATTAAACAAGTCTCTCAAATCACCCCACTCCAAATTCTCATTCGCATTAAATGACTGACAAATCAGGTTCGCAACAGCACTTAATCGCACGCCTTCACAAAGATGGTGAGACACGGAGTGAAATGAGATTTTGAGTAGATTTGGAGATTCAGTACTTCCATACTTCAAATAGTACAGAGCGGTTAGTAAAACTTCCCTACCAACCAAATCCTGTAAAAGTGACAGTGTATTGTTCAATTTTTCTTTCTCTTGTTTTTTGTCGTATGCAACATCAAAAGGAGCCTCTATAGAGCCCTTAATCTTCACGAGTGATCCAATAACGAAACTCTAATTCCTTCTAATAAAAAAATTATCATCCTTGCAGTCATGGCAGTAACCACTGTTGTATTCGTCCCTATTTAGGATGAAAAAGGCAGTAGTTACATCCTTCCCTAACCACGAACCCTGTAGCCTGACTACGCACCCAGGGTGTTGCTCATCTTCAAATGTTGTAGGCTTATTGTGCTTATAAGTCGTACCCCCTCTACAACACTTGCGATTGAGTGTATCAAGCTTTGTAATAAAAAAATCTCCATCAAAATTCGCATCACAAAGATCAATATCAATCAAATCCTCAAGTGGAAAACTCGATATATCATACTCCCTATAACAAAAAATAAACAAGTATTATTAAATTAACAAACAAAAAGTCCAGAGGAGGCGATGGGGCAGGAAAAAAAATCGAGAAACCCTATTTCTTGCCTTTCTCATTAACAACATATACGACTTTAATAATTTATGGAGACTATAGAAGCTCCCCGCCAAACCAAGTAAATAAAAGAAATGCAAAAAAAAGATCTGATTCGTATGAATATGATGATCAACGCATTATTCAAGTAAATTCCTTAGTTAATTTCCAACTTCTCGTCTTCTGCCACTCAGCCCCGTTTCTGATATTTTGGAGGCCCAAGGGCGAACCTACATATTAGAGCCCTAATTAGGTCAAGTTTTTTGAATGTTTGATTTTTCGGTCCAGACCAAAAAAATAAACAGTTGTTTGGTCCGAATTTTTTGAAGTTTTGATTTTCGGTCCGGACAGGGAATAATTTTCTTTGTTGGCTTTTACATAACTTCTATTGAAATTTTGATTTAACAGTATTTTTATGTACTTTTTATGGATATTACATCAAAAATTTAATGCAGTATTGTAGAGAAAAGAGAGAAATTACCCAAAAAAATTGAGCGTTTGACATTGAATTGGAAAACAAGTGGGAGAATTGAATAAGAAACTGAATTTGATGGAAGGAGTTATAGGTTGAAGAGTAAGCATAATTCTCAGCCGCATTTGCAGTATTGCAGTGATCTTTTCTTTTCCTTTTTTCTCTACTTTTCTTTTTCTTTTTTCTACTTTTCCTTTTATTCTCTCTTTTGCCTTACTTATTTGGGCTATGTATTTTGGGGACCTCGGTACCTGCCCCTCTCGCCCAAGCCCAAATACGGCCCTGCTGCCACTGCTAATTAACCAACAATTAACCATGTCTATTTCGGAGCAAACTTTAATCAATCTTAAAGTCGCCAGGAACTTAATTCACAAACGGTAGCATAATTCTAGTAAACAAAAGGAAGCTAATAATTACAACATATTTACATATTTAACACTTTTTTTTTCAAACAACAGCCACAATTCACCTCCAAGAAAATAAAAAAGGGAAGAGATATACCTTGGGCTAGTAGACGAAGAACCTTTTTTAGGGGTTTTTTTCCCATAGCTGACGTTGGCCTGAAAAAATGGAAGCTCTGCTCAACTGGGGGTGAAAGAGAGAAAATCACCTGATGTCTGAATTCTGATGATGCTGTTTTTTTTTACTGCTCTGAATTGTTTCTCTTTCTCACCTATTTGGAAATGTAATTTTTTTTTACCATTTTCTCGAGTTATATTGTACGCCACGTATTTAGAATATTATAAATATATGAAAATATCTTAATATAATTTGGCATTTGGTCTAGTGGCAAGTTTCTTAGGGTGTGAAAGATCCAGAGTTCGATTCTTAATATGCCTCTTATATTTTTTATTTTGTATTTGTTATCGGGTATCATTTTAAAATTTAATATCATAATAACTAAATTATAAAATCTAAATTTTTATTATTGGATATCATATCGGCCCGGGTATCCGAAAATCCGGGTACCTTAAAGTTATTGGTTATCGGTTACCCGAACCCATAGTGATAACGATTCGGGCACCTCACCCTTACTTGTGGGTATCCATATATCTGCGAGTACCCTCATCCCTACTTATGGGTATCCATATATCTGATACGTCATACTTCCTCCGTTCCATAATAAGTGAAACATAGAGATTGGGCACAAGATTTAATAAACATCACTTTCAAAATTCAAAAAGTCATAAAATGCCCTTTTCATTATCAAAAGGAGGAGAGAGAAAATCAATTCACACAAGTTTGTGATGGATACTCTTGTCATTTTGTCACTTTTTTTTTCCATTTAAGGTACGTTTCACTTATTTTGAAACGTTCCAAAATAGTAAGTGTTTCACTTATTATGGAACGGAGGAAGTATGTGAGATCAAAATTTTTCTATAGTATCTGCCCTTTGTGGCTCACTCGACACAAATGATGAAGAGTCTCGGTTTTCAACTGTTAGATATAGCTCAGAGGTCTTTGTCAGCGGTAAGATACTTGTAATCACTACTTTCTTCGTTTCATATTGCTCTTCCTACTTGAAATCTTTTTGTGAGATAAAGTTGATCGAAGTAGGAAGAACAATATGAAACGGAGGGAATTACCCAATTTCCGATTGTTAATGTTAAAGTATTTTGTTCGATTGGTTGTATTGTCTGAATGATGCAGGGCTCTCATTTTACACAAAACATGATGAATTTCATAGCATGTTTTCTCAATTCGGCAAAGTTAACTAAGGTAGATTGCAGTGACCACGTATTTTCTTCAATTGGCCTGTTGATTGAGTCATTATTCAACTATATGTGGAAGTTTTAGTGATTTAGTTGTGGTTTTCCCAACAGTGGTGATGTATGGGATTTAATTGTGTTGTTTACAGCTAAGTTGATTATGGATAACAAAACAGGAATGACAAAGGGGTTTGGTTTTGTTACATTTGAGACGGAACATGAGGCGCATAAAGCTATTAAGGGTTTGAATGGTAAGGTAAATTTTCTGCTTCATTCTCATGATTTCAGCATTCTACTTGCTCTCAGTTTGTTTGTTTTGTGTTTAGGGGATACATTTTGAATTTGATAAAACTTGCCCTGAAGTTAGGGTTTGTGTTGTTTGGGATCATAAATTTGTAATACGGCCTTTGCAGGAAAATTGTAAATTATGATTACGGCCGCACCCCGATGTGAGGTTGCCTACGTATCCATTAGGAATGAGGCCAAACGTAGCTCTAGTCGAACCTTGCACAAGTATGCGTATACCTCAAATAGGTCTTTTTGAGGGTTGTAACGTGGTTAGGCTAAAGGTTGTAGAAGAAAGGGATAAAGGCTCAAGACCCAAGATAAGCCCCCAAGGTGTGCAACTATGCTTTGAAATTGGGTATTTTGAAAGCTTGAGGTTTTTCACTTTAAATTTGCTTTGAATTTTTCTTTTGATTTTTCTTTGAATTTGCCATGGATAAGTGTGGGCAACCCCGATCATGCGGTCTATCACTCACTTTGCATTCATGTTTCTCAGGCACGGTACCGAGCACTCGATAAGAGACGCAATTCGAGACGTGTTCATATCAAAGACGTACATTGGAACACTTACCCTTTCACACTTTTGTTTTTGTTTGCTTCTTTGAATTTGAATCACTCAGGCTTTTTGTATTGGAAAAATTGACACTATGGGGCTCAAATATGACCGGTTTTCTTTAATAGGTCTCAACTATTAATAATCCAGTGGAGGTCCCAACTATAAAGGTATATGTTTATTTTTGGGTTCAAATGACTTGCAACTCACTAAACAGGTTAAATTCTAATTTTTTTTTTGAAAGGAGGTTAAATTATAATTAATGGACCCACTCATTCTCATATTCCCTAAACAAAAACTCTATTAGAAGAACTAAGAGTTTTCTTCCCTGAAACAAAATAAAAGTCATCAGCTCATCGAATTGGTTTAAGGGGCTGTATCTTGAGATCAAAACCAATTCCCCATGGAGATTTCGTGGTATCACTTTTGATTACTAACTCAACAGAATCATCAACTGGGCTTTGATTTTTGAGATCAAAATCATAACTTCAACAACACCACCAACAAATTTAACACCACCACCACCACCAACAAATTTAACAACAAAACAAAATTATCTCATCTTCTGTTAATGGCGTAAAAGCACTAGCAGCAGCAGTGTGCGGTGGCGAAAAGGAAGACCCATGGATCAGAGGAGAGAGAAACACGGGAGCAGGAGAGCAGCACCGCAGTACGTAGCCAAGAACGAGCAAGGCTTGCCGCAGCTTCGGCAACCAGATTTTTGGTTTGTTTGCGCCACTCTATCCAAAATATACACGACCACCTCGTCGAACACTCGGTCATCAATCCAATTCTTGGTCTCTCCGATCCATTTTCTATCTCCTCAAGAACAACCACCATAGACCCTTTGAACTCAAATTAAAAAAAGGCAGCCATGATCTCACACCCAAACACTTCAAATCTAAACAATAGCTCCTCGAAGATCTGATGTTCAATTCGATCCTTCTCCCAAGATCCATACAACATAACTCAATGATTTCAAAATTCACAATGAAATAATAAACAAAATATTCACAAAACACAATTCACAAATCAGTTCTAAAACTACAAATAATACCACATGTAAAAAGGGCAAGGAGTGCGGGCCATGAATAGAGGAGATGAGAGATAAAAACCATATTAGAGGAGAGAAGAGAGATGAAAAAATGGCAGAGGGAAGTAGAGGGGAAATTGAGTTAGGAGAAATCCAAAACAAGATGATAAAGGTTGTTTCACGTGACTTTAAATGGTCTCACGTGACTCCTTCACCTGAAATAGTAGGTTGGTTACCCGCTGAACCCAAAAATAAACATAAACCCCTATAATTGGGACTTCCACTGGATTATTGATAGTTGGAACCTATTAAAGAAAACCGCTCATAGTTGAGCCCCATAGTGTCAATTTTTCCTTTTGTATTTGGTTTTGTACATTGCATGGGTTGCACACCGTCCCATCCTAAGGTTAGGTTGATGTGGGTTGAAAAAATGAAGGTCGATCGTTAGACGAGGCTCAAAGAGGTTGACAAGAAAAGGATATGTGTTTGAAGGGTTAAGGAGAAACGATGTGGCTACAAAGGGTGCCTCAAATCATTGGTATACTATGTGTTTAATTCGACAATGATTTTTAATGGAAATGACATGATCATATGCAATAAAATAAATGCTCATTTTATTAAATGGAAAAGGTGAACACACAACGAAAAAAAATAAACACTACATTCTTGGTAAAGGGAAACCTATTGCTAGACTTAAAGGGGAAAAGGGATAACAAGAGAAAACAAAAGATGCATGAAATCTAGAAGCTAAAGCTCGCTTCGTGTCCTGTCTTCAAAGCTATTCGGCATGTTTTCTGCTTGAGAGGATAAGAATTTTGCCTGAATCGATGTAGTCTTGGATGAGGTCCCTAAGCCTGTAACACTCATTGGTGGTATGACCATTTGTGATACTAAGAAAGCCTAGAACTAATATTTCGTTAATATCGCGATATCTAACTTTAAAGTTCGAGGACGAACTTTGTTTTTAAGGAGGAGTAGATGTAATACCCCTAATTTTCAGAGCTTATTTTATTAAGATTTAATATTATTTCCACTTAAATTTATTTTTCTGATAATTCAGTTTTATTTTGATAATAATGATTTCATTTAGTTTTGAATTATTTAACGAGTTTATTCACACGCGAAGTTCTCGAAGTGTGAATTTTGGTTGGAAAAAGTCTCATTTTTGGGTCATGTGATATCTAAAGAAGGCGTTTTCGTAGATCCATCAAAGATTCAAGCAGTGACCAATTGGCCTCAACCTAAGAACGTCACCGAAGTAAGGAGTTTCTTGGGTTTAGCTGGATATTACTGGAGATTTGTGAAAGATTTTTCGAGAACGGCCCAGCCTCTCACGAACCTGATGAAGAAAACAACAAAGTTTCATTGGTATGATAAGTGTGAGGAAGCATTCCAAGAGCTGAAGAAGAGGCTTACAACGGCCCCAGTATTGACATTGCCCTCTGGAGTAGAAGGATTTGAAGTCTACAATGATGCCTCAAAGAAAGGTTTTGGGTGCGTCTTGATGCAACATGGTAAAGTAGTGGCCTATGCGTCGAGACAACTCAAACCGCATGAGCAAAATCACCCTACTCATGACCTGGAGTTGGGAGCAATCGTGTTTGCGCTTAAGATCTGGAGACATTATTTGTATGGAGTGAAGTGTAAAGTCTATACAGATCATAAGAGCTTGAAGTATCTGTATACGCAAAAGGAGTTGAATATGAGACGGAGACGTTGGCTCGAGCTTATAAACGACTATGATTTGAAGATAGTGTATCAAGAGGGAAAAGCGAACAAAGTAGGTGACGCGTTGAGTAGGAAGAGTGCTCATTCGCTAAACGTGTTGATTTTGGCAGGTGAACTGTGTGAAGAGATCAAGAGATTGAGTTTGGAAATAGTTGAGCCCGGTTATGTGAAAGCTCAGTTGGATGCTCTTACTGTTGGACCGGACATATTTGAAGAGATTCGGGTGAAACAAGCTGCGGATAAGTGGTTAAGCAAGTTAAGAAAGATGAAAGAAAGTGGTCAAGCACCAGAGTTCGAGATCGACGACAATGGCATTGCGAAGTATAAACGGAGATTGTGCGTGCCACAAGACGAGGAACTCAAGACAATAATTCTAAGGGAATCCCATAGTTCGCCGTATTCCAGACTTCCAGGAGGAGATAAGCTTTATAAGGATTTGAAAAAGCATTTTTGGTGGCCTAAGATGAAGCAAGAAGTAGCCGACTTTGTGGCAAAATGTTTAACATGCCAGAAGGTGAAAATACAGCATATGAAGCCTAGAGGGAAATTGCTACCATTGGAAGTGCCAGGATGGAAATGGGAATCTATCTCTATGGATTTCATCACGGGGTTACCGAATACGAGGTTGGGAAAGAATGCAATATGGGTAATAGTGGACCGTTTGACTAAGACGGTAAGATTCGTGGCAATGAAGGATACTTGCACTAGTAGAATAATTGCTTATTGTTGCGGTTTTACCCATACCCAGCAATATATCACGTAAAAAGAAAAGGTAAAATATAAAATAACCATATTGCTTCGGTTTCGGCCGAAAACCGCAGCAATAGATGTCAACGGGAGATTTTCAAAATTATTTGACCAATTTGACCGAAATCTATTGCTGCGGTTTCTTTAAAGAACCGCAGCAATAGGTTGAAATATTATTTTTTAATAAAATTTTAATCTATTGCTGCGGTTTCTACTGGTTTCTAGTAGAAACCGCAGCAATAGGTAGATTTTTTTTAAATAAAAGAAGCGCTAGGGTTTTAATTCTTCCTCCCTTGAGCGCCGTTCTCATTCTTCCTCCCTTTCAATCTTCTTCTCTCTCACTCTCATTCTTCCTTCCTCTCACGCGTTCTCCCTCCCTCTGCCTCATCTCTTAACCATCATCGGCCTCATCATCTCTCAACCTCTCAGTCGTCTGCCTCATCTCTCAACCTTCATCGGCCTTCTCCTTCGTCGGCCTTCACCCTCGTTACTCGTCATCGTCGACCATTTTCGTCAGCCTTCTCCTTCTCCTTCTTTCTCATTTCTATTATCTCCTCAGTCGTCCGTTCGACCACACTTGCTCGTCGTCTCCAGATCTTGTCGTTCGACCACACTTGCTTCCCCGCCGTTTTTCCAACCGCAAACCACAAGCAGCGAACGGTCGGCTTAGTGAGTTTACCTCAGGCGACTTGTTTCTTCTTTTTCAGATTTTTAGTTTGTTTTTCAGATTTAGTTTCTCTTTGAGCGAATTTCGTGTGATTTGGATCCGGATTTGATTTTTGTTCAATTCTTTTTAGTTTGTTTTTCTGTTGTTTTTAGTTTGTTCAACGAGTGAGCTTCAACGGATTTGATTTAGTTTTTTTTCAATTTCGGCTGTTCTTTTGTGTTTTCTTAGTTTTTTGTCTCTTTAGTTTGTAATTGGTGTTTGTAACATGCAGTAGATTGTTGTAACTATGTTTATATTATAATTGTACTATAACTATAAAAAATTTACGCTTTGAGAAATGGAAATTTTTTTTACCCTGCTCTGCATCTATTGTTGCGGTTTTGGGAAGAAACCGCAGCAATAGACTTGTATATTTAATAGTAAAAAAATACCTATTGCTGCGGTTTTGGGTAGGAACTGCAGCAATAGACCTGCATATTTAATTTTAAAAAAATACCTATTGTTGCGGTTTCGTGTAGGAACCGCAGCAATAGGCCAAGCTATTGCTGCGGTTAAAAGCCGCAGCAATAGGTTAATTACCTATTGCTGCGCCCTTGATTGCTGCGCGGCCAAAACCGCCGCAATATGCCACTTAATGACCGCAGCAATAAGAATTTATTCTACTAGTGTTGGTCGTTGAAACAGTTGGCAGATGCTTACTTTAATGAGGTGGCTAGGCTACATGGTGTTCCGAAGGACATCGTTTCGGATAGGGACTCGAGATTCTTATCTAAGTTCAGGAAACACCTTCAGACAGCCGTGGGTACACTATTGAAATTCAGCACAACCTTCCACCCAGCAACAGATGGTCAAATGGAGAGAACCATTCAGACCTTGGAGGATATGTTGAGAGCATGCGTGATGGATTTCGGAGGATATTGGGATGATCACTTGACGTACATTGAGTTCTCGTACAACAACAGTTATCACTCGAGCATAGGAATGGCACCTTATGAGGCATTGTATGGACGGAAACGTAGAAGCCCTATATGTTGGAGCGATGTGAACGAGTTGTTGAATTTGGGACCAGAACTGATGGAAGAGACTACCAACAAGGTGAAGTTGATTCAAGAGCGTATGAAAGCAGCTCAGGATCGACAAAAATCGTATGCCGATCAAAGGAGACGGGATTTAGAGTTTGAAGTTGGAGAAAAAATGTTGTTGAAAGTTTCGCCAACCAAGGGAGTAATGAGGTTCGGTAGAAAAGGAAAGTTGAGTCCTCGTTATATCGGACCTTATGAGATACTCGAAAGAATTGGGGAAGTGGCCTATAGATTAGCCTTGCCCACAGAGTTAGCCAATGTTCATAATGTCTTTCATGTGTCTCAACTTCGTAAATATATCCCTGATCCCTCCCATGTTATCCAACCTGAAACCATTGAGCTAGATGAGACCCTCACCTTTGAAAAACGTCCTGTCAGAATCCTTGATTCCTAAACGAGAAATACCCGGAACAAGGCAGTAAAGTTTGTGAAAGTTTTGCGGTCTAATCATCAAACCGAGGAAGCAACTTGGGAAACAGAAGATGACATGAAAAAGCGTTATCTTGAACTCTTTTCCCAGGTACGATTATCGAGTTTCGGGGACGAAACTCCTTAAGGGGGACCGAATGTGATACTAAGAAAGCCTAGAACTAATATTTCGTTAATATCGCGATATCTAACTTTAAAGTTCGAGGATGAACTTTTTTTTAAGGAGGAGTAGATGTAATACCCCTAATTTTCAGAGCTTATTTTATTAAGGTTTAATATTATTTCCACTTAAATTTATTTTTCTGATATTTCAGTTTTATTTTGATAATAATGATTTCATTTAGTTTTGAATTATTTAACGAGTTTATTTAAATAATTTAATTGAAATGTATTTTATTTAAATAAATTAATTATTTTCATTATTCTAAATAATTCAATTATTAAATATGGTAATTTAAATCTTTTTTTAGTTTGTGGGCATTCTTATTCATTCAATTGTCCATCTATATTAGCAACCCATATAAAGCCCAATGTCAAGCCATAGCCCATGCGTCATTTTAGCCAAAAAGAAAAAGGAAAAAGCCAAAAACAACAAAAAAAAAAAGAGAAAGAAAATGTGATCTTCATCACCATCCTCCCTCCTCACGTACAAAATCAACAGAGCCAAAGGAAATTTTTTTCCACAAACTCAACAGTTCTTGTCAGGATAGTTTAAAACTCAATTCCCAAATCCCGGATTTTGGGATTAAAATCACCCCATAGTCAAAAGTAAATCTCAACACCATACTTCCTCCATTAATGGAGGTTGACTAAGCTTCACAAATTCAGAAAAGTTGCTCTATAAATAGCAACCCAAACACATTCAATTGCTCAAGCAATCAACCCCTTTCTAAGGTTGCTTCACTTTCTTCCCTTCTTCTCTTGTAATTTCTGATTTTTATTTTGGAAATTTAAAATAAAAATATAAATTGAACCCACCATTGACACATTTCCCCTGTTTCTCGAACCACTTGAACCACTCGTGCCACCATCAACACCACGACAAACCACCTGAAACCACCGACTCCGTCTGAGTCTTCTCGTGCGCCACCATCAAAACCGCCCAGCAGGCGCAGCCAAACACCCTCCCTGCTTCGCATCACCCTCTGCTGCGTCCCACTGCAGCCGCGCCAGCCGCCTACTCGACCCCGCATGACCCCAACCCCGCCTGACTCCGGCCGCCGTGCACCAAGCCACCCCAGCCTCCCTCCCTTGCTCTTCTTCCCCCCTGATTCGCCTCCCCTGTTCCTTCCTTCCTTCTTCGTGTGTTTTTTCTTTCGGTTTTGTCAACTGATTCTTTGAATCAGTAAACCTCCCCTTTCCCTTTTCATTAAGTTTATTTTTTTTAAACAAAACAAATGACTTTGCTAAATTAACTTGCTTTATTAAGTTGGTATATTTTAGATTAATTAACTTAGTCTTTTATAATTTGAAAATATTTCTTAATTTTCTAAGGCAAAGTAAGAAGTATAATAAAGTTAGTTTTCTATGTTTAAAATAATTGTTTAAGTTAATGAAAATTAAGTTGAAGTAATCTTTGAGTACTTAAATGATTTCATAAATAATTTGAAAACCATAAACTTTAATCATTAAGAATTCTTTAAGTTATTTGAATTATTTAAATTGTTTATTTTATATATAAAAAGGGGTTATTTAGGTAACTAACTTAGATCTCGTTAATGTCTATTGTAGACTCCGATTGCGTAGACGAGGAATATCAAGAGTGTTAATCCGTTCGTGAGCTTAACTTTTGGGCACGCGTCACGAGGTAATCTCCGATGTCCATCTAAACGTAGATCCCGTTAGAATAAAATGAATTAATTATGTGACTATGTGAATTAGAATATGGATTATGAATATGGGTTATAGTTATGGATTATGCACGATGAATGAGTATAACAAATGAAATGACTTGTATAAACGGACGATATGACAATGATGATTTTTATTATAACGTTATTAACGCGTCAACATCGTTTAATGTCATTTAGTAATGTTATGGTTATGATGATGATGATGATTATGATTATTATTATTATTATTATTATTATTATTATTATTATTATTATTATAATTATTATTATTATTATTATTATTATTATTATTATTATTATTATTATTATTATTATTATTATTATTATTACTATTATTATTACTATTACTATTACTATTACTATTACTATTACTATTACTATTATTATTACTATTACTATTACTATTACTATTACTATTATTATTATTACTATTATTATTATTATTATTATTATTACTATTACTACGATTATTGTTATCGTTATTATTAATATTGAAGTTATGAGTGAAAGTTGGAAATTATCAAGAACATGTGATAATTGGATGATTATGAGTTAATCAATGTAACCAAGTGATAGTTATGCAAATGAATACGAATGGGCTCTCGGATTAAGCCATGTATGAATTGAATTATGGATTTGGAATAAAAGTATTCACTCTTGATTAAATGAAATGACGTATATGTATACATGTGTTATGTGATGACTTGAATTAAAAACTATTAATCACTTAAAGTGGAATATCGAAGGGAAATAATGAACAGGTTGCCCTGTATGGGAGGTTCAGCGGCCACCTACAGGGTTCTCTCCGGTTATTATGCCGATTTTTACATTACTTGTCTTCCTTCTATCTTGTTATGATCCAAGTAGAAGGGGTGTGCACACTAGGGACTCGTTATTATGGCCATTATGTTATCCGTAGGTGGTTACGTGGGATTGACCCCGGCCTACAATGTTGAGAAATCTTGGTTACGGGGATTGACCGCCGCCACGGCGTTCTCTTTCCTCTCCTTAAATAATTGGATTAATTGAATTATTCATGTGATTATTCATTGTATATATATATGTATGTGTGCTATGTTTCTCAACCCTATTAACCTAATATTTTACAAAGTATTTTCAACTTAAGTATTTTACGGGATGGAGTTGGAATTACTCAGTTTTTCTGATTTTTGGGAGCTTGTCTCTCTTGTTTCTTTTCAATGTATTTGTGCAGGTGGGTGATCGATAGGGAAACAAAAGGGAGATCATTTAGAGTTGTCATCCACTTAGCTTATGATTTAGTCTGATGGAACTCTGAAACACTTAAGTAATTAGTAATATTGAATAAACGATATACTTGATTGTAAGGATTACTTTATTTTGAATTTAGTATGCTTTAACCTAGCCTTGCATTTATTTCCAAGGAGATAAGTGCGGCGGTAGCACGCCCGTTGAGTCGAACCCTCGTGGATTTTCCCCCATCTCGAGTTTTATTAAATGAAAAAGGGTTCGGGTTGGCAGGGGTGTTACACCATTGCCTCGATGATATATGCAATGTAAGTTCGGATCCCAAGTAGGAGATCGACGTTTGGGCATTGGATCTAGAGTTGGTCCAATCGGGTCAATTATGCCTTTGCAATGACAGTGGTTGAAGATCTCATCATAAGTGACGCTTAGAGTCGTATAGACCCTCTTGGGTTTTTCTAGTCGTGCCTTTGTAGTGTTGTGGGCTAAAGTTTTCTCGAGATGACCTACATTGCTAATGTGATGAGAAGAAAAGGAAGAAAGATTGTCGTTCTTCCCGTTCTTGATCTCAAATTCAATGGTATGATGAGAGATGCTTCGTTCAATCATTGTCATTCGATCCGAGAGACCTTGAACCATGATTGTGAGTTTGTTAAGGGATTCTTGGAGCTCATTAATGTCCTCCTTGGAAACTCTCGGTAATGGATGATCCAAAATCACTAAATCATCTATACCATTGGACGGATGAAGGTATTCAAGCGGAGTCTCTTCATCTTCCTCAATCACGGCGATCTCCTCAAGAGAGGGTACATAAATGATTTCGAGCATGGGTTCATTGATAGGCCTGATGAAAGTGGAGGGATCATAGTATACTTGATCTTCCATGATAGTTAGCGTTTTAGAAAGTGGACTATCTTGGATGCTAGGAACCTTATTGTCGGGAGGGACAAAAAGCCTATTATTGTCAATCAAGTTTTGGATAACTTCTTTGAATTTCCAACATTGCTCAGTAGTGTGGCCTCTGCCTTGATGTTACTTACAATGAGAGTTCAGATCCCATTTCGGAGGCCTAAACTCCAGAGTTGGATCCTAAATGGGCCCGATGGGTGTAATTAATCCCTTGCTGTGAAGACGATAAAAAACGGTGTGATAACTCATGCCGAGAGGAGTAAAATTTCTTTTTGACTTATGGGTTCGTGGCTTGGGAGTATCCAAAGACAACACTTCGTTGAGGTCAAAGTTGTCAACATGATTGGTAGAGTTGTCAGACTTAGAATTCGAAGAAGAAGGATTGTCGTTCTTCTTACCTTTCCAAGTGTTGCTATTGCTAGCGCTTTTCAGGAGATCATCTTCGATTTCTATCCCAATATTGTAAACAGCATCGAAGGTACTTAGTCCCAAATACCTCAAGTGTTGCTTGTATTTAGGTTGAAGATTGGCGATGAATAAGCGTACCAATTGTTTTTCTAGAGGTAGTGTGACCATTTGGGAAGCCGTCTGCCTCCATTTAGACAAGTAGGTCGTGAACCCCTCGTTATCCTTTTGCATGAGAATTTCCTCCCTCGTTCTTCCTCCTCTTTCCTCCCTCCATCCTTCACCGCTCCCTCCCGCTTCTCTCCTCCGCCACCCAACCCCTCCCCTTCCACCCCACTACCCCCTCACCCACCTCCCCTAATTGTCACCACTCCTCCACCACCCTCTCCCCCCGTTCCCAAAACTCCTTTACCTCCCCGCCACCATCTCCCCCTAAACCTCGTCCCCTCCCCCGTCACCCATCCTCCCGCCCCCAAAAACCCCTCCCCGCTCCCGAAACCACTCCCCGCCTTGACCACCCCTCATCCTCCCCCCAAAACTCCTCCTCCCCGTCCCGCTACCACCTCCCCCATCTCCGAAACACCTCCCCCACCCTCGAAATCACCCCCGAAACACCTCCACCACCTTGAAACCACCTCCCGAAAACCCAGGACATACATCGAATGAGAAGATGAGAGCAAAGGAGGGAGGATGCGGGGGCATTGGGATTGGGGTCGGAAGGTGGGCGACGGCAAGTGGGGGCTTATAGGGGCTGCGGGGTGGGGGGCCGGGATAAGGTTGTGCGGGGGGGGCAGGGGGTGGGGGTGTGGGGTGCGGGATTGGGGTTGCGGGTGGGCTGGGAGGAGGGGTAAGTGTAATATCCCCTGTTTTTAAGGGAGTTTTACTAGAGGCTAATTATATATTATTTTAGCTTAACTATGATATTTTTTTGGCATAAATTTAATGAGTTTTAATGCCATTAGACATTAAAGAGAAAAATCAATAATGTTGTATTGTAAAATGATATTTGCTTATATGGATTATGATTTATATTTAAAGTAAAAAAATAATAATAACAAATCCATTTCTCTCCTTCTTTTGTGGCTGATGTTGGAAATGCCACGTTATTATACCTCTTCACCAAAGATAAAACAACTCATATCAAAACCACAATTCCCTTCTCTCATCCACGGTCATCCTTCCTCCTACCTCTGTTCATTCAGTTTCGGACCTCCTCATCGGAGCCTCCGCTGCTCATTCCTTCTCGTTTCCCTCTCTCTCTCTTAATCCTCGACTCGCTGTTGCTCGTGGCCCTTGCCGGAATCCGGTGCTCATGCTCGTCAATCTTGCTCGCTCAATTTTCTCTCTCCTCTGCTTCTGCGGTGCTGATGCTGCCCGTCTGTGTTGTTGTCTTCCGCCGGCGAGCTACTGCATCGTTGGTGTTGCTTAAGCCGTCGCCGGTAGTGGCTCGAATAACCACCGTTGCTGCCGCGTTTTCTCTCTCCTCAGCTCTGTATTCTACCGCTTCTTTAATTTTTGGTGTTGCGTCTAACGGTGGTGGTGGTGGATATGTCGTCGTTGGTGCTGCTCCTTGTTCGTTGCTAGTAATGACTGTTGTTGTCATTCTGTGTGAGTGATGTGTTGTCGTTGTTGGTGGTGCTTGCAACCATCATCTCCTTCATCTCTTTTATGGAGGTATAATTTAAGCTTTCTCCTCTTGTTTGATTCCAGTAATTGATCAAGTACTTGCCAATTGGTTTTATTGTCTGATTTCATAAATAAATTCAGTTTTAAATCTTATTGTTGTCTAGCAAAATCAATTATGGTAAAAATTTGTTAAAGATAAATATTGATACTTTCCTTTGTATTGAATGAATTGAAGTTTATAATCTGTAGTAGACTTTCTTAAGTAGCTTATAAAATCAGATTTCTACAAATGGTGTTTGATAATACTCTCTAAAATCAAAATGGGGTTAATTAGAGTTAGAGATTGTTGATGTGAGTTAGATTAGAAGAATGGTTTGTATATAAGGGTTTGTAATGAGTTCATAAAAGAGCTTAAAAAGTGATGAGCAAGTCAATCTCTTAGTCTGAATTGTAATGAGAATGAATATTAATTGTTGCTATTGTTGTTGAGGTGAATCATTGGGGAGTTCAAGATCATTTGAGCGAGAATAAAGGATTATTAAAATCAATTTCGGGGCTTGAGCAATATTTGAAGGTTAAGTAAAGGTACACATTGTCCTTCCACCTTATAAACTCAATTATGTTTCTACAATTGTAAGATGTATCAAGTTCATGGGTTGTCAAACAAAAATCATTTTTATGACTTGAATTCGTTGTGGTTTTATGTACCTAAGTTCAATATTGTTTGAAAATGTGATTCTTGAGTTCTAAGTTTGTTGACTTCTTGAGTATGTGATTTCACGCCAAGTATTTCGGTTATGTAAGGGTTAGCATTGACTCCCTAATTATGATTCGAGATTTGTCTATATGTTTTGGCTATGAACTATAGATAGTTTTACTTGAATATGTTGAAGTAATCAACTTATGTTATACTAAGTAAATCTTGTCCTTGAATTCAAATACATTTTAGTCTATGAGACTTAATAGTATAAGCTATTCAATGACTTAAGTTTCACGATATTATATAGAAGTTACGAGTGTCTGATTGTGAGTATTTAAGAAAGTGTTCTCAATGTATATATCTCTCAATGTTTTTGTAATTGTGGTTTCTGAATTGAGAAACCTCGTAGAACTATGCAATATATGATCAAGTGAATTTCGAAGAATCAGATCAAGTCTCCAATGAAATACGATTGGATACCGTTTCAAGTTTATGGAGTTTCAATGTTATAGTTTACTTTCAGGCAATGAGATTTCAAGAATATTAGTTTGTTCAGCGATCTCTAAAATAGAGAGTTGTATAAAGATGTTGAAAATGCAATTATGAACTTATAGAAGAATATGAATAGAAGTAGTATAATAGAGTAAGTCGTATCTTAATTGTGTATTATTAAAGGGTAAATTATGCCAATTAAAGTTTCCGAGTGTGTTTGTTACGATTAGGATAATTATGATAAACTCAAAGAGTAATTCAATAAGTTTGATATAATTGGTGAGCTCTACTTCAGAATACTTGGAAGTGTGTAGGATATGACTATATCTCTGTTGAGATTTGTATTCTAAGCATGTAGAGGGTACTACTCTAAGATATTGGAAATTGAGTAAATCATGGTTGACAAGAGGTTTAAGATTTGAGCTTCCTATATCTATTTCGAGGATCTCGGTATGGAATGATATTTAAAATGTAATTGTTATCAACGTTGGGACATATGGACTTGGCTTTTGGAAGATTCGAACTCGAGAAGCAACGAACTAAGTATTGCAATTTTGGTTCTGTGAGGGGAAGGAATCCAGATTAAAAGTTGAATTAAATCATTTACAGATATCTTCAAGGAACTTTGGGGAAGAATGACTTAATATATGGCAAGTAATTGAGGAGTGAATTGGTTGTTGAGGAGTTCAGCTAAGGAATATAAATTGGTATGTGAGATAGTTGAGTTGGTGACTAAAGTTGTAAACCGAGAACAAGCTTGAGAGTTTAAATATCTATGAATGGGTTAATAAAATTGTATGAGAATCTTATGAGTCAAAAAGGTGAGATAACTACTAACGGTAGGCCATGAGTAACAGAATCGGGTTAAGTAAGGTTAAGGATGAGAATGTCATAATAGTAATATAAGAGTTCAATATTTGGGTGTTTAAGAAGTATAAGATAGTAATTCAATATTGTATTGTCTACGTCATAAGAGTTGCAAATCCGATCGTAATATAATTAAAATTAGGAAACTTATACTATGAGTATCAAACTAGGCTAAATCAGAAAGAGCATATGTTTACTTTCTCATTGAAAGGGGAAAAGATATGAAAAGGAAGGTCGGTGAAGTATATATGGATCTTGTGTCAAGGAGTGTTGGGAACCAGTGATATAAAATAAGAATAATGGAAATATAAATCTAAGGATAATTTGGATATAATTTTATATAATTGGTATTAAGAAGCTTAATTGGGAATACAAAGTTTAAATAAATAACCGAGACGGGAAAAGGGAATAAAGTTGGAAATACAAATAATATTTGTGTGGTATTGAACATGAGGTGATAAAGTTATGTCCTGATATCATAATATAGTTGAGTTACTAGAAGATCGGAAGTTCAAGTATGAAGTGTTGAATAATTAAGATGTGGGATTAACCATCAAATCTTTTGGATGGAGGAAGCAGCTATAATTATAATACAAGTCCGAATTTTAGAAGTCATAAGTTTTCATATATTTAGATTACAAAATTATGAGGTGTTGTGTATCATGAGGTTTAAGTATATGTAATACAAACTTTGAAGTCTATGATTATTATATGAACGATGAACAATTTATTTGTATTATCACATTTTGACTTTAGGATGAGTGTGAATAACAGAAGCTCTACTCGGATATGACAAGAATATTATAATTAGTATCATTGAGCATAAGTATAACATCGAGATTGGCTTAGCTGTATAGATTGTTAAATAAGATCAAATGAAAAGTTATTTCTAAGTAAGAGAACTTTTGAAATTAAGAGATAAAGTTATTTAAGATTAAATTATGTTTTGACTTTCTGATTGGTCCTACGTTTTGAGCTTCAATTATAGCAAGCTTGGACTATATTTTCTTTAAAGTCCGTATTTGAGTGGTTTTAGCAAATGAATTTTTGTAAAGGATTGAGTTATACCCAAATACGATTCTGTTACGAGATTTTGATATATCTGGCTCGAGAATTATGAATTGAACTTTTAAAAAAATATGGAATTGTGAATTATGTATTTTGATTCTGTTTCTGTAAGGAGAAGAAGCTGCTAGAGTAGTGATGAACAACATTCTGTATTTTCTGTATTCTGTATTCTGGGGACATGTCCTGAAAAGTTTTGCAAGCAGTACATAACGAAAGAGGGAGACGTCCCTTGTAAAAGCTTAGAGACAACGCCTGGAAGGCAACTCTGTTCGTGTTCTCTTCCCCAGTCTAATATGATTTCCATTTGATTTCTGGAAGAAAATAGAATATGTATTTGAATTTGCAAATGGTTCGTGGAAAATTAATTCAAACTCTATTCCCAAAGTAATGTTTTACTCTCCCAAGTCTATGGAGATCATGTGCCGAATATGTGAATGATTTGCTAAGAACTCATTAGGAATAGATGAAAGGAGTTAGCTATGCTACACATGTTTGGATATAAAAGTTATTATATTTGGAATACATAAGCTAGAGATATTACTATGCACTAGAATATGTTAGAGATGATTTTGGGAGATCATATTAGATTTTAGGGAATTCTTACGGTCCCTCCAATTTAATTTTATACTAATTATATTGTGAGATATTCGTGTTATTATTTTAAACAAGTAACATAAAGTATTTTGTTATATGATTCCTTTATTATGACGTTTCTGTTTCTTGATTCCAAATGTCTCGTAAGATAAACTTAAATCTGTAAATACGTTTTAAGCCACCAAAAAGATTTTCTGGATGGACAGTGTGTACTCAGTTTCGCTGATTTTGTTCTTGGAACCTGTCCTGGTGGGGGCAGAGTTCAATGTTAGTTATTTTTGCAGGAAATATTGAAGCTAACTCCAGTATGGTTAAAGGATCGTTATAAGAGATGATTGTCGGATGAGCTATGGTGGAGATTACATAGTTTTTTTTTTGGTAAGTAAGTAAGTATTTATATCAAACCAACAAAACCAACTTTACAACCTAAGCCCTCTCAAAAAGAGAGCAAGACAACTCAACAGCTAAGAATACATCTTAGCAAAAAAAACAAAAATTTACAATCCCTCAATCCAAGTTCTGTCATCAGAACTACATTTCTTAGGTAAGCAGTATAAAATTCTATTCCTCACTACAAACTGTACAGTTTGAAAACTATTATTTACACTATGAACAACATGATCCCATAGAGCGTTGTTTCTCACTCTCCAAATTTGATAACCAACAGCTGCAATCAAAGTGAGAACAACCCGTTTTCTGATCTTTGAGCCTTTGTAATCTCTTCTTATCCACATCAGCCATTGTGATAAAGTTCTGATTCTGTACCTGATTCCAACCCAAGTGAGAGCCATCTCCATTAATCTTCTGCTATAAGGGCAGGAAAACAACAAATGGTCATGTGTTTTAGTCTGTAATCCGCAAATACAGCACACATCCTCTTGACAGATCCCAATTTTGTAGAGCTTCTCCCTAGTAGATTACATTGTTTAATTTAAAGAACTCTCATGGTGTATTATTGTATTATTTTGGAAATCCGGTTTGATCATTTCATGTGAATGTAATTAAACTCTGGAATATTGTTGTTGGGTCATAATTCCACAGGTCCCAGGATCATATAAGAAGGTTATGTTTCATCTGTAAGATAATGTAATTTGGGGTTCATTAAGTATTGATTGTGATTAGTGAATCTTAAGTATGATTAGCTAGCAGCTCGAAAGTGCGGGCTGTTACAGTAAGCTTGGGGTGAACTCGGCTGGTGGTGGGGTTGGGACAGGGATGGGGGGCTGCGGGTGGTGGCAGTGGTGACTGGATGGTGGTAGGGTGGTAGGGGAAGGGGAGGAAGGAGGGATGAGAGAGAAAGACTGAAAGAGGAGGTAGAAGAAACATGTGAAAATAAAAATAAAAATAAAAAGGGAAAATAAGGGTTAATTTATTTTTTTACCGATTTAGCAAGTCACCAATCCACTCGAACCACCAGTGTAAAGGGGGGATTAAAGTTGGGATTAAACAATAGAAAACCATAGTTGGGATTGTTTTTGTCAGGGGGACATAGTTGGGACTGATTAAATCAATTTTTCCTGCTAGAATTGATCTCTAATTTTCCTAGATTTTTATGCACGCTTTTCAAAAAGATGTTGTCAGCCACGCACTATATATGATTAGGAAGACAACTATAAACTCAATAATTTCTTTACTATATCTCAACTTAATCAAAGCCCTATTAAATAAATTGAATAAATTCCTTCAATTATCAACATGTTATAGCATAATAAATAAAACAATATTAAGCGGTTATTTTATCGACAATACAAAATCAATTAACATAAAAAATCGATAAGCTTTAGAAATAATATACCATTAAGAGAAAAGGTAACCTTGTTAATGTGACTTCTCCACAACATAACCATCATAATAGCAGTTGTTTGAAAATTAATGGACAGGGCCGTCTAATAAGGAGTGCAAAGTGACCTACGGCATGAGCCTCCATTTTTAGAGGGCCTAAAAGTCTTAAATTAAATGTTTATTTTAGTCATATTGTTGAAACCCGAGCTTTATTTTAATAATGATTATTTTATAGAATGCATCATTTGTATTTTTACAATCTATGCATAATATCTTTATATTTAGGACCCAACTTTATAATTAGCACAGGAGCCTCAAAATTCTTAAGACGATCTTATTAATGGATTAATTAAGTACTAAATAACTAACTAATATCAGTTAAGGATCAATTATTTTGACCAAAGTATTTTCTTAAACTTGTTGTTAAGCAAAAAAAACATGCTAAACAAGGTAATAGTTAAAAATACTCAAAGGATAAAAAATAAATATTCGTGTATGTCTTCAGCCATAAACTTTCATTAATCGAACTTAATTTTTACTACTCTAATTGTAGTGTTCAACCTTTTTCTCCTACGGGTATACTAATTATGGTTCAATTACGGTTAAAGTTTGAGAGATGCATCACAATTCACAAGTCACAAACTCACAACTGATCTATTTTACATTTTATGAAGCATGTGTCAGCAGTCTATATAATTGTAACAAAATTTCTTATATCTAAGTCATGAGTCATTACTGCTTATGGTAAGGACAGATAAGTCATTGTCGAGCACTTGTATTCATTTACCACATAACACCACTGAAACGTACATTTGGAGAAAATGATCATCATGATAAGACTTGTGGGGATTTGTCGTTGGATAATGCAAATACCTCCAAGGCTCCAAGAAGCAAAGCATTGCCAAGTCCGAATAAAATGACGTAACTTAATATTTATTTTTGATTTCAAGCAAATAAAACTGTGTTAAAACATTTTATATTGTGTCTTGGATAGTGATTGTTTTTTGGTTTTGAATTTTTGATTTGGTGTTTTGATTTTAAGGATGCTGGAAGAAAAATTGTGAATCCATAATTGTATTATACCCATATTTTTACATTACATTTTTATGGAGCTTTTGTAATACCCCAAACTTTTAACCTTATTTTATAATTACTAATTATATTTATTAACTTAATTGTGTCCTAAATTTTTTCATATTGTCATGGTTATTTTCTAAAATATATTTACTTTAACTATTTCAAAAGTAATGTTTATTATGACAATAGTTTACTTATTATAATATAGTATATAGTATATAGTTTTAATATTTTCCTAAAAATGGAAAATCACCATACACAAATTAAAATTCATCTTCTTCCTCAAGCTCTATCTCCCAAGGCTTCTAGAAGACATTGCTCCCCAAGTATTCTTCAACATTAAGCTTCCAATTACTTAATGAAGTCTTTCTTTCTTATAATTTCTATACATAGTGGGTTAATTTCACCATTTCTCACCCACTTGAAAATTACAAACTATAATCACAACCTCCATTAGCACCACTAAATAAAATCTGAATTTCCATTGATGTGCCTTCTTCTTGTTGAGTACCCATGAATGTCCCCAAATACCCACTCTCTTTCTCCTTTGATTTTATGTTGCCGTACTGTTTTTCCCCAATATATTCTTCTTACAGTCGGAATTTGCCCATGCTTTCTTCAAGAAAGTTGTAAACCTTGGTCTCCCATGTAGGAGATAGTAAGCCATACCATTGGGTCGAAGGGTCCTTGGTAATATGTGTATTTTTTTCCTGTGAATATGGGTATGATCGTGTGTATATGTATGTATGACTATGTGATACTACTCATGTGATATTATGCTATAAAGTGTGATGTATATGATATCATAAATGTTAGGCAAAATTGGCCTCAACACCCTGAACTATAGCTCGGGTGCACCCAACACCACCAACTACGACTAAGAGTTTTTAAACACCACCAACTATGGGGTGGGGTGCACTCCGTACCATAAATGAGGCCTGGAAGCCTAAAATGTTGCCGATGACGGTGGGTTTTTATGGTACAGATTGCACCCCACCAACCGAGGCCGGAAGCCTAAAATGTTGCCGATGACGGTGGGTTTTTATAGGTACTGATCGCACCCCACCCCAGTAGTTAGTGGTACAGACCGCACCCCACCCCGTAGTTGGTGGTGTTTAGGCTGCTAGTCGTAGTTGGTGGTGTTGGGTGCACCCAAGCTATAATACAGGGTGTTGAGGCCAATTTTGCCTAAATGTTATATGTGAATTATAAAAGTGATGTGTATCCTATGTATATTATTTATGATTTATGAGTGTTGTTTGGGAATATGAATATATGCAAGTTATATAAAATGTGAATGGTTCTGCTGGCTTCGAGTTATCAACGGGTACATTGGCAAGTTACAGGTGGAGGAATTTTGTTTACGATCTTCGAATATTAATGTTAATGTTATGTCCAAAACTTGTACTTGCCAATGAACTAAGCTCACGTTAATGGTCCTTGCCGATAGAGTATTCAATGTTATGTTTTCTGACACTAATTCCGAACAATAACAAAAATGATGTGATATATGCTTATGTGTGAAAAATGTTTGTGAACTAAAATCGTTTTTACGGGTTAGAGTAAAGTTACTGAGTTTTTTTTACTCATTTTAGGTTACTTTTTTGTGTTTTTCCTTTTTTTTTCTATTTTATGTAATTATTCAGGTATTATGAAGATAGCTCAAGTTCAGTTATGACATGAATGCTCCAGATGGAATATGTTGAAGTGACTCTGTATAATTTGGGATTTTATTTATCATATTATGTATTATGAGTAAATCATTATTATTCTAGTTGAGAGTTTGTATAATTTAGAGACTATTTTAAGGCTATTATTTTGTGTGTGGACCCATAACCCACAACTTAAGTTCCATTTCCGCTGCCAATTATGAGTATTTAGGTTATGGATTTTCGGGGCGTTACATCTTTCCTACAACACAATGATTGTGGGTGATGGGGAAGATTTATTCTTAATTGTGTACTATATCATTTTTGTTTGGTGTAGCATAGAGAGTCACCAGGACAAATGATATATAGACGGAATATGATCCTAGGTGTTGAGTACCACATCCCAAGATTATAACCAACTAAGCCAGTTGTTTGGTTGACATCCATCGTGTCCAATAGCATTAGCAAATATTATAATCAAAGTCATGAGAATTGAATATTGTTGTTTGGTTGTCTATAAGGGAAGTACAAATTCCCATAAGGGAGTAGGTAAGCTATTTCCCCCATTTTGTAGGAAGTAGAGATTTATAAGAAGCTCCATTTCCCGCCGTTTGTTTATTTGTTATCCACCAAACAATAAGCTCATTTTATACTTCCTAGGAAATGGAAGTATCCGTATTTCTTTTGCCAACAAAACGATCTCTTAGATTTGGAGGAAGAGAGAAGAGAGAAGAGAGAAGAGAGAAGAGAGAGAAAGGAGCCTAGGGGTTCAATAATTGGATTTCCTTTTTGTGTTGGAACATCACAAGCTTTATAACTACTGAACATGGAATAAGATTATCATATACCGTCAAAAGTGTGAATTATAAATAGTAGAAAAGTCAAAATGTTGCAATTATAAAAGAGCGGAGAAAGTATTGAACGAGATAAAGTTAATTCTACAATGTCAACTGTAAAAACTTAGAAAATAATCTATGAAGAGGATAAATTGAATGTGTGGCATATGGAAGTATTCCTTTGACTCATTGAGTTCGTCTGTTCTTGTCATTTCTTCCACTGAGGCAGCCTTTGAACAACAACCTGAAAGTATTGCAGGAAACTTAAGTGCTAAATTAATTTATTCCCTCATATAATAAATCTATAGATTTGTTATTTATTACCAATTCTTTTTCCCCCTTTTTTTACCTTTATTCCTCAATAAGTTTCACGCTTATTAGATACTTTTTACAATAACCTTAATAAATTTCACAATAACCTTCACAATTTTATTTTTACCTTAATTGGTAATTGTTGCATTTTTTCCCATGGTTGCAAATTTTTTATATCTATTATGGCGTATATCTAGAGTCAGAGTTGATTATGAACAAATGATTTTCTTGGATAAGATACTTAATAAGCAAGTTATGACTTATGAGACACCCTAATTCAGTATTAGACATCAAAAATTAGAATCTAAACAAGTAAGAAGTGATCTCTAAAAAACGCAAGTAATTTGAATATCACTATAATTTGTTGTGAGATCGTTGCGTACAAAATTTAATTGAGACTTTTTAAAAATACATTTAATGATATACTGAATGCTAGCTACTTATTTTATTTTCCTTAAAAAATGGACTAGAAATTAATTTATTTGGAAGAAAAATGGACATACCTTGCCAGAATTTTCTTTATTTCCAACAATTGTTTGGCAAGCGAGCCTCCAAGATTCAGGTTTCTGGCAATCACCATGCATAATTTTAAATATTGACAATGTTAATAATCACTTTGAAAAAAATTTGTGGCTTCATCTAGCTAATTATATTAATTGCACACTAGTAAAAAAAGCAATATTTATATATGATCTATATATTCATAACATGGTGAGGGCATTTGAATTATGTAGAGGGATAGTATGCAGACTTGAGTCGAATTAGACTATAAATCCTTACCAATAAGTAAGAAAAACATTATCATATGACGTTGCATTGTTAGATATATATGTTCAACGTGTATTTTCAAAATATTAACTTTTTATTATATTTATTAATACATAATCAGAATGGTTGATGGCCAAAGATTGTATTGTAAGTTATCAAAAACAATTACGAATCACATAGAGGGACCCTTCAAAAAAAAGAATAATCACAAAGAGGAAGGTCTCCAAAGTCCAAAGGCGTGATGAATTCATTGCCTGGCGTGATGTATTTAACTATTTCCTTGTTTCGCCTCATGTAATGGGCCGTGCCCCCGTGGGCTACTGAGTATTATAGATAAAATCTCTCAAATATTTGCCATGTAATTTCTCGACTTACTAATAAAATATTTTCTAAATTATCAAAACAAAAATGAAAAAGAGGAATGAGTATTCACATAATAAGATAAATGCATAGTTTTATCATCAAAATATTTGATTTTCAATAAGCAAAAACTGTAAAATGTTGATAGTTTGAAAATATATAATGAATCTAACAAATCGCACATGATTTTGTTTTTCCTTGAGGATAAAACACAAAAGATAGTTAAACTAGAACATGTGAACTAGGGCTGTGAAAAACTGACCCAACCTGTTTACCGAACCCGATCTGAAATAAGCGGGTTTGGGTTGAGATTTTTGACCCATTTAAGTAAATAGGTTCACACGACTTACCCATTTAATTAAATGGGTTAGGTTAAGGTTGACATTTTCAACCCGAAATTAATCTGCTTTAACCAGTTTAACTCATTAAAATATAAATTTCATAAAAAGTTGTGTTACAATTGGTGAAAATTTTAAAAATACTAATTGTAGAACACAAAAATTGAAAAGAAAATCTAATCATGCATACTTTTATGTGAATTTATTGTTGAAAACTAATAAATTTTAATAAAAATTTAATAGTAATAAATATGTAAATGGGTTAAACAGGTTATATGGGTAATCAGTTTAATAAACAGGTCGGGTCAAGGTTGATTTTTGCAACCCGTTTAATAAACGGGTTAGGTTTGGGTTGGGACATGTTCAACCCGTTTATTATTAACCCGAACCCGAACACGACCCGACCTGATCTGTTAATCAGCCCTAATGTGAACAGTGTTTTAGTAAAAAATGTATCAAGTACTCCCTCCGAGCCGTAATATGGTGCTTGTTTTATTTTTGATGGGTCAAACTCTAAAATCTTTGACCAAATATTCTCATTGATATATATATAAAAACATACTCATGTAGGATCTTGTTAGATTCGCCTTAATGTGTAGTTTCATAATATCAACCTTTTATTTTTTTTATTAATAAGGAATGGAAGATATCGAAGTTCAAAGATCCATCTTAGAGACCGTGTAAAAAAGAAACAATCACTATATTATGGGACGGAGGAAGTAATAAATTAACAGGGGAAATATATATTGAAAGATTTTTACATAAACCCATCATTTTCACACTAAACTGGTATTTAAGCCCAGGCAATGCCTCGATGTTTCTCTGTGCTACAATTTAGTAGTAGTTAAATAAGTCATCGATCTCATACTCATTTAAAAAAGTAATCTCATTCATTATATGAGTTTCAAAAGTTTTCCATTCATATATCATAATTAAGTTTTATTAAATAAGCAATAACAGTATAGTGGAGTGATGATTGGATCTCTTTCTTTCATACTTGAGGTTGTGGGTTTGAATCTTCATGTTAACAATGCTTCTTTTTTTTTATTATGAGAAAGACGTGGATAAAATGGTATTGAATGAGGGATGGTGACACGTGGCACATATACGTTCTTAGGTTCGCCTTTTAATACATTAGTATAGATTAGTACTATAAAATAGGTTTTCAAAAACATAATAGATCTTAAAATCATGTGATGATGTGAAATGCTTGGTATCTTCAATTAAATGCTCTGTTGTCGCATACAATTTATTATTCAACTGTCTTCTAAGTTCTATAAGAATTTTTTTAAAAAAATAGGTAACCTATATAACATGTTAAATACCTAAGACTATGTAAAGTAACAAAAGAGAGAAAAGTTATTTGAAACCTATATCCTTAAAGTTTTGCATTGGCATTGCCTAATACAAGCTCATGCCGCAGGAGAGTTTGACCATATACAAGATTGGTAGGGTTCCATCCTAAAACCAATTGGTGGTAGATGGAGTAACCCACCAATCTATATGTTTGTCATTCTCTCTCTAATTCTTCAATATGGGACAACTATTTCCTAACTCACATGTGGGTTATACTTTTAACACTTCCCCTCACATGTGAGCCACCTTTAATCTTGCAATCTAGATAGGTCACAACATCCTCGCTGCGCCCTCTCTGGAGTTCTAATATGAGGTCAATTGGTCCTTTCTTGAGGCCAACACAATTCAGTTGGGCTTACTTACCCCAAACAGATTTTTACCACCTTCCATCTTGCAATTCATAATGAGTCAGGATCGTCCGCTCTGATACCATGATAAACTTCATTGGGCCGAATACAAGCCCACACTGGAGGAGAGTTTGACCACATACAAGGTTGGTAGGGTTCCATTCTAAAACCAATTGGTGATTGGTGGAGTAATCCATCAATCTATATGTTAGTCATTCTCTCTCTAATTCTTCAATGTGAGACACCTATCTCACATGTGAGTTATACTCTTAACAGTAAGTGTAACAATGAAAAAGAAACCGAGGGAGTATGTTATACACTTATACTCCATAGATGTATGTTATACACTTATACTCCATAGTAGGCTAACATGTCAACTATATTTAGGTATGAGGTTGAGGTGGTGGAGTAGTGATATCGCTTCTCATCTCATATCCATGAGGTCTAGGGATCAAACTTTATAGGGCTCATTTGAGGAATTCTCCTTATCTCCCTCAAATAAGCCCATTCATCTTACCTTAAAAAAACTATATTTAAATATGGTCAAGGAGTATATATGTTAAATCTTACATAGTCAAGGAGCCAGAGTAGAACAGAGAGCTTCATGAACAAAATATGAGTTAGAAAACTTGCCTTCTTCAAATATCGGAGTTCAGCATTTGTTCTTTCGTTGAGAAGATCCTTTCCATCCAAAATCTGCAAATTAGAGGTTAAGCTTCCTTATAAATATTGATTGCCAACTCGCTATATAGGAGGAAGGGGCAATATACATATACTGCAAATTACATGACGTTTTCAATTTAATGAACCTTTTTAACAGGTAAAACTCAATTAAACTTTAATTAGCAGAAATTATGTCTTTGTTTACAACATTAATCATCTCAATTAACTCACTATTGTGAAATTTCTCTTAGAGGAATATGTTGCGACCTTTAAGAAATAACTGAAGTATATATCTCATTTCATCCCCCAAAAAAATATGTTACCTCGACAATGCATGTTCCACAACTTCCACCACCTCCACAATTCATCACTTTACCCTGATGTATAAAATTCAAAAGATAATTCACCTTAATTCAAACATAGTCATAATAAAATTTTCAAATGAGACCTATAAACTCAAAAAAAAAAAAAATTTGATTTTGTGCCAAATTTTTTTTATAAGATGATTTTCAAAAAAAAGGTGATTATGATAAATTTTTCTATATATAAAAAAAAGAATTGCAATATGCACGTGCTAAGTCACACTTACATAGGTGGCATAAAGCTCAATTTTATTATCAGCCATAATGTTCCTTAGCAACTTCTCACCACTCACTGCTCTTGTTCTATCCATAGGATATGATCCATCATCGCCTGCTTTAGGCTTCACACATTTAACAACCAAAACAAGAGAACATAATCATTAAAACAATAAACAGCCATAATACAATTTATTTCTCTATAGAAATGCAAATTTAGCAAGTGTACCCCGATAAATTCGAGCTCGATTTCGGGCTTTTCGAGCTCCGTGGAGGACGATTCCGATGAAAGCGAGGTGGAGGAGACTGAGAGAGGCTTCCTCTTGAGAGATAGAGTGGTCGGACCATTGTAGCTACGGTTGGTAGGGGTGGTTTTCCGTGGCTGGAGAATAGATGGTCGTGAGATATGAATTGGTGCAGCCATTTGTTTTATTTCTTGTGTGTTGGGCTGCTTAATTTATGTGATGTTTATGTTTTGGTTATTGTTATGACTTATGAGGTGGACAATATAACGACCTTGAATTGTCTAGACCAACTTATCACTTGTAGCCTGTAAAGTGTAAAGCTTAGGAATAGCCTCGGCGTTGGGGACTAATTTTTTGTTTTTTCTTCCTAATTAACATTGACATATTTTTGCCGTCTTATAATATAGTGCTTGTACTTCACTTTGAATGTCCTTAAAACGTTGTTCTTTGTTGTAAGTTTTTCTATAATTAAGGTTGTCATCCTATTGATTGTTAGAAATATTTGATGTTATTGGTTAATTTTGATTTGTTTGGATTCATGTAAACTTATAATCATGTTGATTCCTCCCTAAAAAAATTAATTATATTGATTTTCGATCTTATTCCCTGGAACTATCAATCGGAAATTTAAAAAAAATTAACGAATATTATATTATAGACAAGACCAAAAATCCCTAATAATAGAAAAAGAACCCCCACTATCGGAGAGAAAATCATTATTTGAAAAATTAAAAATATTATAATAATAAGAAAATTCATTAGAGGAGGGGTTTACGTACGGTACCATGGCATGGTAGTCCTGAGAAGAAAATTAAGATTCTAGAGAAAGAGTTAAACCGTACTTGAACATATGAGTGACAATTAATATGGTTTCATCATATTTATTATTGGAAAAAAATTAGTCTTAATTTTTGTATAGTCATGTGCAATCTTGTTAGATTCGTCTCAACAAGTTTTTGTACATAATTAAAACAATACTTCAACACTGTTCACATACTACACTTTAACTTTCTTATATATTGTTTATATGTAAGGAAAAATATAGCCATATGAGATCCTATATATCCAATTCGTCTCAACATGTACTTTTAAGGAGCTGAGGAACTTTATGAAAGCATATAGGGAGCCCCTCAAGATTTCGAGAGTATAGAGAGTGTCACCTAAGTGTGATTTGTCATTATTTTCATTTTTTTTTAAATAAAAATAGATATAAATACTTATAAGGAGTTGTAGATAAGGGAAAAATAATAGAGTTTGATTCTGAATAAACAACTAAAAAATTTATACTGGCCATGTTTGGTAAATGGCTTTTTCATTGGCTTTTGGCTTTTTAATTTGGTCAAACAGCTAAAAAAAGTGTTTGGTTATTGGCTTTTTAGTTGGCTGAAAAGCTGGCTTTTAAGCCAAAATGAAAAAGCTGCCTGGAGTAGCTTTTTGGATTGGCTTTTGGCTTGTTGGCCCACAAACTCTCTAATAAACAGCCAACAACCACAATTAATTTTGTCACACACTTTTGCAAACAGCTGGCTTAAACAACCAACTTAAAAAGCCAATACATACAACTAATGCTTCCAGCCAGTCAAACAAGCCAACTAAACCAGCCAAAAGCCAACAGCCAACAGCCGATTGCCAAACAACCCCACTATGTAATTGAGTACTCCCTCCGTTCTCTGTTGTTCTTCCTATTTAGAATCTTGACACTATTCACAATTGAAGAGAATCTTCTAAATTATTTTCAACATATGATAAAAAAATATAGTTATGTGGGGTCTTGTTTGATTCGTCTCAATGAGTACTTTATTAATATTAAATCATTATAATTTTTACTAATACACAATGAAAGATATTTAAGGTCAAAGACGTGCATTGGCAAACGTGGAAGTCAAAATAGGAAGAACAAAAAGAAACAAAGAGAGTATAAAAAATTCCTCATATCTGATATCGTTTTATCATTACTCGGCAACTAGAGGGGGACACCAAAATATAAAAAATCCCTATTTTACCCCTAACAAATTAAGTAAATTACATCCAATAAAAAAAAGAAATAGAAAAAAGGGGAAAAAAATTCAAAAGAGATACGTTGTTTTTCAAATCAGTAACTTCTCCAATATCAGAAATCAAAAGATCCTAACAAATTGCAAGTGACTTTGGCAGTTACTTCAGACTTCAGTGTACCAATATAGTAACAAAAAAAAAACATAAAAACACTACACGACAATTTTTCTCCATCTCCTTCCTCTTCCAAACCCATGTACAAATTCTCTGTTCATTCTCTTCCAAGCACTGTACAATTTAAAATTGGAAATCAACATTAGGTAATAAAGCATACATAAAATTGTTTTTCCCATAATCCTTGTATAAATTTAAAGTCTAACATTCATTTTTTTTGTGATTTCAATTATGGATGCAAAGATAATTGAAGCAACAAAGACATTCAAGAGCAGCACGCAAAGTAGTTGCAGGTTCAATCAGGAAACCGAAAAAAAGGTAGTATGTTTTTACATAACTTGAAATGCAAACCGTTGAACAATAAGAAATAACCCAATATTGCACACAAAACTCTATCTTTGCACTACAAAACTCCGAAAATTCTAACACAATTTAAAATTATTCCCATCGAAAAAATTAAAATTTGGCACCTTCATTCATCACAACTACAACCCTCATTTGACCCCCCTTTTCTCTCTCCTCATTTATTTCCCCCTGTTTCAATCAAATATCCATAACATAAAACACCAAATGTTGATTCAATATCTCAAATTCCCAACTTTTAATCAATTTCAAACACAAAAAAAAGAAGAAAAACGATGACATTCATGAAGGAATTGTGTCCTTTTTTTTTTTTTTTTTAAAGGTAAGATGAAGTCCCTTGCAAGGAAGGGGGGAAATTGGGGATCCCTCCTTACAAGGGGTGAGACTCGATCCCAGGATCTCTTGGATCGGAGGTGAAGCCAATACCACTAGGCTATCACCTGCTGCTCGAGGAATTGTGTCCTTGACTCTAATGCAATTACTAAATATAACATGGATCATATTATGGAGATAATAAATTCATTAAATTGGGTCGTCTATACGCTTTGCTAGAGGATGCTATAGAACTTCAGGTTTAGTAAATAATAAACCCGAAGCCCAATTAGATGGATCTTACAAAGGTCACACTTACACAATCCGGATCAATAAAAGAATGACCTAGAGCCCATGTAGGACTCTAGGAGTGGCCGGCCAAGGAGGTAGAAAAGGGGAGGACTCCTAACCTAATTAGGTCCTATAATTAGGTGTGGGTGAGAAAATAAAGCAGTCAGTTTTATTCTCTCATTATTTTCTCTCTCCTCTTTTCTCTCTCTTTCAAAGTTACGTAACATCGCTTTCAAAAGAAATAGAAGAGTCCTCTTCCTTCCATTAGCATTGGTGGAGCGTTGAAGACGATTCGTGGGACCTAGTAGAGGAATCTCAATTGCGGTTCTATCTCCGGATCTCGAAGAGGCTTTGTGGAAATCACGCGTCGAGGTTAATTCTTAACTATTATGTGATCCCTGAATGTATATGCATGAGATCCTGCTTTTTAAGTCTTTATGAATATCATTCAGTGAAATTCCGCTTAAAAGTCTTTATAATCCTACAGTGGTATCAGTTTTAGCCTCTAGCATATAATTTTAGGTCATAATAATTAGATTTATTTTGATGTGTTCATGACTAATTTTAATTTGATTAAGGGGAGGAATTGAATTATGGATTGAATAATTTAATGAAATTGATTAAATGGAGATTTAATTACTTACTTTTTCAATTACAAGTGGCCGAAAATTTCACCTTTTAAACCCTAATTTTTTGAAATTTAAAATCTGATTTTAGATCTCTAAATTTCGAATATTAAATTCATATTATTAATCTGATTTTCATGTTTAAAATTGTTTATGTATGAAAATAAATTCATGTTAAAAGCGTTTGATATGAATTAGAGATTAATTTATCTGAATAACCCTAAAATTAATTAAAATAGAGATTTTGATTTAATTTTCTGAATTAGGCATAAAAGAGTTTATGTTTAATTTAATTAAGATCACTAAATTAATTTTACAAATGTTGTAATTTTAATTTCCTTCAAATAAATATTAAAAAAAAAATTAAGGAGGAAGAGGAGCAGCCACGGCTGGTGGCTGCTCCGGTGGTCTACCGACGAGAAGCCGAGGAAGGCGACGCAGACTACCGGCGAGCAGTCGAAGTCGGCGAGGGAAGGGTTGACAGCAGCCACGCGTACGACGTGGGGTTGCCGTGGTTTGGTGATTTGTGGGCTGGCGCTGGTTGCTCTGTGGCCGGCGTCGGCTCACGGATAATTTTGCCGGCGAATTGCCGGTGAGGCCGCCTGAGAAGGGTGGCCGGTTTTTCTGGGCTTGCTTGAAGACTGGCAGTTAAACTGTTGTTGGTCTTCACGAGTTATTAAAAAAAAAAAAATTTTGATGGATGTAATCTGCCATATTTGGGCAATATGCAGTTTTTTATTTTGGAAATTTAAAAAAAAAACAAATTTTGAGAAAGTTAAGTAAACATCAATTATGTTAATTATGTTAATTTTGACTGGGTCATAAATTAAAATCCATAACTTGATTCTTTAATCTAATTAAAATTAGTAGGCTAGATTTTATAGGATAGAATCTTTATGTGGTTAGGAATTACTTAAATATTTTATCCTCTTGCTATAATTAAGAATATTTGATATTTTAATTGTTAGCAAGTATAATATGTGATATTATTATGTGGCTTTTATATTTTGATATAATTGCTATGTATGACGAGTATGGCCCAAATTAAGTTAGAAAATACGATCTGTGTATCGTGATGTATTCTTGTAATTTTAAATACGATCTGCGTATCGTTAAGTATTTTTGTAATTTATTTAATTTAGTTATTATTTAAATTATTTTGATACTTATGTAATCCAAAGACGAGCCCATCGAAGAGGGGCCATGGCTAAGATGGATGGAGATCCATGAAGAGTCCAAGAAGGAGCCATTGATGCTTAGTTCTTAGGAATAGGGGCCATACTAGATCATTTTATTTTCGCATTTTATTATTATTTAAAATCACTACTACATAATTCGCTTTAAGTAACACCCAAAAAGTGTTACTTAAAGTGCTTAAAATGTTACATTAGATAATAGGTAACACTTTTTGGATGTTACATCTGCCCGTGTTACCTAAGCTATTAGGTAACACTTTTGATCACCTATAGTAACACTTAAACAAATGTTACTTTAGATTCGTTTATGTAACACTTTAAATACTTATTGTTACACTTTTAAAGTGTTACTTGAAATTTCTTATGTAACACTTTTAATATTATTAGTAACATATTGTAATGTTACCATAACCTATAGTAACACTTTATTAAACATTACGTATCACTTTTTACCATTCTAAGTAGCATCTCGTGCATTAGTAGGTAACACTTTTTGGTCATATTCTGTAGCATCTTAAGGATGATTAAAATCACACTTTTATTTATTAGGCTAATAAATAAATATATCAATTGACAATTATATTATAATAATTATAGAATTTTGTACACATATTAGTGCTACTTCCATAGATAGTAAACTAATGAAAAAAAAATATATGTTCAATATAAAATCAAAATCATCCAACAAGAACGTATTCATATGATAATATAAAACTAGATCTAATAGTCATATATCTCTTCTCCCTCTTTTGTCATCTCGCCATATGCATCCATTTTCCTAGCGACCTTGGTGTCATGAGTTGCTACTCTAATTCGTCATTTTGATTCTCTTGATCCTGTAATAAAAAAAAAATATTAAAGATGAAATCTTCAACAACAATATTGCTTATTCATAATCCAAGAAATTAAAGATATTAGGAATTCAAAATAATATCATGAGATAGCTACTTTTCAACAGTATTATGCTCCTTTGATTTCTTCTAAATGCCGCATGAAAGCCAACAAGAGAGAACTAGATTGTGGTGGGAAAAGAAATATAAAGAAATATATATGCTTGTTAATTATGTTTAAGAAGTTGTACAACTTACCTTATCCTTCTCTTGTTCATTAGTGCCTTCATGAAGACGCTCTGTAATATTATGAATAGTTGACACATTTCCAAGTGAATGAGCCAAATCAGCAAAGATCCCTGGTTCAAGTTGTTGCTCGAACGTCTTCATTACTTCTTTAACAGTGTCCTTCACAATTTGGTCTTTATATGATTGCAAAAACTCATCTGGAATGACTACACCACCCACATAAGCTCCATTACATTTTCCTTTGATTGAACATTTCTTCATCTTTTCTGATTTATTCATAACTTTATAATATGCATCATCTCCATCAATTTGACTTTCCTTTTGGACTTCCTCCATCTTCTCCTGTAATGATAATAAAATAAATAACTACACAATTGAGTGAAATCATCATATTTTAGCCTAATTGTGTGATTTGTTGATCCAGGAGCAAGTACAAGTGATTCAAATGAAGATGAGGTTCAAGAGTTGATGCTTGGCAAGGGGATGGACGGTGTACGTTCCATTAGTTTCCATAGACTTGCATAGACTTGGAGGCAATGAAGGTCATTGTTGCATTTCATTAACAAGCGTCCAACAACGTTTGGAGTAGAATTTGAGGTTTGTAGCATTTCTTAGTTCAATTAGGAAATGTAATTACACTTCCTAGTTCTGTTAGGAGTGTTAGAGGTTTCCTAGATTTGGTAGGAATGTTGTTTAATTACGTTTCCTAGTTGGATTAGGAAAGGTAGTTGGTTATACTCCTAGTTTTGTTAGGAGTTGGTTGTAACTAGGAGTCTATTTGTTTTCGGTGTTGCAAACCATGTTGGTTTGTGATTTGTTTTCGAGTCTTTCTAGTGTTAGAACTAGATTAGGAGTCTTAGAAGATAATCATGCATTACTTGGGCGCGAAGCATGCTTGGTAATGGATAGATTTGTTTAGGCGTCTGGAGTAGTTCTTGTTCGATTAGGACTCGGACAAGTAGTTCTATATATATGTTGTTGTTTTCATTAATGAAAGTTAGATTTGATTTTTGGTTTAACAACTTATTGTTGAGTTTGATAATTCGTGTGAATTAGAAAACATTAAGAACGTGAGATCGAGAGTTCAAAGCTGCGAGATCACAAAACGTTTGAAAGTTCCTAAGAGCAAATCTTTTGAACAATTAAACACAACCATTAGTTCATGCTAAGAGCTAATCTTTTCATAGATTAATAACGTTCAAGGTAATTGAGAGCTAATCTTTCTTACTAGAGACAAACTATCTTAGTTAGTTTAACAATTCGAGTCATCAATCAAGAGTATTGGAGGAGTTGTCGGACTAATTTAGATCAAGTTTGATATCAGAGCAAGGGTCACTGTGACGGCGCGTGAAGGCGCGTGGAACTTCGGAATTTGGATAGCTAACATACAGAGCTACGTTGAGTCAAAATTTCAGCCCGTTCCGAGCAGTAACGAAGTCGCGGCGAGACAAACAATCGGACATAATCATGGAGATAAGTGAAGAGGATGCGCAAAGGGATAGATTGCTAGCTGCTTTAGCAAATCAAAACAATGTCATCCAAGCCTCCCTAGAGAAACTTAGGTTGGAGGTTATGACAAGGAGACCACCTGATGAAACAAGACCTAATAAGGACGATGATAGGGGCATGAAAATCGAAGTACCTGACTTCGATGGCAAGTTGGATGTCGAAGGGTACTGAGAGTGGGAACGATCTTTGGAGAGATTCTTCGGATACAAGGATACACCTGATGAGAAGAAACTCAAAATTGCCGTGCTTAAACACACCAAGAATGCAGCCATATGGTATGAGGGGTTGAAGAGGAAGAAGGCACGTCAAGGAAAGAGGATCGACCGTTGGGAAGAACTCAAGCGCAAACTACGAAAACGGTATGTTCCTACCACCTATCAACAAGAGAATTACATAAAGTTTGCAACTTTGAAGCAAGGGTTGATGAGTGTGAGGGATTATCTAGGGGAGTGTGAGCGCCTTTCTGTTGTGTGTGAAATTGAAGAAAGGGAGGACCAAAAACTAGCTAGGTTCATGGGAGGCCTAGACCAAGAGATTGCGGACAAAGTAGAATTGCAACCATACTTGTCTTTTGAAGAGACGTGCAAGATAGCTATGAAGGTTGAGAAACAAAAGAAATCTCGAACCACAAAAGCTTACACTAAACCTTTTGTTGCTTTCAAGACAAACCCTACCACCAATTCAACTACCAAGGAGGGCAGTAAAGATTGGAGAATGGAGGCGGAGAAGCAAAAGGGGAAGGAGAAGATAGGGGCAAGGAAATCGAGAAGGTTAAGTGTTTTAAGTGTCAAGGCTATGGGCACTATAGAACAAATTGTCCTACTGCTAGAGTGATGACAATGCAAGTCATTGAGGATATTGAAAGGGTAGCATTAATGGCTAGGGAGCAAGAAGAAGAGGAGGAGGAGGACATATGCAATCCGAAAATGGATGATGAGGAGCGTGTGTTGGTCCTTAGAATAGCCCTCCATGTCGTCACTAGTACACCGGAGCATGAGGAGCAAAGAGAGACCATATTCCACACCAAGTGTAGGGGTGAAGGACATGGTGTGTAGCCTAATCATCGATGGAGGTAGTTGTGCCGATGTAGCCTCGGCAGATTTGGTGGAGAAACTACACTTACCTACAACTAAGCACCCGAAGCCCTATAGGTTGAGATGGTTGGATGATGATAATGAGGTGAAGGTGAGGAAACGAGTGTTGATCACGTTTTCTATTGGAAACAACCAAGATGAAATTGATTGTGATGTGGTACCAATGAGTGCGTGCCATATATTATTGGGACGACCATGACAGTTTGATAGAAAGGTCACACATGATGGAGTGAGCAACGTTTATAAGTTCTCAATGGGAGGAAAGGTGAAGTCTTTATTACCCTTACCCCCATCAAAAATAACTCGACGTACACCACCAACACCCAAGGAGACAATGTGTATTAGAGGAAAGAAATTTGAGAGGGAGATGTTGGAGGAAAACGTGGTATTCATGTTAGTTTCCAAGGAGGTGAAGGAGGCTAGTGAGGAGAAAGATCCGGAGTTGCAGCACTTGTTAGGCGAGTTTGACGATGTTTTCCCTAGTGATTTACCACCAGGACTACCACCTATGAGGGGGATTGAGCATCAAATTGATTTAGTTCCCGGGGCAGTGATACCTAATAAGCCACCATATAGGAGTAATCCCGAGGAAACTAAAGAACTCCAGCGTCAAATTGAGGAACTTATGGAGAGAGGCTATGTACGTGAAAGTATGAGTCCTTGTGCGGTGCCAGCCTTGTTAGTACCAAAAAAGGATGGAACTTAGAGGATGTGCATAGATAGCCGAGCTGTGAACAATATCACCATAAAATATAGGTTTTCTATTCCACGGTTGGATGATATGTTAGATGAGTTGTGTGGTTCCCAAGTGTTCTCCAAAATTTATTTAAGAAGTGGGTACCATCAAATTAGGATGCGTGAAGGAGATGAGTGGAAGATCGCCTTCAAGACAAAGCATGGCTTGTTTGAATGGTTGGTTATGCCATTTGGATTGACAAACGCACCAAGTACATTCATGCGCCTTATGAATGCTGCTTTGAGGCCTTTTTTAGGTAAGTTCATTGTGGTGTACTTAGATGACATTCTCGTATATAGTAAAACCAAGGAAGAGCATCTACAACACTTAAGCCACTTATTCCAAGTATTGAGAAGCAATCAATTGTATGGGAAATTGGAGAAGTGTTCGTTTATGCAAGAAGAATTAGGGTTCCTAGGATACATTGTATCCAAGGATGGAATCAAGGTGGATCCAAGTAAAATTGAAGCAATATCAACGTGGCCAATTCCAAGGACTATAACGGAGGTACGTTGTTTTCATGGGTTAGCTTCATTTTATAGAAGATTCATCAAGAATTTTAGCACTCTTATGAGCCCTATTACCGAATGTACGAAACAAGGGAAGTTTGAGTGGACTAAAGAAGCACAACAAGCCTTCGAACTAGTGAAGGATAAGATGTGCAATGCACCAATTTTGGCCCTACCATATTTTTCTAAACCCTTTGAGGTTGAATGTGACGCAAGTGGGACTGGAATTGGGGCAGTTTTGATTCAAGGTGGAAGACCTATAGCATATTTTAGTGAGAAATTGGGTGGAGGAAAGCTGAATTACTCCACATACGACAAAGAATTTTATGCTATGTTGCGAGCCTTAGATCATTGGAGCCACTATGTGAGACCTCAATCATTTGTTTTACATTCTGATCATGAGTCATTGAGGTACATACATGGCCAACACAAGTTGAATACAAGGCATGCTAAGTGGGTTGAGTTCTTGCAATCATTCACTTTTGTGTCGAAGTATAAAGCGGGGAAGGCTGATGTAGTGGCGGATGCACTCTCGAGGAGACACTCATTTGGGCGTGGTTAGTATTAAGCTTTTGGGATTTGATTTGCTTAAGGAGTACTATGCTACGGATGTGGATTTTGGAGAGTTGTATGCAACATGTGAGAAGGGATCTCATGGGCATTATTCAAGGGAGCAAGGGTTTCTTTTTAAGGCAAATAAGTTGTGTATTCCCAATTGTGCCGTGAGAGATTTATTGGTTAGGGAAGCTCATGGGGGAGGTATAGCTGGTCACTTTGGGATGAACAAAACGTTGGAATTAGTCCAAGAGCATTTCTTTTGGCCTAAGATGGTAGGTTGTGTCCAAGCTGTGGTTGCTAGGTGTGGGACTTGTCAACGTGCCAAAAGTACGTTTCATAAGGGGCTATACACACCATTACCTGTGCCGGAGAGACCTTGGGAAGATGTGAGCATGGATTTCATAGTTGCATTACCTCGGACTCAAAGGCAAAGAGATGCTATCATGGTTGTTGTTGATCGATTTAGTAAGATGGCACATTTTATTCCTTGCAACAAAACTGATGATGCATCACATGTGGCAACTTTGTATTTTCGAGAAATTATTAAGTTGCATGGCATACCTTGTACAATTGTGTCGGATAGGGATAGCAATTTCTTGAGTTACTTTTGGAAGACCTTGTGGAGGTTGTTGGGTACAAAATTGCTCTTTAGCACTTCACACCATCCACAAACTGATGGGCAAACCGAGGTAACAAATCGCACCTTGGGTTCATTGCTTCGAGGATTGGTGAGCAAAACAGGTAAGGATTGGGATGTGAAGCTTTGTTATGCGGAATTTGCATACAATAGAACTCCTACATATGCAACAAAACATTCACCGTTTGAAGTTGTGTATGGAGTTAATCCATATTTGCCTATAGACTTGGCTGTGATTCCAAGGCAAGCTTATGTGCATGGAGATGCAAAGAAGCAAGCTACCGTTCTTATGAAGCTCCATCAACAAGTCAAAGAGCGCATTGAGAAGGTTAATGAGCAATATAAGAAGAAAGCAAACAAGGGACGCAAGCCTAGGGTGTTCGAACCAGGTGATCTTGTGTGGGTGCACCTTAGGAAGGAGCGTTTTCCAAGCAAACGCAAACATAAGCTTATGCCACGAGCTGAAGGTCCTTTTCAAATATTGGAGAAGTATTGTTATAATGCCTACAAGGTGGATCATCAAGGGGAGCATGGTGTGGCTGCTACTTTTAATGTTGGGGACTTGACGCCTTATTTAGATGATGAGCAAGTACAAGAATTAAGGACAATTCCTTTCGAAGAAGGGGAGGATGATCCAGGAGCAAGTACAAGTGATTCAAATGAAGATGAGGTTCAAGAGTTGATGCTTGGCAAGGGGATGGACGGTGTACGTTCCATTAGTTTCCATAGACTTGCATAGACTTGGAGGCAATGAAGGTCATTGTTGTATTTCATTAACAAGCGTCCAACAACGTTTGGAGTAAAATTTGAGGTTTGTGGCATTTCCTAGTTCAATTAGGAAATGTAATTACACTTCCTAGTTCTGTTAGGAGTGTTAGAGGTTTCCTAGTTTTGGTAGGAACGTTGTTTAATTACATTTCCTAGTTGGATTAGGAAAGGTAGTTGGTTATACTCCTAGTTTTGTTCGGAGTTGGTTGTAACTAGGAGTCTATTTGTTTTCGGTGTTGCAAACCATGTTGGTTTGTGATTTGTTTTCGAGTCTTTCTAGTGTTAGAACTAGATTAGGAGTCTTAGAAGATAATCATGCATTACTTGGGCGTGAAGCATGCTTGGTAATGGATAGATTTGTTTAGGCGTGTGGAGTAGTTCTTGTTCGATTAGGACTCGGACAAGTAGTTCTATATATATGTTGTTGTTTTCATTAATGAAAGTTAGATTTGATTTTTGGTTTAACAACTTATTGTTGAGTTTGATAATTCGTGTGAATTAGAAAACATTAAGAGCATGAGATCGAGAGTTCAAAGCTGCGAGATCACAAAACGTTTGAAAGTTCCTAAGAGCAAATCTTTTGAACAATTAAACACAACCATTAGTTTATGCTAAGAGCTAATCTTTTCATAGATTAATAACGTTGAAGGTAATTGAGAGCTAATCTTTCTTACTAGAGACAATCTATCTTAGTTAGTTTAACAATTCGAGTCATCAATCAAGAGTATTGGAGGAGTTGTCGGACTAATATAGATCATTTGTGCACCAAAAGTTTTGCAATAAAAATAACACTCTGCCAGTTTTTAAAAATCAACGCATGATTTAATGGATCTAGAATAAATAAAACTTACAATGTTCCTTTGAATAGGCTCAAAGGATGTTTTGTAGTTTTTGCCTGCTTTCCTTTTTCGAGTTTCTTTATACAATAGTGCTTGTGACGGTGGCTTTTTCTCTGCATCTTGTTGTTGCTAGCATGGAAACACATTATAAAGAATAAGTAATACTTGGCAATAGCAGAGAAATATATGAAAGAATATTTTTTTGTATAAAGCATTTACCAATTCATGTTGTATCCTAGCAAAGCTTGTTGGACCCATAGTGTGCCTATCAGTTTGAGTTAACCTGTTTTCTCTTTTCTTTTCACTTTGTTCCTGCATGTTCATTACCAAAGAGATTCATATCAAAATAAGTTAAACCAAACCCAACTCACAACACCAGTATAAATTCATAGACGAACGAGCTATGTTATTCAAGCGCTTTTATTTCACCTTTAATACCCATGTCAAAAATCAACATCCAAATATGGGGATGGACACTTATAAATTTCCTTTCGGACACATATGATTGTGGGGGCTGCCATGTTTTAGTTGCTGCTATTAAATATTTTGATGCGTTTGTGGGGGCAAGAGATAAGGGTGTGATACAGTAGGGGATAAGCTTTCTGAGCTCATGGATTTTTTATTCCAACACCATTGTACATAACATATTATCATGAAAACTATAATCTGAATTTCTCATCACTGATAATTACCTCTACTATAACATACAACATCTTCAATCTATAACATATGGCATAAACACTATAAAAAAAAGCATAAAAGTACCTGTATTAATTCCAATTCCAGAATTCTAGCAAATCCTTGAAATGTGAAGCTGGCATTGTATTCGGGGTATTTTTTTTTCCTATCATTATCATTGTCGTATTGAGTAGAGTGTTTCTTCTTTATGGTGCACTTATGTCTACGCCAAAGCCTCCCAATTGATGCTAACACAGGCTCTTTACCTTCTTCAGATATCATATATTTTTTCTGCATTAGCAATAAGATGAGACACACAGTTACATAAGGTTATTAAAGAAAATAGGGAATCAAAAAGGTCATCTTAAAAGGCGCATACCTTAACATAACTCCAGATATTATCCTTGTCTACCACATGATGCCAATTAAGCTTGTTCAATGGTGCTAGAGAAGAATTACGAGCTAAAGTACCCAAGAATCTTGAAAATTTATCTACAGTTTTCTTATCTGGACCAATAGGATTGCCCACTTCATTAAGAATAATAGGCTTGCGGCCCTCTTGAGTCCATTCATGGACATCTTTGCACATAGTTGGTCCTCTAGTTCGCTTCCCCTTAAGAGGTGCTACTAAAAAGTTTAGAGAAAAATATCATTAAAAACAAGTCATGACTAATTACACTGCCATGGTTAAACTGCATAACAGCAACAATATATACAACCAGAAAAAAGAAGAGCTACAGACCGCTCTTACAGATCAACATCATGAGACAGATGCTCTGAAGAAAAGAGTTCAAGAAAGTAATTTATTGGATTATGCCGAAAAAAGTCTTAACAAACACATCTGGTATTACCCCATTAATCATTTGGTCAGTCTGTTATATACGTTCATTATGGCTTTTTATGTCTGATCAACTTTATTTGGGTTTTGTGTTTCACATTTATGATTAGTTTATTATTCGTTATTAATGTAAGCCTTTGTTGGTTTGTCCTAGCATCAACCTTCAGTTCTGGGGGAATTACCGGGGTGGTGCCTGCAAAGTAAAATCCGGAGCCAGGTCTGTCGGTGAACTTTGGAAATCAAGACTTTCCAGCAAGGTCTTTCATAGGGAAAGAAAAACAGAATAAAAAAAGACTTGTGAACATTTCTGAAGAGTTTACTCTTATATGGATAACAATATTATGTTAAAAAATGGGAACTTTGGGAAATTTTGATTTCCATTTCTGATTAATATGATGACAACTGGTGCTAAACTTGGACTCATCTATATATCAATTTTTAAATCATTTAGATTGTATTACTTGATATCTTGAGGGATCCACAAAAAATGAATTGAGAACAGACGGGTAGAATAACTTGCAGAAAACTGACAGCAATCATGTTATGATAACTAGAGATTGTTGGAAAGAGTTTGTCAAAGTATCTAATCTATCCGTGAATTTGCCTAGAGTATATGTTTTTTTTTAATTATCAGCAGCCAAACTAATTATTATAAGTTTAATACTAGTGGTAGATGCTAGAACATTTGATGAATCTCTTAACCCTTCTATAACCTCCATGAGCAAGTATTTTGGATCAGTGGACTAAATTAGTAATGTGCCCTTGGAGGTTATAAAAGGGTTAAGAGAATGCAGGTAGTGACTACCACCATAATTACAGAATAATGCAGGTTAGTAATACAAGAACACCCAAATTACAGAATGCAACTGCCACCATAATGCATCTTTTACAAATATTAGAAAAGCAGGTAGTCCACGAACTCGAATTAGAGTTCAAAAAGAGTATTAGTAGTGATCTGGAAGTAGCAAAACATGTAACATCTGTAACTTATCCTATTAGTACAAAAAATGGAGTTCCTGCACAAGTCTAGGTAATATCAGTCTCGATTCCTACTCCATATCAGTCCCGGATTACACAGATACATTAAGTTTGCGACAAGTTGCAGTTACCCACATTCCATTATGAAAGTCAAGAGCAGATATAACACACAAGACCATCATGAATATAAACAACATCTGAGAATCTCACTAGCGGCAGTGTGTTCAAATTATAAATATAAGAAGAGAATCAGAAGATAAGAAGAGAAGTGGTTACCTGCTAGTTCTCTTTCTTGCTCTTGTTTTCCATCTTCAACCAGTTTATAGAACTTCTTAGCCTCTGGCCTCGCATTATCTCCAATGCCTTCAAGGCCATTAGGGAACTCTTCGGCAACATCCCTATAGATGTCATTTAATAGACCATCCATATTATCTTGAACATCTGGCATATCAGCATCAGTTGTCCTCTCATGATGATGAAATTGATCACTCCGAGGCTCAATGCCATTTGCAATCAAATGATCGTACACTTTATCTCTGTGATGCCAAAAGCGATTATAGCACACCTTACACGGACAACTAATTTGATCTCCTATTGCTCGCGTAGCAAATGCTTTATCTAAATAATCCTCAATTTCTTTCTCATACTCGTTACTAGATTGCAAAAAGTTGGTCCAACTACTCATTTTGTTACCTTAAACAAAACATGAAAATAAGGTTTTAATTTAAAACACCGACATCACATTATACCATGTCATAAAGGAAATTAGCAATAACCACAATGGTAGAGATACATGATTATTCCACTGTAAAACAAGAATAGATCACATACGGCTTGCAAAAATGACAATTAGAATTAAGTAATGTATCATATAAAAGAGAATATGTGAGAGAGAAACTCATTAAAAAAGTTATTTACACTTTCACTGCCTTGATTAATTCTGACCAAATATAATTAATTAAGAGTTAAAAAAAGTGAGAGAAAACGTAGGAAAATTCTTTGGTGCAATTAGGTCCCATATAAAGTAAAAAAAGACATTATTGTTACGTTGGTGCACCGAGCAAACACAGTAATCATAAAATTTACCCTAATATAGGATTGTGTGTGGATGAAATTGCCAATAAAATCAAGAAATTCGACACAATTGAGAGTAAAATCCAATAAACAAACAATTAAGATTTCTCATTTAACCAATAAACAATTACAACTGACGGTAAAATCAAGAAATTGGTAAAACTAAATTAGGGATTTCAAACTCACCAATGATGAAAACTGAAATTTCTAACTAGATTATAAAAAGAGTGACTTGAAGGAACAAACAAGCCAATATATAATCGCTGCTCTCAATTTTCAAACAACAAAATACAGATGAAGATGGAAATCGCATGAAAAGAGAGTTCAATTGAAAAAATACCGTTCGACGACGCTGCGGATGAATTAAGTTGTGAATTTGCTGGTAATTGTTCTCCGTCGTAATCGGAATTTTTTGGGAAATTGAGAAACTAACTTGTATGATTTGGGTCGGCGTTTAGGGATTAGCGCTGATGACTCAAAATTTTTGTATAACTCAATTTTGGGGACTTTTTCTCACTCTTTTTCAATGGCGGCAAAATATAGCGCCTATTGTCATTAATTTTGGGTTAAAAACTTAAAACATCTTAATCTAACAAAAAAAAACCTAATGTGTTACCTATTCAACATATTTTATTGTTACCTATTTCAAATAAATTAGTGTTACCTATTCCAAATATATAAGTGTTACCTAACGTATTAGTGTTACTTATTGTTGTTACCATATATAAAGTGTTACAAAAAAGTGTTACATTTTAGGTAAGTGTTACAATAGGTGTTACAAAAAAATAAAGTGTTACTAAAGTGTTACATGTATAGTAAAAAAAATTGCACTTGAAAAAGTGTTACCAAAATGTGTTACTTAAAGTCAATTATGTAGTAGTGTTAATGCTTATAAGTTTATTGTATGTTGTTTGTTGATGCGCTAGAGTTCACTAATTCATAACAACATAATAAACTTAGGTCCCGCAAATATTAAGGTTAGCTTTTCCAAACATAAAGTGCTTATTAACCCTTAATTAATAGTAATAGGTCATGCCTCCGCAGGGTATTATCATTAATTTTGGGAGATAAGGTAAAATTGCGAATTTTACTACTTAGTTTGGTTTTCCTTAACAAAATCATCAAAAGCGTTTTGGGTTTTGAAGCAAGAGATAGTTAAGCATGCGATGTTTACCAATCTAAACAAGAATTATAAAGTGTTATAATTAGTAAAGGAGTTTACTTACCTTGAGAATGTAACGTTAAGATAAGGCCTCCTTCTGCTTAGTGTTGCATGTTGATAGGATCTTGTATTCACTTATTCAAATGGGACATTAAAATTGAATCGGTGATCAACCTAGAAACCTTTGCATGTTTTAGGTTGTTTTATAAACATAATATTGAACTTTGTTTTATTCTGTCTGTAGATACTATGTCTAACAACAACAACAACTCTGTTTTCAACATTCGTCCTTTCCTTGAAAAGGACGAAGTTGAATGGTGAAAATTTCATCAACTCGGGAAAGAACCTTAAGACTTGTATTGAGGTCCGAGGGTCGAGAGGATGTCTTAGAAACCCCACTTCCTGTGATTACCGATGAGTCGTCGAAGGCGACAAACGTCGTACTAAGCGAGCCAATGATAGGTGCATGCCGATCACTTGCTTGATGATAGCAGCCATGGAGTCGGACCTCCAAAGGAGGTTCGAAACCAAGGATGCTTATACCATCATGCAAGAGCTGCGTGCTATGTTTCAAGCACAAGCCCGAGTTGAGCGGTATGAGACCAATAGGGAGATACTAGAATGTCACATGAAGCCGGGTCAATTTGTTGGCCCCCATGTTTTCGCTATATGATGGGTCTTTTCGAAAACATGGAACGACTTGGATTCCCTTACGGGGTTGAGTTGGCTCGACATTATTCTCCACTCATTGCCGACAACTTTAATCGATTCGGGATGACCTTCAACATGAATGAGTCCGAAAAGACTTTGCAAGAGTTGCACGGGTTGTTGGTCAATCTTTGAGAGGAATATCCCTAAAGAACCAAAGAAAGAGGTTCTAATGGTTCGGAAGAGAAAGGGTTTTAAGAAGAAATGGGCGGAGAAAGAAGGACAAAGGCAAGCAAGTTGCCGTTGTTCTTTGAAAAACCTAAGCCAACCGCCAAGCCAAAGGTGGCCGCGGAAAGCAAGTGTTTCCATTGTCACAAGATAGGACACTTTGGAAGAGGAAGCGCCCTCTATACTTGGAGGAAAAGAAGTCGGGGGCTTCCACTTCGGGTATATTTGTTATAGAAATCAATTTGACTTCTACTTCTTTATGGGTATTGGATACCTGATTTGTGGTTCTCACATAGTTAATGATGTGCGGGGACTAAAAAGAAGTAGGAGGCCGGCAAAGGGCGAGGTAGAGCTTCGCGTTGGAAATGGAGCACGGGTTCTTCGCACTTGCCATAGGAAGCTATAGTCCGCATTTGCCATCCGGCTTTGTTTTAGAATTAAATAATTGTTATTTTGTTCCTTCGATAACTAAAAACATAATTTCATTTTACGTATTGGATTACGAAGGGTTTTGTTTTGAAATTAAGAACAAATGTTGTTCCATTTCTTACAATAATATGTTCTATGCTAGTGCTAAATTGATAAATGGCTTATATGTGCTTGATAGGTCATTACAAGTTTATAACATAGATAGCAAGAAACAAAAATCAAATGAATCAAACCTAACCTACATTTGGCATTGTCGAATGGGTCATATAAACCAAAAGCGCATCCAAAAGTTACAACGGGATGGCATTCTTCCATCATTTGATTTTGAATCATTTGATGTATGTGAATCATGCTTGATGGGGAAAATGACAAAGTCACCGTTTCTTGGAAAGGGTGAAAAGGCCGGCGATCTCTTGGGCCTCATACATACGGATGTTTGTGGTCCTATGAGCACAAAGGCAAGGGGAGGGTTTAATTACTTCATTACCTTCACTTGATGATTTGAGTAGATATGGATATGTCTACTTAATGAAACATAAATCGGAATCTTTTGATAAATTTAAAGAGTTCCAGAATGAAGTACAAAATCAACTTGGTAAGACAATTAAAGCACTGCGATCCGATCGTGGTGGCGAGTATTTGAGCCAAGAGTTTGATGATCATTTGAAGGTTGTGGAATTCTTTCACAATTGACTCCACCGAGAACACCGCAGTTAAATGGTGTATCGAAAGGAGGAATCGGACCTTATTGGATATGGTTCGATCAATGATGAGTCTTCTCGATCTTCCGATTTCCTTTTGGGGATATGCTCTCGAAAGCATTTGCACACACACTAAACGGGAGCCCGTCAAAATGGTCAGAAAAGACTCCATATGAGTTATGGAATGGAAAAACTCCAAACTTGTCTTTTATTAAGATGCGGGGATGTGAGGTCTATGTAAAACGTTTACTTTCGAGACAAACTTGCACCCAAGTCAGATAAATGTCTCTTTGTGGGATACCCAAAAGAGACAAGGGGTTATTACTTCTATAACCGTCAAGAGAACAAAGTGTTTGTTGCTCGTGATGGTGTCTTTCTTGAAAATGAATTTGTTTCTAGAAAGACAAGTGGGAGTAAAATAATTCTCGAAGAAATTCGAGATGAGCAACAATTGGATGTGGTTCACACCATGTCAGAGACGCCCCGACAAGACGAAAGTCAAGTTCAGGAGATGACGTATTCAACGCGTGAACCTCCTACCGTCCCACTTGAATCTAATTCAAGCGAAAATCTTCAAGAAGTTGAAGAGAACATTTCTCTTGATGCTCAGGCCCCGCGTAGGTCTAGTAGAGAAAGGATTCCAAACAGAAGGTTGGTTGATTTCCTGTTAACTGAAAATTCTGAAATTATGATTTTGGAGAATTCAGAACCTACTACCTACAAACAAGCTTTGACGTGCCCAGACTCTGAGAAATGGCTTGAGGCCATGAAATCCGAGTTAGACTCCATGTACGAGAATAAAGTTTGGACCACGGTCGACTTGCCTAATGGGGTTAACCCTATTGGATGCAAGTGGGTGTTCAAATTGAAAACAGACAAAGATGGGAATGTCTATGTCTATAAAGCAAGACTGGTTGCAAAAGGATTCAGACAAATTCATGGTATAGACTATGATGAGACATTTTCTCCAGTAGCAATGCTTAAGTCAATTCGGATACTTTTAGCGATTGCTGCATTTTATGATTATGAAATTTGGCAGATGGATGTCAAAACAACATTCTTGAATGGGTTCTTGAATGAGGATGTGTACATGACACAACCTGAGGGTTTTGAGAATCCAGAAAATCCTAAAAGGGTTTGCAAGCTTCGAGAGATCCATTTATGGATTGAAGCGGAGCATCTCGGAAGTTGGAATCTTCGATTTGATGAGGCAATCAAGAAATTTGGTTTCATCAAAAGCGAAGAAGAGTCTTGTGTTTACAAGAAGTTTAGTGGGAGCTTGACTTAGTCTTCTTGGTATTGTATGTAGATGACATATTACTCATGGGAAATGACATACCAATGCTTGAGTCAGTCAAGGAATGTTTGAAAAGTTGTTTCTCCATGAAGGACCTTGGAGAAGCTGAGTACATACTGGGAATTAAAATCCATAGAGATAGGTCTCGAAGGATGATTGGACTAAGTCAAGAAACTTATATTGATAAAGTTCTTGCAAGGTTCAACATGGAAAACTCGAAGAGAGGATTCATTCCCATGTCACATGGCATATCGCTTAGCAAGAGTTAGTGCCCGACTGAGCCTGATGAGTTGAAGCGAATGAGTAGCATTCCTTATGCTTCGGCTATAGGATCCATCATGTATGCCATGATAAGTACTCGACCAGATGTTGCATATGCCTTGAGCATGTGTAGCGGGTTCCAAGCAAATCCGGGGGAAGCACCTTTGGATTGCGGCTAAGAGCATCCTTAAGTACTTGAGAAGAACTAAAGGCATGTTCTTAGTCTATGGAGGTGAAAGTGAGTTGGTTGTTAAAGGTTATGCGATGCGAGCTTCCAAACCGACGAGATGATTACCGCTCTCGGTCGGGGTACATCTTTTGTCTAAATGGAGGAGCGGTGGTGGAAGAGCTCAAAGCAAAGCACCTGTAGCCGGACTCTACGACCAGAATCGGAATATTTAGCGGCGGTTGAAGCGGCTAAAGAAAGCGATTTGGATAAAGAAGTTCTTGACAGAGTTTGGATATCATACCTAGTGCTCGGAAGGGATTGAGTTGTTACGTGATAACAATGGTGCTATTGCGCAAGCAAAAGAACCGAGATCACATAACAAATCCAAACATGTAATGAGGAAATATCACCTCATTAGGGAGATTGTTGACAAGAAGGATGTCAGGATCTGCAAAGTTCACACGGATGAGAATGTGGCTGATCCGCTCACTAAACCACTACCTCAACCCAAGCATGAGTGTCACGCTAGGGCTATAGGCTTGAAGCAAATGTTAGAGTGGCTTTAGATTGTACTAGGTTTAGAGAAACTTGTTACAATGTAGAGACATGGTTTTGCTATTTTTATGTTTATGAGAAATAAAATTTTATATTATTTAATTTTGGTTTGGTATTAAATAAAATGTCCAAAATATATCTTGAATTCAATGGTTTTGTCAAATATGTGATTTGATGAATGAAACACCATAAGTGAACAGAATTCATAGAATATCATAGTTCCTAATCTAAGTCGTTAAATTGGACATAAATGACTTATTAAAGGATTAGCATATAAGATTGATTGATAGCGTCGTTTCATGGGCTATGGGAACATGGAGATGTTTAGTCAATCATATGGACATGTATAGTTGATACATGATCGAACAGACCTACTTAGAAGTTTCTATAACTTCGTAATTATATTAGTGGATTCCTAAGACATGAGTGGAACACTACTTAGCCTAATGATTGGTATAACTTTGATACCGTCAAACGTCATACCGTAAAAGGGGACTATAAAGGCAGTGTTCGGGTTGTGCTAAAAGTTGAGTGGGAGTTTTGGTTGCCACAAGATTGAAAAGTCCTCCTATATGAGATAGGATGGGTGTCTTGGCCCCTTGGAGAGTGAGAATTGAAAAATGCATGGCCGTGCTCAAATGGATTATATGATGATCATTTGTTTGTCAATTCGAACTCGGATTTCAAGGATTAATTTGAAGACTAGTATGGATGATATAGTGATATGGTCATACTATCAAATTGGACACTAAGAGACTTAAGGAATTTGAAGATTGCACACTCGCCTCGGACAAGTGGGAGATTGAAGGAATTGTGTCCTTGACTCTAATGCAATGACTAAATATAACATGGGTCATATTATGGAGATAATAAATTCATTAAATTGGGTCGTCTATACGCTTTGCTAGAGGATGCTATAGAACTTCAGGTTTAGTAAATAATAAACCCGAAGCCCAATTAGATGGATCTTACAAAGGTCACACTTACACAATCCGGATCAATAAAAGAATGACCTAGAGCCCATGTAGGACTCTAGGAGTGGCTGGCCAAGGAGGTAGAAAAGGGGAGGACTCCTAACCTAATTAGGTCCTATAATTAGGTGTGGGTGAGAAAATAAAGCAGTCAGTTTTATTCTCTCATTATTTTCTCTCTCCTCTTTTCTCTCTCTTTCAAAGTTACGTAATACTGCTCCAAGAAATAGAAGAGTCCCTCTTCCTTCCAACTAGCATTGGTGGAGCATTGATCTGGATTCGTGGACCTAGTAGAGGAATCTCAATTGCGGTTCTATCTCCGGATCTCGAAGAGCTTTGTGGAAATCACGCGTCAGAGGTTAATTCTTAACTATTATGTGATCCTTGAATGTATATGCATGAGATCCTGTTTTAAGTGCTTATGAATATGATTCATGAAATTCCGCTTAGAGTACTTATAATCCTACAATTCAACCACTCAAAAGAGGTAGACAAATTCAAGCAACAACAAAAATTACCAAGAATCCGGCGAGGACAGGAGACAGAAAGTTCCGAAATCAATTGTGTATATTTCAGTTTGAAAAACTTAACCTTGGCTTCAAAGCTTGCTGATTTGTTCCGAAAGATTCGACCTTGGCTTCAAATCTTTGAAAAATTCGACCTCAGCTACAAAACTTGTTGATTTGTTCAGAAAGATTCGACCTTAAAGTTGCTGCTTTTACTTCATTATTAGCCCAAAAACGAAAATCAATTTGGGGGAAATTTAACATAAGAAGGTTTGATTAATTTGGTGTCTTTTTTCAAGTGTTTTAGGATTCGGGAAGGACTTCGGAGTTGGAAACAACAAAGGGTAGTGAGGAGCCTAGAGAGAGAGAGTTGATGAGATGGAATTTGAGGCTGAGCCAATTTTGGTAGATCAATAATGTGAGGGGTCTCCTTTATAAAAAAAAAATGTGAGGGGTCGATTTGGAGCATTAGATGAGATAATGAGATGAAATTTGACCCGTTGATTTTGAAGATGGGTGGGGTTTGATGTTTGCTAATCAGGTGGAAATTATAAAGAGACATAGATTATTAACCAACTTTAAAATTTCAGAGTAATTTAAAGGGGCAATTTTATGTTTTGGGCCATTCAACTTATAGAGATTATAATTTGGGAATTGAGAATTTTTATAGGTCTGTTGGGCTATTTACTTTTTCAATTTAGGCGTTAAATGTTTAACTAAAATTTGTAAATAATTTTTCTCCAACATATTACATCAATATCCCAAAATCCCAGAATAAATCTGCCAACATCGATTAATTCATCAATCAATCTTCAAACTTAAAGAAAAACGCATAATTTGTTGTTTGTTGCATTAATTGTTGACGAAGAACGATAGGGGATATATCGGTTTGAATGTTTCAAACCTTTCGAGTTTTGTAGGGATGAGAAATAAGGTTCTCGAGTTTCGTGGAGGAGATAGAGACGGAAAAGAGGGCGCCCAATTCTTCTTTGGGGCTTATTATAGGTTGAAATCCACACTTTTAACAATCTCTATTTAACAATTCTTCAGACATTGATGTCCATAGATTTGGGGCTTACAATAGGTTGAAGAAATTTAGTTATGTTTTGAGTAATGAGTTAAAATAATGATTAGTACTATTACAAAATTATTTACTATTCAAGTAATGAGTAATGCAACAAAATGGACGCACTCGCGTCATGGAAATAATATTCGCAAAACTTGGATACAAAACCTTCTCTTGGATCTTACCTTCACCAATGCAATAGTTCAATACAGACCATTCTTATACTATTAGCTATGTGATGCATGTCAACTGGGCTGAAGAGTGCATGTCGTTAACCAAGCACCATGAGAGCAAATTACGTAGATGAAACACTAGAGATTTCATGTACTATCTTTGTTATTATATTTTTACATTATGAATATGTTTTTCCTTAGGTAAACTTTGTAAATAATTTTTTATAAATTAATACTAGAAGTAATTAAGCAAATAATTTAATTCAAATATCGATTTCGCACGCATCGCGTGCATATAAGACTAGTAGAACTATAATTGAACTATCTACTTAAAAGTGATCTTAAACGTACAGCATGGGGTGATATGTCGTTTTATCCTCAAATAATGGTATAAATAAAAGAAATTTAAAGTCTGGAATTTACTAAGAACCAAACAATTTTGTTATTTTCAATGTTAATCATTAATACCTTATATATGTTAGAAAACGTCCCAAATAAATCACAAAAAGGAATGGATATATGACAAAATAAAATGGAAGAAGTATTTAATTTATATTATTTACTAGTTTTGAAGTCCATGCGTTGCACGAGTTCTTGTTTATATTATTTTTTTACAATTTTTTTTGTTAACATTGTTGATTTTGTGTTGCTATAAAATGAGATTTTTCAACACCATTTTATTTACATACTTCCTTTGTTCTTTTTCTATTGCAATAATCACCACTTTTGGGTAGTTTCATCTATTGGGATCACTCCACTTTTTAGTAAAAAAAAGCAACTATAATTGACAATATTGCATTTACTTTATGTTAATAAAACCATCATTAATTCTTATCACATTGCCTCATAAAGTTGCGTTTACTTTATAAAGGATTTACTTATCCCCTACTCTTGCTAATTAAAGAGGTACCTCTATGCTAAACTACCCATTTTTTTCATTTCCTTAAAAACCATGCCCAAACCCATTGTTGCAGTAGAAAAAGAACGGATAAAGTATTTGTCATTATATTCTAATTTCTAGATTTGTTATTGCAATATATAAATTTTATAATTTTAATATTCAACTAAATATTGTAGCTAAGTCTATTATTAAATGGTATCTCTATAATTGGTATGACTAACAATTGTTAACACAATTTTAACATGAAGAACACCGAATGATACTTGAATAAAGTAGAGGATACTTATTTAATAGATGCAAGACAGAAAAATTAGATAAAAACATGAGTGTCAGCCACAACTTCAACTTTTAATGGCACATAAACACTAACGCATATAGAATTGGAAGATAGAAAAGCGAAAAAAAGATCATAATGACGGTATCATGAATAAAATTAATTAAATATAAAATTAACCATAATCGAAGTATGTTGATTTTATATTAACTCTCAATTACATAGTGCTCAGCTTCCTTGTCAATCAACTTCTTGATCTCCAAGTAGTGATTATTAGCATTGTTGTATGAAATATTGGTGAGATCTTTTCAATTTATATTGGTTTTGATTGTTTTTCCCTTTTCTTTTTTGGTAGTGTTCTACTGATTGAATTTGTGTCTAAACTATTAGGTATATAATAATGCTACATTTATAGTTTTTTTTTTCAAATAATTATAAACAGTGTCTGGAAGTGGAAACATGTTAAAGTTTATGGCATTTTGCTCAAACAGTGTTGGCCGAATTGTATTTTAAATATGAGTATTTAATGTGTATACAATTCCTATAAAATATACGTATATTAAGAAAATTATAGAAAACACATGAGAATGAAATTTATATCTAAAATTTATTCTTTGGAGATTTTCTGCCATAGTTTACTTTTCATTATACAACGATATAATAGATTTTGATAAAAAGTTGATTAGCTATTTAGTTGCCCCTAGGTATGTTGTCAAAAATCTCTGTATAGACAATGTTCCTTGTATAGTTTGATGGAGCAGATCCCTGATTATCAATGAATATTCGTAGTCCCTTCCTCGAAGTCACCCTTGACACTGCCACATATAGCTGGCAATGGGTGTGTAAACATCATCCTCCCGATGCTTTGTCCCTGTTTTCGAGGTCTCCACTCTTTGGTATCACTATGCCATACGAACTTCTCTGAAACTGAGCATAAGTGATCCCTGTCGCCTCTGGATACCGAGAATTAGCTGCGATCCATGCTGTGAATATTGTGGTATCGATACCTTCAATGTCCAATACAGTGTTAATTTGTCTTTTTTCATTGAATGTGATTGTGCAAAGTTGACCGCTAAAAATCTATAATATTTAGTTCACGTAATTAGCTTAAGTGGAAATAAAATATAGGGAAGAAAACCCAATGTGCAAAGTTGACCGCTGACAATTTAGTATATATAACTTTGAATATTTTAATTCTAACATGAATAGGTTTTGTAGAACAACCCTAATTCTAATTGAATCTCTTATAACAACCCTAATTCTAATTGAATCTCTTATAACAACTCTAATTCTAATTGAATCCCTAATTCCAATTCCAGTTGGTTACTTTAGTACTTTAACTCTAATTCTAATTGGAATAGGTTACTTTAATACGTTAGTATAGTCAATATTTCCTTTTATATATTACTTTAATATAAAATTTTAAATATAGCATAAATGGATCTTATTCTAAGGTAATTTTCAAACACTTTCCAATGGTACAAAAATTATAATTTTACGAACTATATATTAAAAGTTATAATCAATTTACTATATTTAAGTTTTTCATTGTGAACCCAACTCTATTTATTCTTATCCTAAACTCTATTTGTATTTTAATCAATTTAGAACTATATTTATATTCAAATACACAATTTACATAATATAATAATTTAGGATATCAGTTTTTCATTGTGAACCCAACTCTATTTATTCTTATCCTAAACTCTATTTGACACTTAATGAGCGCGACAAATGGCGTCCAATGAGGACGCCAAATGTCGCTACCGCGTGAGCTGGTTTTTGTACTCTGCTTTATATATTAGTTATATGATAGTGATTATTATAATACCTAATGACATATCAATGTAATTCTAATTAAAATATAAGTTGGTGCATCGCACGAGCTTCAAAAACAAGGTAATTCAGTAATATGAAATCTTCAAAAATATTCAAACCAGCGAAGCAAAACAAGAAATAGTCAACAACCAATTTGCAAAATACCCCCTTAATCTTTTATGAGGGAACTAATAATGATAAGTTGTTGTGAGACAAGGGTGATAGGTGATACCTTTCTCTTAAAAATGATTACTTATATTATTTTAGGGATAACTTGTTTAAAATCAATATATATATATAAAGGAGGAATTTTTCGGGAGCATAGAGAGCTCCTCAAGAATTTCGAGGCCATAGAGCGTGCCATGTAGGATTGCCATGTTATTAAATTTTATTTTTATTTTTACAAAAATAGAGTTCTACATAGATTTAAATACATATAAGGATTTCTAGATAAGCTAAAATTAGAGTTTGGTTTTGAATGAACAACCTAAATTATTATATTATGTAAATTGTGTATAACTTTTACTACGTAATTCCGAATATTATAATTTTTGTTCCATTGGATAGTGCTTGAAATATGCTCCGAAATAAGATCCATTTACAATATAATTCTACAACTTATGAAATAGTGAGCGCCACATAGGATTGTCATGTCATTAATTTTTATTTTAAATATTTTAAAAAATAGAGTTCTACACATATTTAAATACATAAAAGGAGTTATGGATAACGAGAAATTAGAGTTTCGTTTTGAATAAACAACCTAAATTATTATATTAGGTAAATTGAATATAACTTTTGCTACCTAATTCAAAACATTATAATTTTTTACCATTTGAGAGTGCTTGAAATATGCTTCAAAATAAGATCCATTTACGATATAGTTTTACAACTCATTTTTACAAAAATAGAGTTCTACATAGATTTAAATACATATAAGGAATTCTAGATAAGCTAAAATTAGAGTTTGATTTTGAATGAACAACCTAAATTATTATATTATGTAAATTGTGTATAACTTTTGCTACGTAATTCCGAATATTATAATTTTTGTTCTATTGGATAGTGCTCGAAATATGCTCCGAAATAAGATCAATTTGCAATATAATTCTACAACTTATGAAATAGTGAGCGTCACGTAGGATTGTCATGTCATATATACATTAGAGTTTTGGATGATGAAAAAATTAGATATGATTTTAAAAAACAACCTTAGAATATTATAGAGAGCTACACCTAAGCATGACATGTCATTCTTTTTAATTTTTATTTTTTTAAAAATAGTGTTTAACATAGATATAAATACATATAAGGTGTTTTTAATAAGTGAATATTACACTATGATTTTAAATAAACAACCTAAATTATTCAATTAAGTAAATTGAATATAACTTTAGCTACATAATTAGCAATATTATAATTTTTTTACCATCAGAGAGTGCTCGAAATATGTTTGTAAATAAGTTCCATACACAATATAGTTTTACAACTTACGAAAATATATTTATTTAGATGAACAATAACATATTATTATTCTTTATTTTAAATACATATAAAAATGACTATAAAAATAGCGTATTATAATAACGTATTATTTATTTTTTATTTTAAATACATGTAAAAATAACTATAAAAATAGCGTATTATATGTAACAATAGCAATTATGTCATTCAAAATCATACTTTTAAAAATTGAGTTATATAAAGGAGGAACTTTTCGGGAGCATAGGGAGCTCCTCAAGATTTCGAGGCCATAGAGCGCGCCACGTAGGATTGGCATGTCATCAAATTTTATTTTTATCTTTTAAAAAAGTAGAGTTCTACATAGATTTAAATACACATAAGGAGTTCTAGATAAGCTATAATTAGAGTTTGGTTTTGAATGAACAACGTTAATTATTATAATATGTAAACTGTGTATAACTTTTGCTACGTAATTCAGAATATTATAATTTTTGTTCCATTGGATAGTGCTCGAAATATGTTCCGAAATAAGATCCATTTACAATATGGTTCTACAACTTATGAAATAGATAGCGCCACATAGGATTGACATGTAATTAATTTTTATTTTAAATATTTTTAAAAATAGAGTTCTACACATATTTAAATATATAAAAGGAGTTTTGCATAACGAGAAATTAGAGTTTCGTTTTGAATAAACAACCTAAATTATTGTATTGTAAATTGAATATAGCTTTTGCTACCTAATTCAAAACATTGTAATTTTTTACCATTTGAGAGTGCTTGAAATATACTTCAAAATAAGATCCATTTACAATATAGTTTACAACTCATGAAAATATATTTAACTAGATGAATGGGAAGACATTATTTAGTCTTTCTTTTAGATAAATATAATAATAGCTATAATTATAGTGTACTATATGTGACTACAACATTTTATCATAGGTCCGATTTACAGGTTTAAACATATATATAATCTTTCAACCTCAGCCTTACGAGTCCGGATCCTCTAGAGTTTTAATCAAATTATTTTACAAGGTAGAGTTGTATATGAACCATACATTTTAAAATCAAAGGCTCATATTGGTGGAAGGGGAGAAATAAGGGGTGAATTTTGATGAGAAAAAACAGAGGGTTTTTTGGAAAGATAATGCATGAGCCATTGATTTTTTATTCAATGGTTGATATTACTCAAAGCAATTTAGTATTGCAACCGAATTTATTAAGAAAACTTTGTTGTTACATATATATTAGAGTTTTGGATGATGAAAAAAATTAGTGTATGATTTTAAAAAAACAACCTTAGAATATTATAGAGAGCTCCACCTAAACATGACATGTCATTCTTTTTAACTTTTTTTTTCAAAGTAGTGTTTAACATAGATATAAATATAGGTGTTTTTAATAAGTGAAGATTACACTTTGATTTTAAATAAACAACCTAAATTATTCAACTATGCAAATTGAATATAACTTTTGCTACATAATTCGCAATATTATAAATTTCTTACCATCGGAGAGTGCTCGAAATATGTTCCCATATACAATATTGCTGTACAACTTATGAAAATTTATTTATTTAGATGAACAATAACATATTATTTATTCTTTATTTTAAATACATATAAAAATAACTATAAAAATAGCGTATTACATGTGACAATAGCAATTATGTCTTTCAAAATCAAATTTTTAAAAATTGAATTATATAAAGATAAAAAATACATATTTGTAGTTTTGAGCATACCATGATGACATTACATGAAGAATCAAATGAAAGTTTGTCAACGACATTGCAGAGGTATTATGCAATTGACAATTATTTTATTCCTAGAATATTTGTTGCATACTTAATTATTTATGTTTTTCTTTTTCATATATCTATATGTCAGATGTTATTCCTTTCTCAATAAACTTAATTCTACTAAAACTAATTGGGAAATCAAGGTTCGAGTTTCTAGACTATATGATGTGAAGTTTGATAAGTCTTGATATGGTCATGATTGATGAAGTGATTTTTTTCTCTTAAATAGTATTTTCGATTATTAATAGAGGTTAGTTTTATATTTAATGTATTTCATTCTTGATACCATCATTATGATATTCTTTTTGGCTTTTCCATCTTCTATTCTATATGCGTTAGTGTTTATATGTTATATTAAAAGTTGAAGTTGTGACTGTCACTCATATTTATTCTCTATTCTTTATGTCCTGCATTTATTAAATTATTACCCTCTACTTTCTTAAAGTTAGTTCGGGTATTTTCCATGTTAAAACTGTGTTAGATATTGTTAGTCATACAAATTATTGAGATACTATTTAATGATAGACTTAGCTACAATATTCAATTGAACATTAAAAATATAAAATTTATATATTACAATAACAAATCTAGAAATTAAAGTATAATGACAAATACTTTCTCTGTCTTTTTCTACTACAACAATGAGTTTGGGCATGATTTTTAAGAAAATTAAAAAATAGGTAGTTTAGCATAGAGGGGTTAACTAGAGTAGGGGATAAGTAAATCCTTAATAAAGTAAACACAACTTTATGAGACAATTCTGAGTAATAATAATGGTTTTATTAACATAAAGTAAAGGCAATGTTATCAACTATAGTTGCTTTTTTTTTTACCAAAAGTGGAATGGTTCCAATGGATGAAACTTCCCAAAGTGGTAATTGTTGCAATAGAAAAAGAATGGAGGAAGTATATAAATACAATGGTGTTGAAAAATCTCATTTCACAAAAAAAAAAAATCAACAATGTTAACAAAAAAATTTGCACAAAAATAAAATAAACAACAACTCGTGCAACGCACGGGCTTCAAAACTAGTACTTTCAATAAATAAGTTTAATTTTGTCTCACCTGAAACTTGGTGAAAATTCTATTGTATACAATGGCGGATCCAGACTAATATATAAATATATTAATGGATGTAAAAATATTTTTTTGTTTATTTTGATGGGTGCAAAACTGCAAATGGACATGCCCTTATCGAAATAAACTGCAAATTTTAAAAATTTATAACCCCAAATCTTAACTGATTGTATATCTTATTATTTTGGTGCAAATTGTATATCTTATTAATTATCTTATTAATATATCTGTTTTAATAAAAAAACCACATGTGTGTCCAACTAGGACTTTGCTTTCTTTTCCTAGTCCGAATTTGGTGCCAAATACAGGACCATATAGGGAAACGCTTATAAAAACAAGTATAAGGGAGGTACAACGAGCACATAATAATATCAACAAATATTTCTTGGAGATTTCTGCCTGCAAAAAACTTTGTCAAACAAAAGAAATTCTAAGCACACAATCATCAACAATGAGCACTCAAATTCTAAACTATCCTACTACTATGTTTAACAACAATAATCACAGTGGAAGGATCAAAAGACTACTACTATGGTGTATATGGTGCGGTAAGACTTTGGATTATATCCCCAATGATGTCCGACCTTATAATAATGTTAATTCTCAGTTACATAATCGGAAAGTTAATTCTTTATTAAACCAAAAGAAACTATATCTAGTACTTGATTTAGATCATACATTGCTTAATACAATTCGATTGACGGACTTAAGTTTGGATGAGGAATACTTAAAGGATCGAAATATATCCTCTTTGTTTATAATAGATAAATTTGGGGGGATGATTACAAAGTTGAGACCGTTTGTTCATAGGTTTTTACAAGAAGCGAGTAGAATGTTTGAATTGTGTATTTACACGATGGGGCACCGTGCTTATGCCTTAGAGATGGCAAAACTTCTTGACCCTGAAAATCAGTATTTCAAATCAAGAATAATTTCTAAAAACGACTATCCTGAAAGAGATCAAAAAGGGCTCGATGTTTTAAAGATACCAGAGAATTTAGTTATAGTACTTGATGATACAAAAGTGGTTTGGCAAAAGAACAAAGAAAATCTGATTTTGATGGATAGATATTGCTACTTTTCTTCAAGTTGTCGTAGTTTTGGGTACAAAAATTGTAAGTCTCTTTCACAATTGAAAAGAGATGAGGATGAATGTGATGGAGCACTCGCAAACATTCTTCGTGTTCTTATAAGAATACACCGCGAATTTTATGATAATCATGAAAATATTGTTGCTAGAGATGTGAGGCAGATGCTAAAAACAGCAAAAAAGGAAGTCTTAAGAGGTTGTAAGATAGTATTTAGTGGAGTTTTTACTAGAAATTATGCTGCTGTTGATCACACTTTGTGGAAGATGGCGGAAGAGTTGGGTGCTATATGTTCGACTGAACTTGATTCTTGTGTCACCCATGTCGTTTCGACAAATGGTGACACGGAGAAGTCTCGTTGGGCGGTCCAAGAGGGTAAGTTCCTGGTGCACACTAGGTGGATTGAAGCTGCATATTATTTATGGCGAAGACATTTAGAAGACAAGTTTCCGGTGAAGGTACCTACTACCTAAGTGTTCATCGAAGTAAACTTATACCAGAATCTCGGAGTTTCAGAGTCACTAAGCAAAACAAGAGAACAACATCATATTGACAAACTCACGTACAGTTAAGGTCTTAAGGAGATGAAGGATTAAGATAATCACTAGTTCAGATGATTCGCCAAATTAAAATGAATTCGACTTACAATATATGTTTTCCATCTCCAGATCGTCTTGTTTCAACAAAATATTGTAATAGACATTATAGTAGTATAATGTAATTCTATTTCTTTGTTCACCAAAAAAAACATGTACGGTTTCAAGAAAGAAAAAGTCTTTATTTCTAGATTTCCAAGTTTAAAAGTCTATGTCTGGTTTTCTGTTTCAACTGTAATAAGAGCGGAACCTCCAGTTTTGTCGATTTCAAATCTTAATCTTCCACTGTCTATTCCTGAAGAGGTCTATGTAGGGTTTTCTGCTTCAACTGACATTCTGTACTATGTATGCATCCCCTGTTGTTTCGAAATCTCCTTCAACTTCTTGAGAAATGCTTGGGTATGAATGATATAAGGACCATCTTCGGCTTATTTAACCAACAAATAGCAACATTGTAGCACAGGAAACTTGTTACTGCTACGACTCGAATTGTGACTTAGGAATTATGGCATCTTCATCACTATTTGAATTGTGAAATCAATTACACAACCAGCTAAAAGCTTTTTGTATATCAGCAGAAATGCTAAAGATCAATTGTTACATTTTGATGAAAGCGAGGCGAAGGAGAGGGAGAGAGGCTTCCTCTTGTGGTTGCCCCTGGCTGGAGAATAGATGGTCGTGAGATATGAATTGGTGCAGCCATATATTTTTTTTCCTTGTGTGTTGGGTGGCTTTTAATTTGTGTGATGTTTTTAGTGGTTTCAGAAACAGATCTGACCGTTGGGTCAACCTGATACTGACCTGACTTGAACCTGGTTCGACCTGTGAATGTCAGTCTCCAGACCTGACCGAAACCTGACATCGGATTACCCAGACCTGACGGGCACCCGGCAAGATTATATTCTGACCTGACCACACATACCAGCATTCAAACCCGAACCTGACAGTATCTCAACCTAATATTAACCCAAAACCCGATTAGTCCCAGTAAACACCAGATTTATATATGACCGACCCGAATTCAACTATAATTGATGGTTAACCAGATAAAATCAAAACTGCCTTATTTGATCCAATTTTTTAAACCAACCTATTTGGACGACCAAATTATTAAAATTCAATTATTATTCTATATCTGCAAAATTATTTAAGTATGTACATATTTTGCTAGATATATATGCATATAAATATACATAATATTTATTTTCTTTAAGGTGTCTATAACATATGAGTAGAAGATCAAGTTACAAACGTAAAAATTGTTGTAGTTAGTACTTGATTGGTAAAACTCTTTCTTTTTTTCAATGTTCAAGTAAGCTAGAATGAATTGCCATAAATTAAAAAAATAAATTTCGAAAAATGTATCACATGTGTTTCCTACCTTTATATCTCACTAAAATCCAATATTGTTTTATATCTACAAAATTATTTAAATATATTAATTTTATCTTTTACTAAATATATAATATATCATTCCTTTATAACTATTTATAAGTTGATATTATTTAGAAATATATTTTTTGATAACATGATATTTCAAAATAATACAAATGATACATTTATAAAAATCTAAATAATAATTGGATATATTATGAAAGGGAGGAAAGTGAGTTTCTTTCACTCTTGTATTAACATGCTAACATAAGTCTATTAGACTTATCACTATTAAAATCAAACCAAAATAATTACTTAAATTAAACAAAAACCTTACTTAAATTAACCAGCCAATATCACTTTAATTAACTAACTAAATATCAAATTAAAATCAAAATTACAGAAAAATAATAACAAAAATTTAAAACTCAAATCAAGCAAAATTAATTTCCTGTTCTCAATTATTCCGAAAAAATGTCAAGAACAGGAAAGATCAACCTTGTATCTTCTCCCATAGAACTATAATTTCGTCCCCTGCTGATATTATATTAGCTTCTATCACTCTATGAAATATGCTAACATGATCGACAAAACAAGAAACATTGCCGAACACATTTTTATCATAATATATATGAACATCCACCACAAAACAACTATAATTCACTCCTTCTCACTCTGCCAAATTACTCTAAAGTATTAAATTATAAATCATGTAAATATGTTAGGTTATTATTTGTGATATAGTTGCCTTGTATAGCTTAGCTCCATTCCTAGCTTGTATGTCTATTTATTGATAATGAGATCCCTAACCCTAATTAGGGGATTCAACCATCTTTCATGGTATCAGAGCAGTATGACAAGGACATCTTAGCTCGTGCTTCTATGACCGGGTGTAATCCAGTCACCACTCCTGTTGACACCTCTTCTAAGCTAAGTGCTACTGATGGTCCTCCTGTCAAGGACCCGACTCTGTACCGCAGCCTTGCAGGGGCTCTTCAGTACCTCACCTTCACTCGTCCTGATATTGCCTACGCCGTTCAGCAAATCTGCCTCTTCATGCATTCTCCTCGAGAACCTCATTTTCACTTTCTTCTCATCCACCAACTCTTCTTCAACTCCCTCCGCCAACATCACTCATTCATCTCATGATTTGTGGCACGATCGTCTTGGTCATCCGGGACCCAATGTCATGGATTTTCTTAGAATAAATTTGTGCATCAAATGTAATAAAGGACGTGGTTCCTATCTTTGCAATTCTTGTCAAATTAATAAACACAAAAGACTTCCGTTTTATGATTCTACTTCTTCCACTGTTGCTCCCTTTGATATCATTCATAGTGATTTATGGACTTCTCCGTTATTAAGAAAAAGTGGTTATAAGTATTATCTTGTTTTACTTGATGATTACACTCATTATGTGTGGGTGTATCCCCTCAAATATAAGTCTGAAGCGTTTACCAAATTTCTGCAATTTAGTGCTTATGTTCGGACTCAATTCAATGTTCCTATTAAATCTTTTCAATGTGATATGGGTCGCGAATTTGATAATACTCCCTTTCATCAGTTTGCCATGACTAATGGTCTCACTTTTTCGTTTTTCATGTCCGCAAATTTCCTCTCAAAATGGCAAAGTCGAACGTATGATTCGCCGTCTTAATGAAATTATGCTTGCCCTTCTCTATCATGCCTCTCTCCCCCCTCATTTTTGGGTTGAGTCTCTTCATACTGCGGTCTATCTTCACAATATTCTTCCCATCAAATCGCTTCGCTTCCGCTCCCCTACTTCTCTTCTCTATCAAAAACAACCCTCTTATGATCATCTTCGTGTATTTGGTTGCTTATGTTATCCAAATCTCTCCTCAAAACGCCCTCACAAACTTGCCCCTCGCTACACTCGGTGTGTTTTTCTAGGCTACCCCTCTAACTATCGAGGATACCGTTGCCTTGATTTATCCACGGGCAAAGTCATCTTGTCTCGCCATGTCACTTTTGATGAACATGTCTTCCCATTCCACAATATCTCCCCTTCATCCACTCTCCCCTCCTCTTACACATTATTGGACCCTGATTTCTCGTCCCAATTCCCCCTCACTCACTCTTCCACTTCCTACCCTCCTCCAACTCATTGCCCCACTCCTTCCTTCCTCCCCCTTCTCGTATCCCGTGACCTTCCTCTCTTGGGCCTCGCCCAGCTTTCCCCTCCCCCTTTTGTTCGCTCCCGGCCCGGCCTTCCCCCCCACTCCAAACCCGTCCCCTTCTTCCCTTCCCGCCCTCCTACTTCCCCTACCCCGGCCCAAGCCCACTATCGAGCTCCCCTCCCTCCCCGGCCCAATACCGAGCCCTCCCTTTTCCCCTCTACCTCACTCCCCACCCCACCCACCACTACTCAATCCAATTCCCGGCCCCCTCGCCTACTCCTCACCCAACCACCGCCCCGGTAAACTCTCCTCCTCCTCCCCCTCCTCCACCACCACCCGCCCACCACATGACCACCCGTGCTAAGCACGGAATCTTTACCCCTCGCCACCTTTCGAACCTTCATGTCACCACTACTCCACCTCTCTCCCCTCTTCCCAAATCCCACCTCTCCGCCCTTCGTGACTCTAACTGGAATAAAGCCAAGCAGCATGAATATCGTGCTCTTATTGATAATCATACTTGGGATCTGGTACCGCGTCCCCCTGGTGCCCATATTATTCGGAGTTTGTGGTTATATCGTCATAAGTTTCACTCTGATGACTCTTTGGCTCGCTATAAGGCCCGCTTGGTAGGCAATGGTAAAAATCAACAGGTTGGTCTTGATTGCGATGAAACTTTTAGCCCGGTTGTCAAACCGGCTACCATTCGCACTGTTCTAGGGCTTGCAGTGTCTCGTTCTTGGCCCATTCATCAGCTGGATGTCAAGAACGCTTTTCTTCATGGTGACTTGAAGGAAACTGTCTATATGCATCAGCCTCCAGGCTTTGTTGATCCCTCTATGCCTCATCATGTTTGTCAGCTCCGCAAGTCTCTCTATGGTCTTAAGCAAGCACCTCGTGCTTGGTATCAGCGGTTTGCTAACTTTGTTTTGTCTCAGGGATTTTCTAGCAGTGTTTGTGACACCTCTCTATTTATCTACAGGCAGGGTGATGATATGGCTTATCTTCTCCTTTATGTTGATGATATTATTTTAACTGCCTCTAGCACTGCTCTCCTTGGTCATATTATTGGTACATTGTCTCGTGAATTTGCTATGACTGACCTTGGCTCTCTTCATCATTTTCTTGGTATTACTGCTACTCGCACTTTTACAGGTCTCTTCCTCACTCAGGAGCAGTATGCCAAGGACATCTTAGCTCGTGCTTCTATGACCGGGTGTAATCCAGTCACCACTCCTGTTGACACCTCTTCTAAGCTAAGTGCGATGGTCCTCATGTCAAGGACCCGACTACGCATCGCGGCCTTGCAGGGACTCTTCAGTACCTCACCTTCACTCGTCCTGATATTGCCTACGCCGTTCAGCAAATCTGCCTCTTCATGCATTCTCCTCGAGAACCTCATTTTCACTTTCTTAAACGAGTGTTACGGTATGTTAAAGGCACTCTTCACCATGGACTTAGTTTAACTGCATCTAAGTCTCACTCCTTAACTGCTTACTCCGATGCTGATTGGGCTGGATGTGCTGATTCCCGCCGCTCTACTTCGGGGTACTGTGTTTTTCTTGGTGATAACCTTGTCTCATGATCTTCCAAAAGACAAGCTACTGTTTCTCGGTCCAGTGCTGAGGCCGAGTATCGTGGTGTTGCCAATGATGTAGCCGAAACTAGTTGGATACGTAATCTACTTCTTGAGCTTCATCTTCCCATCCGCTCTGCTACTATGGTTTTTTGTGATAATATTTCTGCTGTCTATCTCTCCGGCAACACCGTTCAACATCAGCGCACTAAACATGTTGAACTTGATATTCACTTTGTTCGTGAAAAAGTTCAGGTTGGTCATATTCGTGTCTTGCATGTTCCTTCTGAGCATCAGTATGCTGACATCTTCACCAAAGGACTGCCACGACATCTCTTCACTCGTTTTAGGTCCAGCCTGAGCGTTTGTCCTCCTCCCGCTCCGACTGCGGGGGTGTATTAGATTATAAATCATGTAAATATGTTAGGTTATTATTTGTGATATAGTTGCCTTGTATAGCTTAGCTCCTTTCCTAGCTTGTATGTCTATTTATTGATAATGAGATCCCTAACCCTAATTAGGGGACTCAACCATCTTTCATAAAGTTTTAAAAAAAAATCAGCAAAGGATATTTGCATCACAACTTAACATCAACAAAAAAAACAACAAAAATACATGAAAAATATTAAAGAGTTTGAGAGACCAAATTATTCACACACTATAGACTCCATCCATTGAATCCACAGAATCCAAAAACGAAAGTTAAACTGATGCAAAAACATATTGAGATTTAGTTATAAAAAAAAATTAAAGAATACCAAACTAACAAACTAAAACTATTCGTAAAAAAAAGTTGAAATTGAGAAATTAAAAACAGAGATAAGGTTGAAAACGGCAGGTATGAGGCAGGGAGGTTGAAGGAGGTGAAAAGATGTCTGAGTCTTCAACGAGCGACGAGCAACCAGCGCCGAGCGAGGATGAGCGTCTTCGACGAGCGACGAAGTGTGAAGGGGTGGTGCAGTCTTCGACGAGCGACGGAGTGGGGTGGTTGAGAGTGTGGCAAGAGATGAGTGAGTGGTTGAGGGGATGGTAGGCTAAGGAGAGAGAATGAGAGAAGGATGAGGAGGTGGGCGGATCACGGATGAGAGGATGGGGCGAATTAGAGTTTTAGAGAGGAGAGATGGAAGAGAGACTAGGGAAATGGACATGGGTTTGAGAGATTGATGGTTAGATTTTAATCTTTCTCAAATCAAAGGGTTCTAATTCATGATCCATGATATTATTCTTTGGCCAATAGAAAAAAAGAATGACCTAGTACATGGATTGATGACCTAGCACATGATTGACAATCTTATATTCTTCTAATCTTACTAATTCTTCTTTTGGTTTAGTAACTTACTAACTTTAATAATTAGTCAATTATTTTATTATAATTTGAAATTTTTGTTATTTTTATTGAAATTATTATGATTATTATTCCATTATTATTATTATTATTATTATTATTATTATTATTATTATTATTATTATTATTATTATTATTATTATTATTATTATTATTATTATTATTATTATTGTTGTTGTTGTTGTTATTATTATTATTATTATTATTATTATTATTATTATTATTATTATTATTATTATTATTATTATTAATTATGAATTGAGTTTCTAAATTTTAATTAGACTCCTTACTTATAGCGTTACTTATACAACTATCATTTGTTTATTAATCAATTAAGTAACACTATGGGAGAAAAAAGGAAGGGCTGCGCTGCAAGGGCTGCGTTTTTTGAAAAACGCAACCCTTATTAGTGAAGGGATGCGGTTAGCCGAAACCGCAGCCCTATAAGTAATAAAAGGCTGCGGTTTTTGGGCTAACCGCAACCCTTTATGGGCTTTTTTTTATTTTGAAAGGAATTCGCGGGCTTAAAATGTTAATAAGCGGCTAGCTAGGGTTCTCACAATCTCCTCCCTTTTCCTTCATTCTCTCTCCTCTCTCACATCAACCACAGCCTCCTTCTCCCTTCTCTCTCACCCCCTCCCTTCTCCCTCACCCTCCTTCTCCCTTCTCTCTCACCCCCCTCCCTTCTCCCTCACCCTCCTTCTCCCTTCTCTCTCACCCCCCCTCCCTTCTCCCTCACCCTCCTTCCCTATCCCGGCGAACGGGCGCCACCGGAACAACAGCGACACCACAACAACAATAGCGGCACAACAATGACGCAACAACAGCAACACCACGAAGGAGAACGAAGCACCAGCGACACAACAACGACGCCACCGGAACGACAACGAAGCATCAGCGACACCATCGGGCCATCGACTGGCGGCGACGCAGACAAGAACGTGGCAGCAGCAAGCCTTAACAGAGGAGAGAGAAAATTGGGGCAGAACGAAGGAGAGAGAACGCGAAGATTTCCGAAGCTCTTCTCTCAATTCTTCAACTTCAACCTTCAGCTTCACTTCTCCTTCGCCTTCAACGTCTTCTTCTACACCGTCCTCGTTTTCCGACACCGCATGCAATTGATTAAGTCGCGAATAATTACCTTAATTTCGTATTCTTCTTTTATGATTTCCTATGATTTCGAGTTATTCTTGCTTTAATTTCGTCAATTCTTTAGTTTATCAATTTCATGTCTAATTCTCGACCTTTTACTTGTGAAATTCCATTTGTATGCGTTTTGAGTTTAGTTGTTTGATTCGTTAATTTATAATTTCGTTTTGTTTGTATTTTCGACTGTAAATTTGTTTTGTTTTGTTTAATTTATAATTTCGTTTTGTTTGATTAGTTTAGATCTGATGCATCAAATTATAAATTATAATTTCGTTTTGTTTGATTTGTTTGCATTAGATGGAGTTGTAATTTATAATTTCGCTGCACAAACTTTGGGGGTAAAAAAATGGGAATTTTTTTTTTATTTTTTTTTAGGGTCAAAAGGGATGCGGTTATGGTCAAAACCGCAGCCCTTGGTTGTGAAGGGCTGCTGACAAAAAACGCAGCCCTTAGGGTTGTTTTGACTGCAGCCCTTCCGTTTTTTCAACTAGTGTAATAATAGTATAATTATATTTATTTAAGTGAACTTATATGTGGTGTTACATTGACTTAGATTATCGACTTACAATGATACATTCATTGATCTCGTCCGATAACAACTTGTTTCAATCCAAATACATGTTTTTAGTTTCAAAATCCATTTAACATGAAGACTATTAGCTAAAATAGTGTACTATTATATTGAATCAGCTAGAATAGTGTACTATTATCTTAAATTAGCTTATAATCTATATTGATACATTCATTAATCTTATCTAGTAACAACTTCTTCAATTATCTAGGAACAAATTAGTGAGTTACTGATTTGGTATAAGTCTAAGTGAGTAACTGACTAAATGCTAAGTTAACATATGGTTGTTAACAAGTTACTATATAGTAAGTATTTGTTAACTTATTGACTTATGGTTGTTATGTTTACTATCATTTATATAAATTATTGTCATGTTTATTGCTATTATTGTACAACATAAGAACTCTCGTTATAATCACTTAAACCTCATATGAACCGTTGTTGTAAGCAAATGATTGTCATTTGTTATAATATTATAATATCAAGAGTCGTTGTACTAATTTATAATCAATATAGTATTATAATGGTTTTACAATTATTTTAATACCAATATAATGTACAGTATTACTTTATCATATATAGTCACAACATAATACATATATACCGCGTTATTTTGTTATTGTTATTGCTATTATTAGCATTGTTGCTACTATTACTATTAGTATTTATATTGTTATTGTTATTGTTAGTATGCTTGTTCTTATTTGTATTACTATTGCTATTGTTAGCATTGGTATTATTACTGCTATTATTTGTATTATTATTATCATCATCGTTTTATTATTATTATTATTATTATTATTATTATTATTATTATTATTATTATTATTATTATTATTATTATTATTATTATTATTATTATTATTATTATTATTATTATTCTCATTGTCATCATAGCTATTTACAAACTTATATATCAATCATAATGCTTATAATAATAAGCCTTTATATAAAGCTTGTAATTGATCCTCTACTCGTTATTATTGTCGTTGCTTATAATATATAATATTAGAGCATATGAAGAGCATAATAAGCCTTTATATAAAGCTTGTAAGTGGTTTTACGCAGTTGATTAGTCGAAATAAGAGTTGACTAAGAGAATACACTAAACATGCATCACGGTAAACAATATAGGTGTCGTTTGGTTGCCATGGGAAGTTAATTCCCACAGGAAATCTAAATTCATTGGAAATAAATTCCATTCTTCCATTTCCTAGGAAATAAGTATGTGTGTTTGGTTGAGCATGGGTATTTGTAATTGACACGGGAATTTGCATTTACCAAGGGGGGGTTGGTTAATAATTTCCTACACTTTGTAGGAATTTCCATTTCCTTGGAATTCTCATTTCCAATGCTTTTGCCAACCAAACACAATATCATTAGGCTATTTCCTAGGAAATTGTATTTCCAAGGGAAATAGGTTGCAACCAAACAACCTCATAGTGTTTTTATTAGTTATTCGTTATCATCCATATATTTATCGCACACACACATATATATGTATATATATGTCAATCTTAATACTTTTAATAATATGATTCGTTTACAAATTCCATAACAAAAGCAAAATGACCCGACCAAGAGTTGACCGAAGTTGAATTGACGTTCATTAGTGAATGGACCTGATGCTTCACAATGATCGAACTAAGGTCATTAGTAATTCAACCCGAGTACACTTGACTCTACCCAAGCGTACATGAAACCCAAATACGACTTGCGCAAACTCGGTTTAAAAAATGTCCACGGGCGATCATACTCGGGAATGGATCGACTTGTAAATGAAACGTTCAGACCTGTCCGGCACCCGACAATCCCATGATTCAAATGTGATCGACCCAATTGAACAAAACCTGACCAATCACGACCTGGGGCACTGACTGTCAGAATCCTGACCTGTCCGGGCCTGACCTGGTTCGCCGTGGTACCCAAAACCTGTTTGAGAACATGTTTTGACACCACTAGATATTTTATGTTTTGGTTATTGTTATGAGGTGGACAATATAACGACCTTCAATTTTCTAGCCCAACAACTCATCACTTGTAGGCTTGTAGCCTGTAAAGTGTAACGCTTAGGAATAGCCTCGGCCTCGGGGACTAATTTTTTGTTTTTTTCTTTCTAACTAGTTGTTGACCCGGACGATGCTACGAGGTTAATCTATATATTGCATTATATTTTAGTTATTCAACATGGTTAATGTCGTTCTTTTTTTTTGCTTGTTTCGTTAAAGGATGTAACTGATTAATGAAAGGTTGTTATTTACGACTGTTCATAATCGGTTACCTAGTTATTCGGGTACCCAAATATGCATGTACCAAAAATCATTGGAAGAGCTATAGATTAGGCTACTATACTATGAATGTCAACTATCGATCCATGTTGAGTATAATGTTTTGGGTATTACCATGACTCCATGAGTGCCAAATGTCAATTGCATGTCAAGTCTAATCCTCATTCCTCAAAAGCATCTACTACCGATCAACCATAATGTAAATATTCTCACTTGCAGATTGCATCACAACTAATTTTTTCATTACATGTTGATTCATTTGATCCATTTTTTAAAATGTTGATTCATTTGCTCCAACTTCTCCTATAAAAATGTTGATTCGTCTTATTATTCATCTTTTCTTTTCCATTTGAAAGCCACAAGCACAAAAATGTGGTATTGGGTAGTTAATAAGCTAACTCAATACTTTTTCACAGTTGTTTTTTTATAAGAGGATATTAAATTTACTGTGAAAAAAGAAAGAGAAGAAAAATATAACGATGCGTTCATCTGTGATACACGTGTAACTTAAAAGCAAGTACATTAATCGGCCCGATTCTTGTATCTTTTTTCGAGTTGGGGTACCCAACCGATAAAAATAAAATTTCATATTTAATACCTCTTTCAGGTTGACGGGTCAAACATATCGGGTATTATAGGCCATAACTTTTGAAATAATTGAATGTAATGTTGGGTCTCTTCAATAATTGTGGGATATATTGTGGGATGTAAGTTACCATATCTTTAAATGCTTTTCTTATGTTTGTATTAGAAATAAGAGGTTGTGTGTTCGAGTCTCCACACATAATATAGTGCTTGTACTCCACTTTAAATGTCCGAAATTTTTTGTTCTTGTTGTAAATATTTTTATATGCTTTAAGGTTGTCATCCTATTGGTCGTTAGTAATATTTGATGTTATTTTATTGGTTAATCTTGATTTGTTTGGATTCATGTAAACTTATAATCATGTTGATTCCTTACAAAAAAGGTTAAGGGGGCGTTTGGTTGGGGGTATTGTGGAAAGGATAAGGGAATCAAGAGACTTGATTCTCTTACTTGTTGTTTGTTTGCCCAAATCAATGAAACCCTTTACCCTCTCCTTACCCCCAAAGTCCTCTACTTTCATTCCCCTACCCCCCCAAGGGTTTCACTTACCCTTTCTTTGACTTACTATTGACCATCTCTTTGACCACCCAACCACCACTTGACCCAACCTTTCAACCACACCCGACCACCCAACCACCACCACCGCGCACCCTACCACCGCAACCCAGCCCCTCCACCACAACACACCATACCACCGCAACCGGCGCCGAGAAACACCACCTAAACGACGCAGGGGAGAGGAGGGACGGAACAAGGTGGTGCAGGGGAGGGATCGGGAGACCGCGACGGCGCAGAGGGGAGGGAGGGAGATAATGCAGCGACGCAGGGGAGGGGAGGGGAGAGAACACGACGGTTCGGGGGGGGGGAGAACGCGACGGGTAGGGGAGGGGGAGAACGCGATGGTGCAGGGGGGGGAGGGGGAGACAGCGACGGCGACGGTGCGGGGAGGGGGGGGAGGGAGACGGCGGCGCGGGGAGGGAGGGGGAGATCGCGACGGCAGCAGGGGAGGGAGAGGGGAGGCTGCGACGGTTGAGGGAGGGGAGGGGGTCAACGTGAAGGCGCAGAGAGAGAGGAGGGGAAAACCGCCGTGCGAAAGGGGAAGAGGATGGGGGCGACGAGGTGGCGGAGAGGCGGCAGGGGAATAGCAACGGAGGGAGGAGTGGTGGTGCTAGGGTGGAAGGAGGGTAAGAGGAGGAAGAAGGAGAATTGACATTGTCTTAACCAAACACCACTCTAAATCTAAGGGTTTTCTTTTCCTTTCCCCTTCTTCCCCTTTCTTGATTCCATTCCCTTTACCCCATTGAAACCAAACGCCCCCTAAGTATATTGATTTTCGATCTTATTCCCTGCAACTATCAACCCTAAATTTAAAAAGAAATAAACGAATATCATTCCATAGACAATACCAAAAATCCCTAATAATAGAAAAAGAAACTCCCACTATAGAGAAAATCATTATTTGAAAAATTAAAAATATTATAATAATAAGAAAATTCATTAGAGGAGGGGTTTACCATGGCATGGCAGTCCCGAGAAGAAAAATTAAGGAATTTTTTTTTTGAGGGGAGAAAAATTAAGGATTTAAGAGAAAGAGTTAAACTGTACTTCAACAGATGAGTGACTATTCATATTGTTTTTTCAAATTTATTATTGGAAAAAAATCAGTCTTAATTTTTGTATAGTCATGTGCAATTTTGTTAGATTCCTTTCAACGAATTATTTGTACATAACTAATACAAAATACTTCAACACTGTTCACATACTACACTTCATTTTTTTTATGTTGTTTATACGCAAGGAAAAATATAGTAATATGAGAGCTTTTTCACTTCGTCTCAACATGTATATTTAAGGATAAACTTTATGAGAGCATAGGGAGCCCCTCAAGATTTCGAGAGTATAGAGAGTGTCACCTAAGTGTGACATGTCATTATTTTAAGTTTTTAATTTTTTGTAAAATAGATATAAATACTTATAAGGAGCTTTAGATAAGGAAAATAAAATTAGAGTTTGATTTTGAATAAACAACCAAAAATTATTATACTATGTAAATTGAGTATAACTTTTCTACATAATTCATGATATTATAATCTTTATACAATTGGAGACTGCCCAAAATATGCCTCGATATAAGATTCATCTACAATATAGTTTTACAATTTATGAAAATATATTTAATTATTAGATAAATAATAACGTACTATTAATTTTTATGTTAGATATATATATAATATAGTTATAATAATAGCGTAATATATTTGACCATACTTGTATTACGATAGGAATATGAGTCTTAGAATGATTAAAACAGATATATAATAGGTACGATAACAGAAAAATAGTGTTTGATCTTCGGTAAACTATCTAAGAATTCGATAATACAATAGAGATATAAAAATAGAGTTATATAGAGATAATAATACATATATAGTATAATTTTCTATAATAAAAGTTAGAGTTTAATTTTGAATGAATAAAATATATTTTTTGTTTATCTTAATTGGTGCAATTGTGCAAATAGACATAACCTAATCGGAAAATAGACTTCAAATTTTGAAACTTTATAACCCCAAATCTCAACTGATTATATCTTATTAATATATCTGTTTTAATTAAAAAAAACCACATGTGTGTCGAACTAGGACTTTGCTTTCTTTTCCTAGTCCGAATTTGGTGCCAATTACAGGACCCCATAACGCTTATAAAAACAAGTATAAGGGGGGTACAACGAGCACATAATAATATCAACAAATATTTCTTGGAGATTTCTGCCTGCAAAAAACTTTGTCAAACAAAAGAAATTCTAAGCACACAATCATCAACAATGAGCACTCAAATTCTAAACTATCCTACTACTATGTTTAACAACAATAATCACAGTGGAAGGATCAAAAGACTTAAAACAGATGACATAAATCAACCATGTCAGCATACAAATCGCTTGAACAATTGGTGTATATGGTGCGGTAAGACTTTTGATTATATCCCCAATGATGTCCGACCTTATAATAATGTTAATTCTCAGTTACATAATCCGGAAGTTAATTCTATATTAAACCAAAAGAAACTATATTTAGTTCTTGATTTAGATCATACATTGCTTAATACAACTGGATTGTCGGACTTAAGTTTGGATGAGGAATACTTAAAGGATCGAACTATATCCTCTTTGTTTAGACTAGATAAATTTGGGATGATTACGAAGTTGAGACCGTTTGTTCATAGGTTTTTACAAGAAGCGAGTAGAATGTTTGAATTGTGTATTTACACGATGGGGGACCGTGCTTATGCCCTAGAGATGGCAAAGCTTCTTGATCCTGAAAATCAATATTTTAAATCAAGAATAATATCTAAAAACGACTATCCTGAAAGAGATCAAAAAGGGCTCGATGTTTTAAAGATACCAGAGAGTTTAGTTATAGTACTTGATGATACAAAAGTGGTTTGGCAAAAGAACAAAGAAAATCTGATTTTGATGGATAGATATTGCTACTTTTCTTCAAGTTGTCGTAATTTTGGTTACAAAAATTGTAAGTCTCTTTCACAATTGAGGAGAGATGAGGATGAATGTGATGGAGCACTCGCAAACATTCTTCGTGTTCTTATAAGAATACACCGCGAATTTTATGATAATCATGAAAATACTGTTGATAGAGATGTGAGGCAACTGCTAAAAATAGCAAAACATAAAGTTTTAAGAGGTTGTAAGATAGTATTTAGTGGAGTTTTTCCTAGAAATTATGCTGCTGCTAATCACACTTTGTGGAAGATGGCGGAAGAGTTGGGTGCTATATGTTCGATTGAACTTGATTCTTGTGTCACCCATGTTGTCTCGACAAACGGTGACACGGAGAAGTCTCGTTGGGCGGTCCGAGAGGGCAAGTTCCTGGTGCACCCTAGGTGGATTGAAGCTGCATATTACTTATGGCGAAGACATTTAGAAGACAAGTTTCCGGTGAAGGTAGCTAAGTGTTCATCGAAGTAAGCTTGATCAGATGGTCCAAACTTATACTTATACCAGAATCTTGGAGTTTTACAGTCACTAAGTAAAACATGAGAACAACAAATTTTGACAAACTCACGTACAGTTGAGGAGATGAAGGATTAAGATAATTACAAGTTCATATGATTCACCAAATTAAAATGAACCCGACTTATAATATATGTTTTCCATGTCCAGATCGTCTTGTTTCAACAAAATATTGTAATAGACATCATAGTAGTTAACTAGTTATAATGTAATTCTATCTCCTTGTTCACCAAAAAAAAAACATGTACGGTTTCAAGAAAGAAAAATTCTTAACTAGGTACAATATTCAACCAATTTCATATGTAAGAACTAGCAATCCACTTCTGCACAATTATGGAAGGAAAGATTATCTATATTTCTAGATTTTCCAAGTTTTAAAATCTATGTTAGTTTTTCTGTTTCAACTGTAATAAGAACGGAACCTCCAGTTTTGTCGATTTCTAATCTTAATCTTCCACTGTATCTTCCTGAAGAGGTCTGTGTCGCGTTTTCTGCTTCAACTGAACATTCTGTACTCTGTATGCATCCCCTGTTGTTTCGAAATCTCCTCCAACTAACTCTTGAGAAATGCTTGGGTATGACTGAATGATATAAGGACCATTATCCTCGGCTAATTGAACCAACCAATAGCAACATTATAGCACAGGAAATTTGTTACTGCTACGACTCGAATTGTGAGTCAGGAATTGTGGCATCTTCATCACTATTTGCATAGTGAAATCAATTACACAACCAGCTACCAGCTTTTTAATGTCAAAGATCAACTGTTACATTTTCAATTGTTTCTATAGGTCATTGATCAGCATGATACTAAGTCTTCTGTATTCGTTTATTCGTTTTCTGATGTGGGATTTTTTTTTTTTTGGCGATATAGATTGTTGATCATATCTGCATTCTGAGCTGTTTTAGTTCAGTGTCGATATATTTCGATTAGATTTTTCGAAACACACCCGAAAGTTTCAATAATTTATATTGAGTGCAAGTGCTCAGTCATGAATATCAGTATCTTGAACCAGACATGCCCAAGTAGTAATATTCTGATTGATTTTCTGCATGATTTTAATGATGTTGGTACTGTTTTATATATTGATGGAAGTTGTTGTTTTTGGTAGATGATATTATGCTCTTACTGACACCACATTAGAGGAAGAAAGTTAGTGTTGTGAGCAGAGTTCAGTAGATGGACATTGCACAGAGGAGGCTAATAATAAGCAAGATTGAAAAGCAATAAAGAAGAAAATAAAATTGGTTTTAATTTGGATTATATTAAAAGTCTTAGGTTTTAAATTTTATATCTCACATTTTGGATTAATTTTGTATCTCAATTTATTAGGCATCTGATGGAATTTGGTATTGCAATTATAAGTAATAGGTGAAAAAATTTAGAATAAAGGTAACCACTAAATAAGTAAATATGCATTATTTACAAGGATTGTTTAACAAGAATAATACAAACTTTTGATTATTTTTTAATAATACAAAATTTACATCAAAATTCCTCCATTAGGTCAAGTTGACTTATAACCGGTAAAAAAAATAAAAAAAAATTACAAAATGATCTTTCTTCTTTGTCCCCCCTCCCCCAACCCCCCACCCACCCGAACCACCTCGCCCGGTTACTCCTACAACAAGTTAAAAACCGGTATTGTCCTACTGGAGGAATTTTGATCAAAAGTTTGTATTATTAAAAAATAATCAAAAGTTTGTATTATTGCGAGAAAACGAGCAAAAGTTTGTATTATTCTTGTTAAAAAATCCTTATTTACAATGCATCTTAAGGTTTTTTCTTTGTGTTACATTCAATAGTTTAAGACAACTTATGTCGTTTGTTTTCCTTAGTTATGTCTTCTCTTTTACTTCTTTAGGATGTGCTAATTGGAATGTTTATTTTCTGTGCATAATTCCTCGGGTCATATGGTGGGGATTATGCTCATAATTTACCATATTTACTTCATACATACTTTGATGTCTCAAGTTATTTTCGTATGTTACATAACAGTAAATCAAGACAATGAATGTCTTTATGTTATCGTCTTTATGTTATCATTAGGCCACTTGTTTCGGCCTTGATTGTGGTTTGTATTTGCGTTTAGAAAGTGCTCATTCCGTTGGTTTTTTTACACTTAAAAGTCGTATTTATATTTAGTATTGTGAAACATAATGGCATAGTTGATGTCTAAAAGTTCATGATTTGAGTATAAGTTTCCCAAATATTTTCTTGTACTGTTTTCAACATTTTAGAATACCATCAAATTGTAGTTCATAACATGGTTTTCTATTTAGAAAACTAAATCTTATCTTCCAAAAATCTTCGAACAACATGGAGATCAATGTTCCACAGCAATGAATTATAAAGTCGTTGTCCATGTTTTTGAATTGAACCATTCCAATACTATGACTAAAGTATTGGAAGGATTGAAACTAAGATTTGTAAAGCCTCTTGTCAATCTAATCCCTTGTTGACAATTTCTATTTTTTAAATACGCAATATATAATTATATATTGTATTTAGTGCTGCAATTCTGTTACAAAGAGGATCTCTAGTTTGGTAGTAAGATTATTTAACTAATAGGTCAGGATTCGGTCCACAATAATGATATAGAAATGTTGCTTATCTACACTTCCTCTTAGATAAGTAGAACTTTTTATATAAAGGTCGAATGTATTCGATCAAACATTTTTTTATTTCTTTTTGCATTTTCCAATTGTGAAAGTCCCGGCAAATAGCAATGTAATAGGAAGTGTAACTTATTATGTGTAACTAAACAAATAAAAAAAATCACTAAAAGAACTGGTTGGACGTTATTAGCTATTCATCAATGTAGGGTTCACTTTTTATTTGATTTTTTTATATGTAGATTAGGATTGTTAGCTAAACAAAAATTGCTATCATATCATATGTATGATTTTGTACTTTGCATTTCCTTCACTGATCACTAACTCTACCAAACATTGCGCACAATTTATTAGCACTTGGTAAGTAAGAATAATGATGTAACAAAGTTACCGGGTGGATGGAAAATTGGGAGAAAGGAGAAAATTCTGCTTAATTTCAACGTTAAGATGCTCTATAATTGGCCCAACATTGTAGATCCAGTGATAATTGGACGATTGGAAAACTGACAAAAGAAGTAAAGAACTTGGCAGGTAAATGGTAGTTGAGCAAATGAGCACTTCAAATCTAAGTTGAAGAGAAAAATTAAAGGCACGCCTAGGCTGGGAGTCTGGGACATATAGTACTCCCTCCAATTCAAAATATAAAGCACGCATAATATTTGAGGTCGAACTTTGACCGTTAATTACTCTTAATTTATGTTGATAGAAAATTAAAAAAATAATGTTATTATAGTATTTTTCAAGACGATTCCAACGGTATAATTTTTATAATTTTTATTTGTCATATTATAAGAGATATTTGTGATCAAAACAAATTTTGGTAAAGCGTAAATGCGTTATATTTTGAAACGGATGGAGTATAAAGTATAAAATGAGGAGTGATTAATTTATAACAGGTACGGGACATCTTGGCCCATAACACAAAAACGATTGTGCTGATCGCGTTTAATTTTTGCTTTTTGGTAAACATTTATTTCTCTATTTTGTTGCTTCCACAAACACTATATGTCAATAAGTGAACATTATATGTTCTTGTGTGATGAGACAAGGTATTTTTTTATACCTGTTATGGATTTATCATCCCTGAATATGAACTACCACACAAACTTGTATAGCATCATCCCTGGATTTATCATCCCTAATAAACAAAACTAAAAGCACACGTACATTGACACAATGACACCTCCTTAGTGGCTAAGTTCTGTATAGCATTCACAAATGCCAGGAACCACATGATACACACAAAATTAAAACTCCTGGAGCTACTAATCGAGAGAAAGCTCATAACTGCATGAAAAGGACATGAAATAGAAAAGTCCAGCATGCATTAATTTGTGGCATATATGTTCATTTATCTCATGTTTGGTATGAAAAAGCATACACCATAAAAGCTCTAAATTTGCTTAATTCCCAATTTGCCAAAAAAGAATAATTTTAAAATGGTAAAAGATTTTCACTTTGAATTTTCAAACAACTTGATTTTCTTCATTTGAATTAATCTTCTCATGTTTAATCTTTGCTAAACTAGTCTATTATGTTTCAGTAAATGCCAACTAACTTAACAAGTTGAGAAAGTCTTTTGAAAGTTATATTTTAAAACGTGTGATCGAATCTTGTTTATATTTATACTCAATATAGCTCTCAATGGAAACAAAAATAAATCATTACTTTTTATAAATTATCTAAACTGTAACTTTTAAATCAAACATTCGATTAATGTCAAACTAAACCTCTACCCAGTCCATTTCTTTGTATAAGGTCTGCGTACACTTCTCAACAATTTAGTTCAACCACGAATACATATCTACTTATCTATCTATATTACATAAAGACTTGAGCCCATAACTTCAAGTATAAATGAAAAAAACCTTATCTACCAATTTTATTATTGTTTCTCATTCAAAAAAGAAATCTTGATCAATGGTTTAAGTTATAATAATGGTGTGAATTGTGATACCATAATAATAAAATATACAATTCCTTCTTTTTACCAATACAATTCATACCACATAAATAACACATACTTCATCTATTTCAAAATCGGTTTTTCTAGCCTATGCACCTATTGCATAGGTTTAGCTATTTGTTTTAGTTTTATCCAACAAAACTGATAAATATGACATAGTTAATTAAATATATTATTCTCATAATTGATATCTAATTCCTATAATGAGAATAATATATTTAATAAACTATGTCATATTTATCAGTTTTATTGAATAAAGTCAAAAACAAATAGCTAAACGTATGTTGGAATTAAAGCCTCAAAGTTAATCATATTCATGGAATATTTGTTTGTTTGCTTTTGTTCATGAAATACCCAAGTCACACATGGAAAGAATACAAAGCTATTACCTTGTTTATATATCATTATGTCCCTTTAAGCTTTGTTGAGCAATAGGCTAGAAGAATGACAAACCACACGCGCGTGCCAGCCGGGCTCGTGGCGAGCGCGGGCTGTAAGTCTGTGGCCAGTTTTATGATCTGTTGGCGCTGTGTTAATTCTGGAACTAGAAAACCCTTCCAAAATATAACTATAACGCTTTTGTACTTCATGTATTTGTTCACGATAATCATACATCACTCGCCAAATATAGAACACTATTGACTTTTGGAGAAGAACACCTACAATTTTCCCTCCTCTCCTCAATTCCCACCAAATTTCCCAACTTTCTCAACGGCTTTCTCTCTTTCTCTCTCCTCCTTTCCCCTGTTTCAGTACGTAGGAAGCGTAATTCAAAGTACCCATTAATGGCAATAACCTTTAAAACAATCACCACTCTCAATTTCTTCATCTTCCCATTTTTATTTCTCTTACTTCTCCTTCTTCTTTCTCTCTCTTAATCAATACAAACAATGTGGAATTACCCAGAAAATCAAAACCCATTTGCAGAATCAAGCTCAGTTACCCAGAATTATCATGCCGAAGAAGACGAAGAAGCTTTGAAATTGGCAGCTTTAAAGCGCTCAAACACTTACAATCAAGTTAGAACTTCACTTTTTAAGAGAATTTCAGGGGATGTTTCTCAAGTTGATGTCACTAAACTTGGGAAAGATGAAAGAAATCTTGTGTTGGATCGTCTTGTAACTGCTTTTAATGATGATCCTGAGCTTTTTTTCAGTAAATTAAGGGAGAGATTTCTTGCGTAAGTGGTTAGAAATTAGTGGGTTCTAAGTGTTTGTGTTAATTACCATGAGAATTGGTTCTTTTTTGTTGATGCTGTTATTGGGTTTGAAATGCCCCTCTATTACTTGTTACAATCTATGATACTCGGACTCTTTATTTTACTTTAGGTACCCGTGTTAGATTATCGATGCTCTGACATGTGTATAAACACTTTGATGGTTCATTTTTGGACTAATATCATGGAAGTTTTTCAAATAATAGCCTAGTGGGATACTTGAACACGCACTCGTGTCCAACGAGTATCTAAGTCCTGAGTAACATATGTTACAATGTTAACTTTCTTAGTCTGGAATTAGTTGTCATATCGTCCCAAATTACTTATAATAAGGATATGCCATCATTTTTATTGAAATAGTCATGTTAATAGTTGTCTCATTCACACATTATTTCTGTTACTTGATGTAAGTTAGAGCATCTTAGAAAATCGAATCATAAGCAATTACTATGTTAGGGATGGGGACAATTGTTTTCGAACATCCATAAATGAATTATGTGAATTGTTTTCTGGATGGAGGGAGCATTTTGCTGGGGATCTCAATTTTTGTGAAATAATTAATTATCAAATTTGTAGTCGTTTATATCTTTTCTGTTTGTATAACTCCATTAGGAATGGTGTTTTGCCTTATTTTTGGACTTTGTGTAAGCTACTCTTTAGTTGGAAGATCAAGTGTTGTAAAGATTCTATGTTTGTCAAGGTGTACTTTTTCCTTTTTGTGCTGAATTCTTATGTACATTTACGTGAATTACATCATGTACGTTTCTTCTTATGTGAAAGGAGTGCATATGCATAGTGGCTATCTTATTGTGGTTTTATAGTGTAGGTTTGGACTTTCCAAAGGTTGAAGTGCGATATGAGCATTTGAAGGTTAATGCTCTTGTCCATGTTGGAAACCGAGCATTGCCTACACTTCCCAATTTTATCTTCAATATGAGTGAGGTAGGCCTTCGAGCCACAAACTTAGCAATAAATGATTGCAGTCCTAATTTTACATGTTATGGATATCTTATTGTTAACTTGCATTTGGAAAAAAAAACTTCTTTAGGCTTTCTTGAGAAGGATTGGCATTTTCCGTGGCAAAAGGGTGAATTTGCCAATCTTGAATGATGTTAGTGGCATCATAAGGCCTTCAAGGTACATTTTTCTACTCATTTAACATTGTTATTGAGTTGCCTATGAGTGACTTGTGTTCGATACTTTTGTTTTTTTTTCTGCTTCATTTTGTTTAGGTTGACCCTGCTTTTGGGTCCTCCAAGCTCTGGAAAGACCACTCTTCTTTTGGCCCTTGCTGGGCGTCTTGGACGTGGATTAGAGGTACAATTAACATTGCTTTTGAACGAAACTGGCAGTCGGTATTTTCTTTTTTGTACGAGAATTACAGTGAAAAGTTTATATTTACACAATGCAAATGGATAGACATAAAGTAATTGTGTAATTAGAGAGTTGAAGTAGCTGCCAAACACCTCGAGAAAAGAAAAAAGCACTTAGATTGTTATCTATGTTAAAGAATTGGTGATATGATTATGTAGGAGAGGTTGAAACTTGAAATCATATATATTGTGGAATCTGGTTGTTTCATCATGTTTACTAATTTGTGCAATGTTAAATTATTAAAAGACATCAGGGAAAATAAGCTACAATGGATATGAGCTTAATGACTTCATCCCTCAGAGGACTTCTGCTTATGTTAGTCAAAGAGATTGGCACATGGCAGAGATGACAGTCAGGGAAACTATGGAGTTTTCTGGATGTTGCCAAGGAGTCGGTTTCAAATATGGTAAGCTGCCACATCTTCATGTTTCATATTTTTCTAACTTGTATTATGATATGAATTTCTCAAGAAAAAATTCAACAGATATGATTTCGGAACTTCTGCGAAGGGAAGAGAAATCTGGGATAAAACCTGATGAAGATCTTGATATATTAATTAAGGTTTGTGCAACTATTCGGAACTCAGGAGTCATACCCTTTTTGTGTCTTTTTTTAATGCTTATATTGGTAACAATGACGTGGTGGTGTTTTTAGGCCCTTGCACTCGGGAGCGGAAAACAAGTCTGTACACTGAATTTATTATGAAGGTATGCTGTTGCTAAACTAAAGGCCTATGTATCTCACCTCTGTCACTACTATTAGAAGTTCGCAATTTACTTCCTGTCTTTATAATCTAATTAGACTAAGACCAATTACTCCCTCTGTCCCAAATTAATTGCCACACACCGTTTTGGCACAATCTTTTTGGAAAGTGAAGAAGTAGAGAGAAAGAAGTGGGTGTGTAGGTGTAGGGCTCAATTGTAGAGAAAAAGTAGAGAGCAAAAGATTGGCAAAAAGGGTATGTGACAAATATATTGGGACAACCGAAAGGGGAATTGTGGCAATTAATTTGGGGGCGATGGGAGTAGTTAATAGTTTTGCAGTCTTTGGTGATGCTCCAAATTTAGGAATTTGGGGAAAAACTTTTGCATGGATGGCCTTCATTAGTCCATGACATTGCCAGCTTATCTAGCTAATGTGTGCGCTTAATACTTCTCTGCATTCATATCATTTAATTTAGTCAGACTCATGTTGGATACAGATATGTTCCCAAATGTCAAACTTGGCAATTTTCTCAAAATGTTTTTAAATTTGGTCTAGAACGAGTGTCAATTGAACATATGCATGTCAATGTGTTGAGAATGTAACACAGGTGTTTGAGGTGAAATACAGAGTCCAAGTAAATTATATATGAATCATTTGTTTATAGTGACTTTTGCAATGAAAGTCTGCACGAAATATAGATAATGTATAATTATTCCTAATAAAAGCTATGTGTATATTCATCTTGCTGATGACTTGTGTACAAAGATTTTAGGACTGGACATTTGTGCGGATACACTGGTGGGAGATGAAATGCTCAAAGGAATTTCTGGAGGCCAAAAGAAGAGGCTAACAACGGGTAACACTATTTGAGATGTTATAGTAATGTGGCGTATGAGGCGTCAAGGGATTGCAACATTGATGCTTATGCTAAATATACAGGAGAACTGCTCGTGGGTGCATCCAGAGTGCTTTTGATGGATGAAATATCAACAGGCCTAGATAGCTCAACCACACATCAAATTATCAGATATCTCAGGCATTCCACCCGTGCTCTTGAAGGGACCACTGTCATCTCCTTACTCCAGCCAGATCCCGAAACATACGAGCTATTTGATGATGTTATTCTTTTGTCTGAAGGCCAGATTGTTTATCAAGGACCACGTGAGGGTGCTCTTGAATTTTTTACTTATATGGGGTTTAGATGTCCGGAAAGAAAGAATGTTGCTGATTTTCTACAAGAAGTATGCAATACGTACATAAATTTAGAGCGATCGCCATCTTGAATATGTAAACTTCATTCATGTAGACTGAAATAGCCCTTTGCTGCATATTTAACAGGTAACATCAGCAAAAGATCAAAGACAGTATTGGTACCCTGGTTGTTTATACCAATACATCCCCGTGGAAAAGTTTGTAGAAGCTTTTAAGTCACATTGTCTAGGCTATATGATATCCCGAGAGCTTGCTACCCCTTTTGATAAACGTTTCCATCATCCAGCTGCTCTGTCAACTACTTCATATGGTATTAAGAGGATTGAGCTTCTGAAGATTGGATTTTCCTGGCAAACCTTACTTATCAAGAGAAATTCATTTCTATACATATTTAAATACATACAGGTAAAGTGTCCTCCTATGTGTCATATATCATAAGTTCACTATTTCCAGCTGGCTTACTAGAATGATGTAGTTTTATTGTACCTCTTTGAATTAGTTCTTTGTCACTGTTGACATCAACACCTCTATGCTTCAGAAAGATTTTATCATGCATGACGTGATGAACATAAATATAAAATACTCCCTCCGTCCCACATTATTTCTTACACTTACATGGCACATAGTTTTAGTTGATAAGTTGTTGCTTGGTTATCAATTGTTATTTTACTACTTCCTCCGTTTTCAAAAAATTGCAACAGTTTGACTTTTGCACTACTTACATACTTCACGGACCAAACTTTTTAATTAGAATATAATATAAGTTATTATGTGAATTTCCATTGGATTAGCTTCAATGTATATCTTAAAATATTAACTATTTATACTTTTTACTAATTGAAAATTAAAGATATTGATGGTCAAAGTTATGCATTTGTAAGCGTGTAAGTCAAATTGTTGCATTCTTTTGGAAAACAGAGGAAGTATAGTAGGGTGTTATTTTATTAGGATGAAAGAGAGTGGTGAGTCATGAATCATAATTGAAAAACAGAAAGATTAATTAGTGGGTCATCTCCTATATTAGAAGTGTAAAGAGCAATGTGAATTGGATGAAAATGGAAACTGTAAAGAGTAATGTGGGATAGAGGGAGTAGGACCCTGTTCTTTTGGACTCATTTTTTAGTTATTTACTTCTGTTCAGTGCAGCTCCATTAAGTCCACTGCAGTTTAGCAAAAATTTCGGTCAAAAAGAGCAGAGCCTAAGTTACTTATTATGAAATTATGTAAATACTAATTCAAGGACACTGTATTCTATGTTGCAGCTTCTTCTGATTACTCTCATCATGGTAACTGTATTTTTTCGGAAAACTATGCATCACAATACGCTTGAGGATGGTGGTGTTTATCTTGGGGCTATCTACTTCTCAATAGTTATGACTTTATTCAATGGTTTTATGGAGGTTCCTATGTTGATACAAAAGCTTCCAGTTCTTTACAAGCATAGAGATTTGCGCTTCTATCCGTGCTGGGTTTACACACTTCCGTCTTGGATTTTGAGCATTCCATTCTCATTTATTGAGAGTGCTATTTGGGTAGGAATTACGTATTATTTGGTTGGATTTGATCCTGAAATAACAAGGTAAGTAATCTTTTCTATTACATTTTTAAATATGGTCCAAATTCAAGTAGAATAATAACTCTGGTAAATAACTTGCTAGAGACTGTTTACATAACTCCTAATTTCATCTTGTCTTCTTCTGAATTCGTGCAGATGCCTGAAGCAGTTCCTGCTTTTCTTTCTTTTGCACCAGATGTCTATATGCCTCTTCCGAGTGATGGCATCCTTAGGAAGAAATTTGATAGTCGCTAATACTTTTGGGTCTTTTGCAATGCTGGTTGTTATGGCTCTCGGAGGATTTATTCTTTCTAGAGGTGAAATTTGAATGTTGTTATTTCTGCAATTTAGTTTTAAAGTGACTTTATGTTCACTTACATCCCCTAATGTGACAGACAGCATTCCTAAGTGGTGGATTTGGGGTTATTGGGTTTCCCCGTTGATGTATGCTCAGAATGCAGCTTCTGTAAATGAATTCCTGGGAAATTCTTGGCATAAGGTAGCCACTTCTTGCCAATTTTTTTGTCTTATTGATTTCATTTGTACATCATCATAGAGTCATATACTTCTGGTGTTTATGGCAACTGAAGTTGTATCACCTAGAGACTTGAAGTAATTTTACTCAGAATATAAGTGGAGTTTATTTTAAAATTCATTTTCCGTTTAATGAAGCATATTCAGAAGTATCACAAGATTGTGGCAAATCTAGGATAACAAATCTTATCTTGGTTTTCCATTCTGTGACACTGCAAGCCTGGCATATCCTGGAACAAGTTTATTCACTGATGTAAGCTTTTATTAACTGCAGAAGGCTGAAAACAGCACACTATCTTTAGGTGAAATGCTCTTGAAGACGAGGAGTTTGTTTCCCGAAAGTTACTGGTATTGGATTGGTGGTGGTGCATTACTCGGATACATGATTCTGTTCAATATCCTCCTAACCTTTTTTTTGACATACCTGAATCGTAAGTTGAAATTCTAACCTGCCTCTAGTGCCTTAAAAGTTTTTTCCATCGGCATAAGAGTTGCAAATAAATTCTCTGTTGTCACCCCTGAATAATGCAATCGAACAAGCATAATAATGTGGAAACAGACAGGAAAGAACAAAATTACAGAAATAACCAGACAAGAAAATGGCTCAACTTTAATGCGTACTTCGAAATCTGCTAGTACTTTCAAGCTATAAGGGCGATAAATGGAACTAAAGATAGTAACATCCTTTTGTTTGATGCTCGATGAAGCCCTTGGGATGCGTCAAGCTGTTATCACCAAGGATAAGCACCCATGCAGGAATCAGGAAGAGCAAGAAAATTCCCCTGTTGAACTAGGAGAATTTTTGGCGCACTCATTCTCATTTACTGGTTAGTTTGGCTCTGTCTCTTTCCCTGCTCCTTTGCTCTATTTCTTGATCATTGTCTGAATCTTACCCCTAGTCTTGTTTTACAGGACAAAATCTCCAAATGAGAGGCATGGTTCTTCCATTTCAACCTCTTTCTATGGCTTTTAGCAACATCAGATATTATGTAGATGTCCCTGCGGTATCTCCATGCCTTTTCTCTCTTCATGTTTCATGGAGTCCTATATTCCTCTTCTGGACACTGTTTTTATCATTTGATCTATTCCTCCAGGAACTTAAACAACAAGGTGTAACAATGGACAAGCTGCAGCTGTTGGATAATATCACAGGGGCATTTAGACCGGGAATCCTTACTGCATTGGTTGGAGTAAGTGGTGCGGGAAAAACAACTCTCATGGATGTCCTATCAGGTAGAAAAACAGGTGGCACTATTAATGGGAGCATATACATTGACGGTTACCCTAAAAGGCAAGAAACATTTGCGAGGATTTCTGGTTACTGTGAACAGGATGACAATCATTCCCCATGCTTAACCGTGCATGAATCACTTCTTTTCTCTGCTTGGCTTCGCCTTCCATCGCATGTTGACCAAAAAACACAAAGGGTGAGTTCTAAAACTTTAAGTTCGCTAATATCTGAAGCGCCTGTCATTTATGCCATATGCCACAAAATAACCCCTTATCTCCGGCTGTTTAGTTAACCACCCATTTGTTTGTTAGTTAAGTACTAAACACCTGTTGGAAAGAAGTATTAGGATAGATTCAAAATCTTTATTCACGAATACAGCTAGGGCTAATTAAGGCTGTTTGTTCTTGAATAAGCTCGGAACTTACTCAATCCAATCAGTAGCCAGCCTCACTACAATTCCAGTTTTTTTTAGTGACTAATAAGTGTGATGTGCAGAGATTTGTGGATGAGGTCATGGAACTTGTGGAGCTTACCTCATTAAGCGGAGCTTTGGTTGGTATACCTGGTGTTGATGGCCTATCCACAGAGCAAAGGAAAAGGCTGACAATTGCGGTTGAACTTGTAGCAAATCCTTCTATTGTATTCATGGATGAGCCCACTTCTGGACTTGATGCCAGAGCTGCTGCTATTGTCATGAGAACTGTGCGAAATATTGTTGACACTGGGAGGACAATTGTTTGCACCATTCATCAGCCTAGCATAGATATTTTTGAATCCTTTGATGAGGTCTTTCTTGCCACCTCACTCTTGCCTTTCATCTTCCTTTTCTACTTTACTATCGAAAAGATGCTCTAATGAGTTCTCATCTATGCTCGCCTTATTTTCTGAATTTAGTCTGAGCAGTCACAGAACATGTGGATGAAAACAAAGGGTTATGTTGCTTTAATAGAAGGATTGCAACTATAAATTGATTATAATCTAATTCACTGTATATTATACGAAACATAGTTTAGGAGATTTGTTTTTATGTTCTCATTCAAATCATGTCTCAAATTTGAATCCACCAGGCTCTTTTTGTTGTTAATCCACATGAACTCATTTGAGATAGCCTTATCCATAATATATGATGAACTCATAGGTCATAGCATTTCCAGTACTAAAGTTGTGTGGGTTTTCATGCAGCTCTTGTTGATGAAGCGTGGAGGAAGATTGATTTATGCTGGACCCTTGGGAAACAGATCACGTGAGCTTATCAAGTATTTTGAGGTGAGATTATACTTCTTTATCGCATGAAGTACCTGTGAAATATCAAGTAATCACAATGCTTACATGCATATTTCTGGTGTTGCCTTCACTTCAATAGGCAGTTCAACAAGTTCCACGAATCCAGCCTGGCTGCAATCCTGCCGCTTGGATCCTGGACGTATCGTCTCCCTGCAGAAGAAAGTCGCCTAGGAATCGATTTTGCAGATATTTACCAATCATCACCTCTGTTTTGGTGAGTGAAAGTAGTAGAGACTGATAGACGATTGTCTGTTGAGACAATTTACCCTTTTAATGCCATATATTTCTGTTGTTTTCAGGCGAAACAAACAAATGGTGGAACGTCTCAGCAAACCTGATCTGGATTCTTTTGGACTGAGCTTCCCTACTAAATATTCTCGGTCATTCCTCTCCCAGTTTTTGACTTGTCTCTGGAAACAAAATCTCTCCTATTGGCGGAACCCACAGTATACTGCTGTTCGGTTTTTGTACACTGTCATCATCTCATTGATGTTTGGAACAATGTGTTGGAAGTTTGGTGCAAAAAGGTTTCTTCTGCTGTTCTTGCTTTTATATAATCGAATTAATTGTTTGTAATTAGGGCTGTGCAGGCAAAACTATCTGAATACCCAAAAGTCTGTTCAATTATTTGATCTAGGAAAAATATGGTACTCAAACTGAATATTTTTTTGGTTTTGATTTTGGTTTTGGTTCCCACTCCAAAAGTCTGGGATTGGGTTTGGATAAGAAGTATCATCACTCTGAGTATTTTGGATACCCGAATACCAGCTCGATATTCCTTTTCTTCCTTTTTTTGTTCTCTTGCTAAATTGATTTCTTGAAGACCCTAATCCCAAATTACTAAATGAAGTACTTCATAATTTTGGAAAAATAGTAGGTTTTTGTTGGTTTTTTTTATTGTATTTATGTGGTAATTTTGGTAAATATTGGATGATTTTGTAATTAAATTTTGAACTCCTAATCTCTCTTGGTGGATCAAGTGGGTACCCAAAATTGCTCGAGCCTTATCATATCTGGTAACAGGCATTGGTTATGGGTGTTATCAGGTATTGGGTACTCGATTCGATATTTATGTCTGTTCGGGTACTTGACTCTTGCACAGTAATTTGTACTATGTGTGATATAGCACTCGTTTTGTGCATTATCTCATTTTCTGGCAAAAATTGAATTGTTGCTGCAGGGGTACCCAACAAGATATCTTTAATGCCATGGGATCGATGTATGCAGCAGTTCTATTTATTGGAATTACAAACGCTACTGCTGTGCAACCAGTTGTGTCAGTTGAACGATTTGTTTCATACAGAGAGAAAGCGGCAAGGATGTATTCTCCTCTAGCATTTGCATTTGCCCAGGTGTGCAACATTCCATTATTCTTCTATATTCTGCTTATATCTTGCACACGTCTTGTAGTAATATTGTAGCCATTAAATAAAGGTCTGTTCTCATCATTTTTCTAAAACAGGTGACGATCGAGTTCCCATATGTTTTCATACAGTCAGTCATCTACAGTGGCATCTTCTACTTCATGGCATCATTCGAACGAAATCTCGTGAAATTTGCTTGGTACTTGTATTTCATGTATTTCACATTACTGTACTTCACCTTCTTTGGGATGATGACTATTGCAGTTACACCAAACCATAATGCTGCTGCTATCATTTCTGCTCCATTCTACATGATGTGGAACCTCTTCAGTGGATTTATGATCTCTCAAATGGTAATCTGCTGTACATTTCCTCATCTTTGTGTTTAAATCATTCTTTCTTGGATTTGTCACAAAAACTCAGTAAAGGTGTGAAAGAGACATTTGCATCATCTCTGGCAGAGGTGATAAGACTGATAACGATACGACTCAAGCTCTATTTAAACTCGCGATCTTGAACTTCAGCTTAAGTTGGCTTGAACTCGCGAGTTTGAACTTTAGCTTGACTCGGCTTGAAAACTCGCGAGTTTGAACATGTGAAGCTTGACTCGAATTTTAATTCTTTACTTCAGTTTAGGCTTTATACAATATGAATGCCAATTGAATTTTCTTTTTGTGAAAGAAAGATATAAATTTTGATAGAATCAAACAATCATTTCAATGTATCATCAAATAAAATATAAAAAATTTATATATTTTCATAATGAAAACATATGACTGATTATGATTTTCTCGCAGATTCATATCGAGTTAGAGTTGCTCGGCTCATCTCATTACTAGTTGTAATCAACTTCTAGCCGAGTTTGGTTTGAGTCGAGCTCAAGTAGCTCGCGAGTTGTTGAGTCTCACTATAAGTTATTGCCCTTGCTCTCTTGTTACTAGAGCGTCCAATACCTGTCTATCAGAGAGGAAGAGCCAAATGATAGAAAATTTTAAACTTCAAATCCCCTGAAGTCCCTCAATAGCCTTGTACAGTTGCATGTTTTTGAATTTGCTATATGTATGTTAGCATGTATAGGCTTATGAAATCATATGATAATATGACGAACATCTTGTTAGTTTTTGGATTAATTTGTTGGTTTCAATGTAGCATTTTTGAGTTTGTGATATAGAATGCTTGCCTATGTGTTTTTGTTTTCAAATCTCTGCATTATATGACTCGTGAAGTCGAAACTAACTCTTTCTTCTTAAACCAGAGGATCCCTGTGTGGTGGAGATGGTATTACTGGGCAAACCCGATAGCATGGACCTTATATGGTCTTCTAACATCTCAATACGGGACCATAGATGACCCAGTGAAGCTCTCCGATGGAGTTCGATCAGTTCCTTTGAGGCAGTTATTGAAAGATCAATTTGGGTACAGGCATGATTTCTTGGTCATTGCTGCTGTTGCTGTACCCAGTTTCAGTGTGATCTTCACGTTGACTTTTGGTTTCGCCATTAAATCCTTCAACTTCCAAAGGAGATGAAGGAGGTTAACTTAGCAAAGACAGATCAAAATTTTCTTGTTCTTGGTTTTAACATCATTAATGTGGCTAAATGTCTAACACATACAAAAATACATTTGTACTTGTAGTTAGAATGTTGGGGATATTAGTGTTGTACTAAATTAGTAACACTAAGTCGCTGTGGCTGAGCCTTAATACTTGCTACAGATATCGTGGCTGGTATACCTGCTGCAAATGTCATCGAATTTAGCTTCTAATTCTGTTTTTTTTTTTACAACGGGGAAATTGTGCATTAATTAAAAAACGGAAGTACATCCTAATGCTAATACAACCTAACGAACATAAAGAAACTAAACTGAGCTATATTTGCTCTTACACAACAACTACAAAAACATAAATAACTTAAACGAGGATAAAACTGCTCGATCGGGAGGTCTGAATTGATAGATAATTGTAATGAAACTCTTCTGCTGGTGGATGACAATCGCCAGAACCCTGATGAAAAGAGTGGGCGGAGAGGGCTGATTTCACAAGCGGGGCAACCAAGTACCAGCGAGATTATGAACTCGCAATAGGACCAATTCCAGTGACCTCGTGTCACATGGAATTATATGGTCATGATTCCTGAAAGAGTCACATTCCTGTATGACTCAATACCCTTTTGGAAGGGTATTACAGGCTTCTCCTTTGAGGAGAAGCTGAAGTGAGTTGACGCGCTATAAACCCAATTAACAAATTGGGGAGCCGCCTTCAGATATCGCTTTGTCAAGGCAATGATTGATAAAATCATTACCAAGCGAGTTTGAGATCTAACCAAGGTTAGAGCTCGAAGAAACATCCGATTATTAAAATCGGATAAAACAAACCCCAAACATGAAATCGCATGCCACGCAAACCCTAACCAACCACATAGATCAGATCCAACCTCTCGAAGACAAAGACTACCTCCAAGGAACAAAAAAATCAAGCAGATTGATTTAACAAACAACAACACCATACTAGTCCAACCAAGAACTCAATAACGAAATCAGAAAACTAAACTTAAAGAGGGAAAAAAGACGCCTTTGCCAAGATCCAAAGAAACACTAGATGAAGGGATGTAAAAGGCACAACCAGGGAGGACGGATTACACAACACTAAGGGGGGGGGAGGGGATGCCCCCGCAACTTGACTCACTTGCCTACACAACACTAAGGGGGGGGGGGGGAGGGGGAGGGGGGGAGGGAAGCCCGGCCGACAACTAGGGTTAGTGGTTGAGACACCTAACCACGAAACGAGGGGGAGGGGAGACCGAACTAGGCCGACTCACGGTGGGGCGGTGGAGACGAGGCGGACAAGGGAACTTGACGCGTCCGGGGAGACGACGAGGAGACCGGGAAAACCAGCCTAAACACTAGGACAACCGCGACGGAAAATATGAAGGCGACGAAGAAGGGGACGACGAACGGAAATTAGAAAACCGGCGATAAAAAGACGAAAAGCGAATAAAAGAAAGAAAAAAACGAGGTAAACTTGCCGGAGACCCGCCTTATGTCTTTGCGGGTGTTTTTTGTAGAGAGAAGGCAGAGAAGGAAAGGGTAGAGAGAGGTTTTTTTGCTTCAAAGCATTTTTAAGATATGCTAGCTTTTGGACAATTTTTAAGGCTTCTAATTCTGTTAGTACAAGTTTGTCACTTAATACGGTAAAATTCTTAAATGAACCTGGTCCACAATAACTTATCAATCCGTCTTGCATGGACCCGGTTCACATTAAATATAGTGTGGACCAGGCCCAGGCACGTGACCCGGTACAAAGTACTCACTTTCACTTTCCAAAAATGCGCGATTTTCTCTCTCTTCAATATTTCCAAAATCCGCGATTTCCTCTCTCTTCAATATTTCCAAAAACCAAAGATTCTATCGCTATAAAATTTCTGCGAATTATTCTCTCTCTTCTTTCAAATTATTTCTCAATTTCATACGAAACATAAATTTACGTACATCTCATTCAGAAATTGATTCGAAATTGATTCTTCGACAATTTCCTTTTCACTTGAACAACTACGACAAATTCATGGAAAATTCGGGTTTAATTGATCAAATATATCTCAATCAGAGTATTGTAGCATGTAATATAGACGACCTAAATCCGAGCATTGAAGCACTCGATGACGAACAGCATCACAATTCAATCCAAAATGAGCATCGAGATCCACTCGTAATAGATTTCAATAATACACCAAGTTTTGAAGGTAACAGCATCGAAGTCAATAATTTCATTTGTTTGATTAAGCAAAACACTAACACTATAATTTTATGTAGATAATGTGGTTCTGTTTCATGATGAGCTAGAAAATCAAGTTGATGAATCTAATTCAGCTGTCATTCCAGGTAAATAGTTACACTATCACATACATATACTATATCATAAATAGATACACTATCACGTACATACACTATATCATAAATAGATACACTATATCATATACACTATCACGTACATACACTATATCATAAATACATACACTATATCATAAATAGATACACTATATCAGATAGAAACACACTAGCATATATAGAAAATATTTACGTAAACGCATTACAGAAACATATACCATATCACGCATAAATACACTATATCATAAATAGATACACTATACCACACAGAAATACACTATAGAATATAACAAAAATATTGCGTACTATGAAACACAAAAATGGAATAAAATTCACAAATACACTATATCACACACCCATACACTATATCATAAATAGATACACTATATCATATATACATAACAGGTTCAACTGAACAATCACTGAATAAACATGAAATTGGAGGAGTTTTACTTGGTCAAGTAAGACCAACATTGGATGATATACATGAGCTATATTGTCAGCATGCTGATATAGTAGGGTTCAGTGTTAGAAAATCCAAAAACAAAAAAAAAGATTAACCAACTTCATATATATATATATATATATATATATATAGCATTCATAAATTAATTACAAAAGATTTGTCACTGATATTCATAGGTTAAATATTCATGATCATCAAAAAAGGAGTTCTTTAGATCAATAGGGCTCTTTACTTACAATGTCATCCAAAAAAAACTACAAAACCCCTAGCCCTAACTAACCCTCATCTTGATCAGTTTTATTCTTTACCAAACAACAGTGGGAACCCATCACAGTAAGCCCACCATTCAGCAGTACTGTGAGCCCAGAAATCAACCCCATCACCTTCAATGATGGACTTCAGAGCCCACTTCTTGGTGGAGGTACTGTCCAGGTTGGGCCTCCAATGAACCGACTCCTTTACCACCCACATCCTCCTCCATTCCTTGCAAACATTCTTCACAATTCTTGACCTCCAACAGTCAAGTTTAGAAAACACATGAAAGCACATAATCTCATCCATTCCTAACAGTTGGTGGGCATCTTCTAGACCGCCATATCGGGAAATCCTCCTCCACTCCCTGCATACACTTGTTACACACTCTCTGTCCCTTGGGTCTCTAAGTCGAGGGAAAACGTGGAATTGCAAAATCTCATGCATGGAGAGGACTGGGTGAAGGTCATCAAGAGAAGCCATATTTTTCCTTCGAAAAAACACCAACAATCAACATAAAACCAATTTCAAACCACCACTACACTACCCCCCTGTTTTACCCCCTGTTTTACTCTTATTTAATTTAACTTGTTGAGTTTCAGTTCATCAATTCACAGCAAATGTAAACGATATTTAATCATCTAAACACGATACGCTTATTAACAACTTGTATAATGCCCCCGAGCACCTTTAGCAAACAGTGAATTCTTGAACAAAACATTCGCATGCATCAACCTATCTAAAATATATATATTTACACCAATTCAAACGAGGAATTCTCCGAACCTCATTTACAGCAAGAACAAACCTCAAATCCAGTGTGTTATTTGCAACTGGAGCTAAAAAAGAAGAAAAAGCAAATAACACATACAGCTTTTGAAAAATCTCGCCACCATCAACTAAATTTCTTAACACAGAATAAACAGCAGACAAAGGAATCTGCCCTTTATCCCGATCAACTCCAAAGTACTCCCTCCAACTTGCTTTCAACTCAAAATGCGGATTCTCCGCATTACGTCCCCTAAACACATCCACCACATCCTGTCCTTCAACTAGAGGGAGCTGAAGCACATCATAAACATCAAATTGGTTAACCTTGAACTCTTTTCCATAACCAACCTTAAACATGCCAGACCCACCATCAAACCTCTCCACCAACCATCCACTCAAAGAATTATTAGTCCTGGAAATCTTTAAATCCAACAAAGATCCAAAACCAATTTCTATAAGCTTTTTACGTTCAACACTAAAAGCTTCATTCGACTCACAAAGCCTTTTACCACGACAAGTAGTTTTGAACAGGTTTACCCTCTGTCCTTCAGCATCACTGTATATTTTCCTCTTCTTTGGAGCTTGTAAGGTATCCTTCTGAGCTACACCTTTTACCCTTTTCTTGCTTTTTGCTTCTTATTTTGTTACAACAGTATTACCAGCATCAGTTTCTTCATTACCAGGAACTTTAGCAGAATCAATTCCTTCACTAACAGCAGGATTAGCAGCATCACTTCTTCCATCCTGCTGTTCAATAGATGGATTACTAACATCATGTCCAGCGTGCTCTGCAACAAAAAACAATTGTACAAAACATACACTATATCAGCCGAAAACACACTATATAATGTCAAAACATATTATATCATGGCCAAATACACTAATACAACACTAACATAATATCATGTAAAAATACACTATATCATCTCAAAATACACTATAATGTCAAAACACACTATATGATGTCAATATACACTATCATCAAAAACACTATCAAAGAACTATCACAACAATACTATCATTTCAAAATACACTACATCATCACAAAATACACTATATCATATCAAAATACACTATATCATATCAAAATACACTATATCATCTCAAAATACACTATAATGTCAAAACACACTATACGATATCAATATACACTATCCAAAACACTGCCATAGAACTACTACAGCAACACTATATCATTCTAAAATACACTATATCATATCAAAATACACTATATTATTTCAAAATACACTACCATTTCAAGACTAATAAAAAGTAGTATAATTACAAATACACTATATATTTACAAAATAAACTATATCATGTCAAAATATACTATATCATCACAAGAATAACACAATTACAAATTATCACAAAAAAATAAACCTAAAAAAAAAATCAAAACTCCAAAAATCAACAAAAATTTATCATGCAAACAATAAAAATAGCACAAAAATGAACGAAGAGTAATTAAAACTAAAAAAAACGAAACTCCAAAAACTCGCAATAAAATGAACGAATAGTAATTCAAACTAAAAAAAACATCAGAACTCCAAAAATCGAACAAAAATCAACATAAATTTATCATGCAAACAATAAAAAACGCACAAAAAATGAACGAAGAGTAATTCAAACTAAAAAACATCAAAACTCCAAAAATTATAAGAAATTATAGTAAAAACCAAAATCAACAACATAATTACCATCAGTATGAGCAGTTCCACTAACACCAGGAAACTCCGATTCCTCTGCACGACCACCAAGAGATGAACGCAAACCACGGCGTTTTGGAAAATTCCGATTACCGATCGTCTTCCTTCCCATTGCTAAATTCAAACGAAAGATTACTTTGAACTCGGAAATGAAGAAGTTAGGGCGAGAGAAGATTACACAAAGGCGAACTTGAGAGAGAGAAAATTAAGAAGTTAGGGCAAAGAAGATGAGAAGTTATTACTGAGAGACAAAATGCAGAAGTTACAAGAGAACGAAGTAGTGGGAAGAAGTTATGAGGAGAGAGAAAGCCTGAGGAAATATGAGGAGAGAGAAAATCTGAGGAGATAGAAAAACTGAAGGCGCCAAAAACTGAAAAGCGTAATCATTACTGTTGCCTCAACTCACGTGATATGGATCGGGTGCACACTAATTAGTGTGCATCGGGTTCATATTAGTTTTTTATAACTTATTGTGAACCAAGTCCAAAAGAGGAAGCGTTTTCTCTTTCCTTTATCATTTCGCACGTGCGATGTTTTTGGTTCAACCCCCCTCCCTCAAACTTCCTCCTTTTTCCTAACTAGCTTCCAGATTCACGAGCTTCTAATGAAATTCTCTCTCCTCTTCTCTCGCCTCAGTTTCACGAGCTTGAGCTTCCATATTCGCAACTAATTTGCTGCTTCAATTTCTCTCTCCTCTCTTGCAATGTCGCCAAAGACAGAGGAGGTGTTGTGATTGGGGTTCGAGGAGGTATTTCATCTTAATTTTTCTTGTTTTTCGAATCCGATTTACTTCATTTCACAAATTTTATATCAAATTACATGTTGATGTTTACTGTATTTTTATGTGCATATTTTCGACATTGATGTTTTAGTTGATTTTTACTAGGGCTTCATTTTCTACTTTTTGCTTGATTTCAACTTTTATGGCCACAAATTAGGGTTTGATTTTACAAAACCTACAAAATTAGGGTTTCCATGTATAATAATAACTTTGATGTTATTTTACTGCATTTTGCGATGTTTGATTTTGTGATTTTTGCGATGTGTTAATCTGATAAGATGTTAGTCGTTGTCCCCATTCACAATTTAGAGGTCACTATGCTACCATTTTAGTCTCCATGTGTAGAATTAATGGAAATTGTAACTGTTCATAATTATAAGGGTTACTATTCCATCTATAATGGTCAATGTATGTAGTAGAGTGATGTTCAAGGCTATTTATTACGCAACACTTATTTTTATTCATGTATTGTGTAGATAATATTTCGGAATGCAAGTAATGGCAAAGATAATTCGTTCTTGTTTGATCGCTATGATATAACAAAAGGTTACTATGTTGTATCTAAGGATACATTTTTTAAAATAAAAATGTTTCTTCTTGTTTGATCACTATATAATATAGAAAAGGTCACTATATGCAAAAACTAATGATACTAGCCTGGAAATTATAATCTTCCGTCTTATTTAATCATTATAATATAGAAAAAGGTTATTATGTTTGCAACTAAGGATACAATTTTGAAAATAAAAATGTTCATATTTGTTTTATCACCATATTATAAAAAAAAGATCACTATGCTAAAATTAAACATACTAGTTCGAAAAGAAAAAATATTCCTTCTTGTTTGATCACTATAATGTAGAAAGGGTCACTATACTGAACTAACCATACTAGTTCGACAAAAAAAGTTCCTTAATCTGTGATCACTATAATATTAAAAAAAGGTCACTATGCTAAAATTAACCATAATAGTTTGAAAAAAAAAACATTCCTTATTATTTGATCACTATAATATAAAAAAGAGTTACTATGATGCAACTAAGGATACAATTTCAAAAATAAAAATGATAACTATATGTAGAATGGCATGATTTCATCTCTATCTATAATTGTATTGCATCCATAAGTGAGTTTTCTCTAATATGGCCAGAATGCACCTTAAAGCATGAACTTCTGTGATGTTGATATGAAGTTATGCCTTTCTTTTATAGTGTTTCCTTTTCTTTCTTTTATTCTGAGAAGCGTTTCCTTTAGCTTAGGCAAAGCCTATTAGCTCAACTGGTAGAGCTATGTGCAATTGTACTATGATGTAGGTTCGAATCCTACATAGGCTATGAAACATAAATCTTGCTTGATATTATTTTGTCTATGAAATGGGTAAGTTTTTGAGAAAAGTGTTTAAGATATCTTAAATTATGATAACTAGTGAAAAAGCATGACTATTAAGAGTAACTATTTGTACAAAAAGGGTGACTATAATAAGTGGTAACTATACACTAAAAGAGGTAACTATATTGAGAAAGCGTGATCACTATGTTTAAAAGTAGAAGCACCTTCAATTAATCATGACAACTTATTGTAAAAACACCACAATAGAAAACATAAATATGTAAGGATATCCATGATAAAGAGTAACTATATGTCTCTATGTTACAAAAAGGTGACTATATTACAAAAATGGTCACTATATATTAAGAAGGGTAACATGACTACAAATAAAAGATTCAAAAGACCGACTCCAATTTGCATGATTGCTCCATTTTAATCATGTGAGGCGGGACGAACGACATTCAAGGTGTCACTATATGTATGAAAACGGGTGGTTATATTTAAATAAGGGTGACTATGATATGAAAAGGGTGATTATATTTAAATAGAGGTCACTATATATATAAAGAAACGCTATTACATATAAATAGGATGTCACTATATGTATTAAAAAGGGTGATTATGTTTATATAGAGGTCACTATGTGTATCTTGTATAACATATAATTTGGGTTCACTATATTGTATCTATAGCATTGTGGAATTTGTCCTAGAGAATATAAAGGCGATTGTTCCACACCTAATGTTCTTTATGTGAAGGTGAGGCGAGGTTTGGTCTTGAAAGGTTACATCAATGTGCGAAGAAATAATTATTTGTTTTCCTTGGTAATTATAATATGTTTTGAAATCAATAGCCTATGTAGGATTTGAACCTACATCCTCTGTGTAACGCGTGTACACCTTTGCTCGACCAATTGAGCTAATAGGCTTATAGAACATAAGCTGCTACTAGGTACATATAACCACTCAAAGTTTACTCGTTAACAATCTAATTATTCTTTAAGTGGACAAAATATTTACAATGTATTCGAAAAATTTCAACTACATAAATCTCCAAAGCCTCTTAATTGAAGAATCTATTGAAGAACTTCAGTTTACATATGATAGGAGAAAAGTTCCAGAAATTCCAATTGAAGCAAGACTCCTGCAAATTCAGCAAGCATGTCACATTACTGAAAATAAGTTCATGATCTAGAAGGATATACCTAATAAGCAACATCATGATAACCATGCCTGGATTGACCAGAAGGAAGAAGCTAGTTACTTAAAAGCTCATTTCACACCATTGTAGTCCCTTTCTGAGCATAGAAGAAACTTTTGTGTGATTTCTATACTCCATGTTTTCCTTCACACTTACACTAAATCCTACGGTGATTGCATGTTGACAATATAACTCATATATATTATCAAGTGTTTCCCTTCTAACCAACCTGAAATACCTTCATCAACATTATTGTTTGTTGTCAATGTGAAGCACATCAGTAACTAAGTTATAATTTTGTTTGTGCTATTCGTATTTTAGGATATAGTGACCTTTTTATAAGTTGTAGTACTGTTAAGTATTTGATTATTATGATACTTACTGTTTATTTATTATAAATACAAATTAACTTATAAATGGTTACTATGTCATTTTAAAAGTAACTATGTTTTACTTAAAGTTATTATTATTTATTCTTTATTATATGGGCATATAGTTACCTTCTTTATGTCATAGTGACATTTATTTTATATATGTAAGAGTTTTTAAGTATATGTTATTCAATTTTCGGGAAAAAAAAAACTCATTGACAAACAGAGATAGTTATCCTTTTGCATGATATAGTTACTATATTTACCTAAAAATATGCTTTAATCGGCGTATATTTAGATTTAAATATAGTGACCTCCTCGAAGTTATAGTTACGGTAATTCTATATAACAATATACACGAAATAAAATCATCTCCAGAACATCCAATTCAGTACCATAACTCAAAGTTCTACAAAAAAAAGCATCGACATCAAAGAGCATCGAAAAAACACTTTCAATTCATCGCATGCATTATGATCCTTGTTACAACCACTATAAACGCCATTGTACTTCAACGAAAGCAAAAATGAAAAACAAGATTCCAATCGATGAGCAATGAAGAAAAATTGAAAATCCTAATTCACGAAATTGGGATCTTACCAAGGTAATTAAAACCAAGTATGAAAAATGTTGCTCCAATTAACAATATCGTTGTAGTCTCTTCACCAATGAGTGTGAGAGAGAAAACTAGGGCAGGAAAAGTGACGAGAATAGTGAAATTGGAAGAGAGAGAAAGTGAGTAGGGAGAAGGTGACTAGAGAGAAGGAGGAGCCGAGTAAATGAGAACGAAAAGTTTATTTGTCGGGTGGTATTGCTAGGCTTCATTGGCACGTGTGGGCCTTTGGTCCACACTAATATTAATGTGGACCAGGTCCACACAAGTGTAACTCCTTAATACGAGCATAAGAAACTTTACAAATCCATCTTTGATGAAATGTCAAATTGTCATGCCACCTTATGTCTTACATTGTTGCATGAAATCTTGACATATTGTCTTTGCTTGTGAATTAATGATGGATCAAAATTTCTTTACGTTCTAGGTAAAAATCATGGGTAAAAAATAAATATGCTTAGTAATAAATGGTTAAAAAAATGCATACACTTTGTAATAAATCGGTTGACTACTTGTGGCTTGGTCTTGGTCTTGGTCTAAAGAACCAAAATAACTTAACGTAAACCAAGATCTTGGGAACATCACATTTTTGGAAAATTTGACTAGTATGTCTTGGATTTGTCCAAGTTGTAGCATTACAACTTGGTCATATGAACTACTAATTGAAAGATTCTCTTGTTGTCGACGTCGCCATAACTCTTGTTGGAAACTCATCAAAAGCTTGATGCAAGGACTATCATGTATACTTAGATTTCAAGGGGTTGTTTGGTGACATATAGCCATATAGGAGAGTAAATGATGCGAGTTGATTTCAAGTTTGAGCTAGCTCAACTTGACTCATTAGCATTTCGAGTTGAGCTTGAGTTGAGTCAAGCTCACTCAAGTCGAGTTTTGACCAAGTAGATCTCGAGTAACTTGCAAGTTTCTCGTGTTAAAAGCAACCCTAAGGTAAAAAATATGTTGAATTTAGGTATTTTGCTATAGATAATTGGGTATTCGGGCGCTCACGAGTTTTTGAGTCGAGTATCGAGTTGCTCAACTCGACTCGCCAACATCTCAAGTCGAGCTCGAGTTCGATTCGAGCTCACTTGAGTCGAACTTTGACCGAATTTTAGCGAGTCGATCTCGAGTAGGCTCAGTGAGTTATGCCGTCTCATTTACAATAATCCTAGTGATCGTCTCATTTACAATCCTAGTGATATATGATGCTTTAAATTGATTAAGGTAAGTGAGATTTTTATATGATTAATTGTGGAAGACACTTGATAGTAGGTAAGTAACTAAGGATTATTTAAATCCATGCAGGAGGACATACGAGGTTTATTTTAATAGATAAGGGGAGTCATGTGTGGTTTCATTTCCTTACTGAGAGTTGTCGGACAAAGCAACCAACTAGCTAGGTTTTCAATTAATCAAAAGTACCATTTGACTTTCCGCTTTTGGGATATTTAAACTTATTTTTCGTTCATGAAATTATTTTAGTTTTCGGTGATTATTGTAATTATACGTTCTTTATCCATAACATATGGGTGCATTATCGAAACTACTTAGAAAGCTTCAGTATCAAAGTTGGCCACAAATTTTATTATATGAATCATACAATCACAATATTTTGTACTGTTAAATAGGGAACTTATATAATTAAGGCTCTGTTCTTTTTGTAGGAATATATAGATGCAAATAGCGGAATTTCAGGAAACAATTTCCTAACATCTATCATAGGATCGCAAACATAATCAAACATATGAATCATTCAATAGGGATTGAATATCAAACCTTTGTAGCGTGATTTCCTTGTTGTATGCAAGCTTTGAAGATCCAGAGAGCCCCAAGTATTGCTCCTCTAATCCAGTCCCACGAGGTTGAATACGCAACGTCGCTAGAACGAAAGAGAAAAGATCCCTTGCTTTTTGGTGGTATAGGCGCCGGTTAGAGGAAATAGATTTGGGTTTCAATTCTCTCTCTTGTGAAAAGAAAGCGATTAATGAATTGATCACCTAAACTCTAATATTATATCCTATATATAATACAAGAGTCATAGGTTAGTTAGGAGAACTAATTCTCCTCCTATTCCCCTTTAGACCGCCTGACCCTAATCTGAATGGATTCGAGTAACTTTATTATTTTAATTCAATTACTTATTTAAATATGGCAATAATCATTATTATTCACAAAATTGCAAAATAGGAAAGTTTTGGGCTTTGAAGCTAAGAGATAGGAGTAAACAAGGAGTTGTTAACTTTGTCTACCAAGAATTATAAATAGTTATAATTAGTAAAGTGTTTACTTACCTCAACTACTATAAATTGAAGGGCGGGGCCAAAGTCGGTTTGATTGTAGTGGGAGGGGATCTTGGTTATTTCTTTATTCAATAGGGGACTTTCATTTTGAATAAAGGGTAGTAGTAATTAAAATTTGTTTAATTATTGCTTTCTTGATAAACATTGATTGAATCTTGCTTTATTATTTGTTGTAGTAATTATGTCTAGTAACAACAATATCAACACCAACAATTCTACTTGTAATTTACGCTCCGTCCTTTCGAAGGACAAATTGAATGCTAAACGTTTCATTGCAATTGAAAGGGATATGGGAATCGTTACACCAAAACCAAAAGTTGCTGATGAGCACTATTGTTACATACGTAACAAGGTTGGTCATTGGAAAAGTAGTTGCCCCAGTATTCGAAGGATCAAAAGAAAGGAGTTTCTAGTTCGAGATATGTATGTTATAGAAGTTAACTTAGCAACCACGCTTCTTGGGTATTTGATACCGCTTGTGGTTCACACATTATTTGTAATATGCAAGGCCTCAAAAGAAGTAGAACATTGGGAAAGGGAGAAGTAGATCTTCGCGTTGGCAATGGAGCACGAGTTGCTACATTGGCAGTGGGGGTATATAGTCTTCTTTTACCTTCAGGATTAGTTTTAGAACTTAATAATTGTTATTATGTTCTGCTATTACAAAGAACATTATTTCGATTCATGTTTTGGATTCGAATTGAAGGTTATTCATTTACAATAAAGAACAATTGTTGTTACGCGTATTTGAATGATATGTTCTATGTCTTCGCTAAGTTATCAAATGGTTTATATGTGCTAGACTTAGAAACCCACATCTATAACATAGACGACAAGAAACATAAAGCAAATGATTCAAACCCTACATACCTATGGCATTGTCGATTAGGCCACATAAGCTCAAAGCGCATTGAGAAACTTCATAAAGATGGAATTCTCAAATCATTTGATTTCGAATCATTTGATACTTGTGAGTTTTGCTTGATGGGGAAAATGACAAAGTCTCCTTTCACGAGGTTCAAGTGAAAGGGCCAATGACCTTTTAGCCCTCATACATACGGATGTGTGTGGACCTATGAGTACGTTGGCTAGGGGGGGTACGATTACTTCATTACTTTTACCGATGATGTGAGCGGATTTGGATATGTTTACCTCATGCGGCATAAGTCGGAATCCTTTGAAAAATTTAAGGAATTCCCGGGAATGAAGTACGAAACCAACTTGGGAAGAAAATTAAGGCATTACGATCCGATCGTGGTGGTGAATATTTATCTCAAGAATTTGGTGATCATTTGAAGGATTGTGGAATACTTTCACAATGGACTCCACCGAAACACCACGGTTAAATGGCGTTTCGAAAGAAGGAATCGAACTCTACTTGATATGGTTCGATCCATGATGAGTCTTGTTGGTCTTCCTATTTCATTACGGGTATTTGCGCTTGAAACAACGGCATTCACACTTAACGAGCACTATCCAAAGTAGTGGAAAAGACACCATATGAAATGTGGACGGGGAAACGTTCCAAAATTGTTTTTTCTAAGGATATGGGGTTGTGAAGCTTATGTAAAACGTTTACTTTCGATAAGCTTTCACCCCAAATCCGATAAATGTCTTTTTGTGGGTTACCCCAAAAGAGACTAAGGGATACTACTTCTACAACCAAAGCGAAAACAAAGTGTTTGTTGCTCGTAATGGTGTCTTTTACGGAAAAGAGTTTATTTCCGGGAAAAACAAGTGGGGAGAAATGTATATCTCGAAGAAGTTCGAGATGAGCAACAAATGGATGAGGTGAACACCTCATCGGAGGCGGCCCGGCATGAAAATGCTCAGGAGGTGGTGCATTCAATTCACGTACCTCCTACCGTCCCACTTGGAGATACTCCATGCAAAGTCACTCAACCTAATGAGGTAGAAACTTCTTTCGTTGTTCCCCAACGTAGGTCTAGTAGGACCATCATTCCGTCAAAGAGATATATTGATTTCCTTTTGGTAGAAAGTTACGAAATAACGATTTTAGAATCGGGAAGAGCCTACTAGCTACAAAGATGCTTTGGATAGTCAAGACTCCGAAAGATGGCTTGAGGCCATGAAATCCGAAATGGATTCCATGTCGAAAATCAAGTATGGGACTTGGTTGATTTGCACGATGGGGTAAAACCCATTGGATGCAAATGGATTTTCAAGTTGAAAGCAGATAAGGATGGAAACATTAGTGTTTTCAAAGCAAGGTTGGTGGCGAAAGGTTTCAAACAAATTTATGATATTGACTATGATGAAACCTTCTCACTAGTAGCCATCTTTGAAGTCCATTAGGATAATCCTTGCGATTCTTTGCCTTTCATGACTATGAAATATGGCGAGATGGATGTCAAAACCGCTTTCTTGAATGGGTTCTTGAAAGAGGATGTGTACATGACACAACCTCAAGGTTTTGAAGATCTAGAAAAACCGGGGAGTGTATGCAAGCTTAAGAAGTCCATTTATGGACTAAAGCAAGCATCGAGGAGTTGGAACCTCGGATTTGATGAGGCGGTCAAGAAATTTGGCTTTCTCATAAATGAAGAGGAATCTTGTGTATACAAGAAGTTAAGTGGGAGTAGTATTACTATTACGGTCTTGTATGTGGATGACATACTTCTCATAGGAAATGATAAGACCATGCTTGAGTCGATCGAGGAATGGCTTAAAAATTATTTCTCTATGAAAGACCTAGGAGACGCCAGTATATATTGGGAATAAAGATCTATAGAGATAGGTCGAAAAGGGTTGATTGAACTTAGTCGAGAGACTTATATTGATAAGGTTCTTGCAAGGTTCAAGCTGGAAAACTCCAAGAGAGGTTTCATTCCCATGCAACATGGCATAACACTTAGCGAGACTCGGTGTCCTTCGAGTCTGATGAGGTCAGCGTATGAGTAATGTTCCCTATACTTCCGCACTAGGATCCATTATGTATGCCATGATATGCACTCGACTAGGATGTTGCATATGCTTTGAGTATATGCGGCGAGATACCGGTAAAAACCGGGAGATGTTGCCTTTGGATTGCGGCGAAAAACATCCTTAAGTACTTGCGAAGGACTAAGGATAATTTTTTGGTATATGGTGGAGATGAGGAGTTAGTTGTTAATGGGTACACGAGATGTAAGCAAGGTTCATGCGAGGATAATATAGCGAGATCCTCGACTAAACCGCTTGCTCGACCTAAGCATGAGTGTCATACTAGGTCTATGGGGCTTAAGCATATGGGAGAATGGTTTTAGGTTGTTTACTTCATGTTTACAATTGTAAAGACATTTATTATGCTTGGAACGTTTATCAATAAAAATTTGTTTCTTATTTAATCGCTTGGTTTAGTATTAAATAAAATGTCCAAATAATTTGTGTTTTCAAATAGGATTATCGAAAGCGTTTTGATAATGGAACCCTATCAAGTGACCGAAATCACAATTTATTTAAAGTCCCTAGTCTAAATCACTAAATTGGACATAAGTGATTTATTTAAAAGGCTAGTATATAATTAATTGATAGCGCGGTTCCATGGGCTATAGAGACATAAAGATGTCTAATTGATTATATGGATGTATAGTTGATACATTGAGACTTGACCTAATTAGATTCTAAAAGTAGAATCAAACTACTATATTTAGTGGATTCCTTAGACATGAGTATGTCTTAATAACCACAATATAATTAGTTTAACTTTGACATTGTTAAACGCCGCGGTAAAAAGGAGGTTATAAAGGCGGTGATCGGGTGGGCTAAGAATTGAGTGGGAGTTATGGTCATACAAGAGTGGATAAGTCCTCCTATTAAATAGGAATGGTGTCAGGGGCCTCTTGATGAGCGAGGCTGGAAAATTGCATGGCCATGCGGAATAGGATTAAAGAGTTAATCCTTATTTGAAGCCGATTCGAACTCGGCGATCAAGGAACATAAATTTGAGAATAACATGGTGTTATCAAATTTGACATTAAGTGACTTAAGGAATTTAACATTGCGCTCTTGTCTTCGGACAAGTGGGAGATTGAAGGAATATGTCTTGGCATCGCAGATTCTTAAATATAAATAGGAATAATATTATGAAGATAATAAAGTTAATTATTTTAGTAATCTTATTTTCTTGCTAGAGAATAAATATGATTAATAGGACAATAATGATTGGGCTTATAACTAAAATATATTAATCCTATGAGGTCACGCATTGTAGCACAAGTTGTGTGACCTCATAGGATTAATATATTTTAGTTATAGGCGTCGTTGTGTCCATTAATCATATTTATTCTACAGCGAAAAAATAAGATTACTAAAATAATTAACTTTATTATCTTCATAATATTATTCCTATTTATATTTAGTAATTGGGAGATCTAAGGACATATTCCTTCACTTTCGCCGAATAAATGGAAATTCATTTCGGTTCAGATCGGATCGAATCGGGATCGGATCGGTTCGGTTCGAGCCATTTCGATTCGGTTCGGTTCGGTTCGGACCATTTCAGTTCAGTTCAGTTCAGACTACAACTTATTATTTTTATTTATATTATTATTATTGTTGTTGTTGTTATTATTATTATTATTATTATTATTATTATTATTATTATTATTATTATTATTATTATTACTATTATTATTATTATTATTATATTCTTATTCTTATTATTATTATTATTATTATTAATTTTATTATTACTATTATTATTATTGTTGTTGTTGTTGTTGTTGTTGTTGTTGTTGTTGTTGTTGTTGTTGTTGTTGTTGTTATTATTATTATTATTATTATTACTATTATTATTATTATTATTATTTTTACTATTATTATTATTATTACTATTATTATTATTATTATTATTATATTCTTATTCTTACTCTTATTATTATTATTATTATTATTATTATTATTATTATTATTATTATTATTATTATTATATTCTTATTCTTACTCTTATTATTATATTATTGTTAAGATTTTTGTCGATGTCACTTTTAAACTTTTTGGAGAGTCTTTTTGACCCATTGAATATAAAATAAGGGGGGACAAGTGATAAAAAGAGTAATTTTTGGTGAAAGTAGCGAAAGATAGAAAAGTAATACTCCCTCCGATTTATTTTGTTCCTATTTTGAATAGTTTTGTGAGAGGAAATTGGTTAAAGTTGGAAGAAGCTTTTTTGGAAACGGAGGGAGTAGTATTCTTTTTGGTGGGTGAAGAACTCCAAATAAATAAGTTTAAACAATGTAGCATATTATCAGTATTAATATTATTATTATTAATATTACTCAATTCATAAGAATATTATTATTATTATTATGCATATTATTAGTATTAGTATTAGTATTAATATTATTATTAATATTACTCAATTCATAAGAATATTATTATTATGCATATTATTGGTATTAGTATTAATATTATTATTATCATTATCATTAATATTATTAATTATTATCATTATCAATGATGATAAAAATATTATTCTAATTGTAATTATTAATAATACTCAATTTAGTTCGGTTCGAGTTCGGATCGGATCGGAATCGGATCGGATCGATTCGATCCCGACTTATTCATTTGGTTCAATTCGGATTCGGCTGTCATTTCATTTCGAGTTCGGTTCGAGTTTATTCGGTCAAGAAAAACGGCGCTAAGTCTCTTATTTATGAAAATGAGTCTAACTTATGAGAGGTGTCAGTTTAGTAGGGTATTTCATCTTACTTACCTAAAAAAAATATTGTCAAAAGTGTGACTTATACCAATTTGGATTCGCGATTCACTTTTATTTTAAAAGTTCTTCTTTAAGTTACACTTTCTACCAGTATTATCAACACCTATGTTCCTAACAATTAAAATCTTTCCACTTTCCCATTTATAGACACTCTTCACTAGTTTCCACGCACAAAGCTTCATGTCAATAATCTTTCTTCTATTTTCATTTCCTTTTCTTTTTACCACACTATAATGTCTTTGGAGTAAGTAATTGAGTAATAAAAAAAAATTCTGTTTGTCAATTTTCATTATTTTTTAGACAAGTATTCTCATTATTTATGACCTCATATCTTGGCCACAATTTTAAGGAAAAACTGAACTCTTATTTTTATTGTATATAATAGACTCAAAACGGATTAGTGATGGCAAGAAAGATAAAAGTCAGGATTATTTAAAAAGCTACCCATAAAGTTCGGATTATTAAAAAAATCAATAGTTGAAATTAAATTTAACGAATCGATCAAAGGTTAGATTTTTAAAATCAATTTTTCCATTAACATTTTGGTTGGAGGAGCACTATTTTGTAGGATACTATGATTACTAAACTACTTCCATCTTTTCCCCTAAAAAAAAAACTACTTCCATCTTAGTTGTTCCCATAATTCTATGAAATCTTTAATTTTTCCACTACAAATGAAGTATAGATTTATAACGAACTCCAACGGTACTCTAGGAGCTGGCGGGAATTCATGAATGCGAAATGCCTCCATTTTTCATCTTTCTCTCTCCAAAATTAATCCGTTTTTTCTCAAATTCTTCCCCAAAACTTACCCAAAGATTACCTTTTAATCCATCTTCATCTTGGAAACAAGCTCAATTTCTTATACCCAAATTCCAATTTGTTCATTCTCTCTCCTCTAATATAAACCCTAACCCTAATTTTTCAGAGAGCGATTTCAATACTCTCTGCAATGTCTTAAAAAAACCCTTTCCAGACCTAGAAAATGCTCTGCATGAGGTTAAATTCGAACCTTCTACATCATTATTGCTGGAAATCTTCAAGAAATTTGATTCGGTGCCGAACCGGGTTTTTTTTCTCTTTAAATGGTCTGAGAAGCGATCTGGGTATCATTCTTCTGCCTAATTTTCAATTCAATGTTGAATATTGTTGTGAAATCAGGTGAATTTAAGTGGGCATTGATGGTATTGTTGGATAAGATTAAGAGGGGTGATGGGTCTGAATTAGTTTTAGCTGAAAGTTTAGGGATTTTGATTAGACATTATGCTCGTTTAAGTATGGTTTCAAATGCTATTCATACATTTAAGTTTGCTAATAATATGGAAATTGATGTGTTTGAAGTTTTGTTTAATGCTTTGTGTAGATATGGGCATGTTATGGTAGCTTCTGATTATTTAGATAGGAAGATGTATTTGAAACCCGGTTGGACCCCGTCGATTGATGTGTATAATATGCTACTAGAAGGGTGGTTTTGAGTGCAGAACACGAAACAGGTGGAACGGCTTTGGTTGCGAATGAGGGCGGAGAAATTGGTGCCGGGAATTGTTACTTATGGTATACTTGTTGAAGGGTATTGTAAGATGGGTTTGGTTGATGTTGCACTAGAGTTACTTGGTGGAATGAGGAGTGATGGTGTTGTTCCTAACAGGGTGGTGTATGGTCCTCTGGTGGACGCATTAGCAGGATCGGGGAGGTTAAAGGAGGCTTTAGGGATGTTGGAGAGGTTTCTAGTGTTAGAGCCGGGTCCCACTTTGCGGACCTATAATTCATTGATCAGAGGGTTTTGTAAGGCAGGGGATCTCAATGGGGCAGGTAAAATACTTAGGATGATGATTAGTAGAGGTGTTGTTCCCACTGCAATGACATATAATTGGTTCTTTAGGTATTACTCGAAACATGGGAAAGTCGAAGAGGGGAGTTAATCTTTATAGAAAGATGGTCGAGTCTGGTTATGAGCCGGATGGTCTAACATTTCATTTGGTGTTGAAGATGTTGTGTGAAGAGGAGAGATTGGAATTGGCTATGCAAATTAGGAAGGATATGAGATCCAAGGATCATGTTTTAGACTCGGATATAAACATTATGTTGATTGATTTGTTGTGTAAAATGCACAAGTTAGAGGATGCTGTTGTGGAATTTGAGGAATTGATCCAAAGAGGTTGTGTTCCTAGGTATATTACTTACGAGACACTGTGTTGCGAGCTCAAGAAGAAGGGATTGCATGAAATGGCACTGAAAATTACTGAACTAGTAGCTACTCTTCGGTCCTCGACATCATTGCCAAATGAATTTGGAGCTGTGGACACCTTTCACGAAAGGAGAAAATCTATCATCCAAAAAGCCAAGGCTATGTCTAATACACTGAAGACATGCTCAAGTTCCGGGGAAATAGCCAATCGTAGAAGATCTTCGAAGAGGTTTTCAATTGGTCAAAGAACAAAAAGTTAAGTAAGGTCAAGCTAAAATCTGAGGCAGAATTGGTCATATTTGAAGGCTGAAGCACTTGATCTTTTTCACACAAGGACAGGCCTAGAACTTGTATCACATTTGGAGCTTCCGAAACCAAGCATGCCAAAGAGTGCTGAGTAGTGAAGTATGACTTGCATAGGACTCAAGTTCAATTTGGAGAAGATGATATACAACGTTTTTTTTTCTTAAGGTAAGATGAAGTCCCTCAGGGGTAAGAGGGAGGTTGAGGAAAAAACCCCTTCTCATAGGGGTGGAAGAAGGGTCTTAAACCACCGGGCCAACTTTAATTCTCAAGAAGAAAAAGAATTCACAGCATTGTCACATTGTTTTTCACTAGCCAATTCAAAGACGTATGCGTTGTCTGGTAGGCATTAAACTTGTGCTAATGGTGATAAACTTGTATGTAATTTCAACAAAAAAGAGTAGTCTCATGTCAATCTACAATTCTATTCCCTTGTTTCCCCGGATATGTTTGTAGATTATCATTACCACTCATCACCTTTTTAAGAAGTGGTATTGAATTGTAATAAAAAATAATTTTTATATAAAAACACATACTTAATTAGTTACTTACCATGGACATCATTACCATTGAGAATTCTAAATACAAAGACATGTAACTCATTACCATTACTTCTATTATTAATATCTACTAACATGAGCAGATAGTATATATGTACTGTACTATCCTTAAAACAAAGTATATATGTGCTGTTTTGTTCAACCAAGCTTGTTGGTGGAGGTGATGGGGAACTCACTCATGAGCTTTGGTCACAAGTTGAATCCCACTATCTACTACATGTCTTAGGGAGTAGGGATTAGCTACATTTTTCTTCTTTCAAGCGTTGACCAGTATAATTTCTTAAGTCCAAGAGGTCGCTCTACCAAGGGGTTTCAGGTGGGGCACCCAAAAAAAATGTGTTGTTTGTTCTGTGAAGAGTGGACTTTTTTTTTGGGTCTTGTAAAGAATGGACTTTGAAAGCATTTTAAAGTGAACGATGCTATGAGGCTGTAACTTGTAAGGGATCTACTTAGTTGTTTGTCTTTGAGTTTGAAACAGAATTGGGAAGAGCTTCTCTCCCTCTACAATGTGAAGATGTTTAGTATGAGCATAAAGAAAATTTCCTGGTAACGAGAATTGTCTTACAAGAAGGGAGGGAAATTGAAAATCCTCTTCTGAAAGGTGAGAACGATCCCTTGTCACATGAATAAAAGGAGGGTCTCACAGAGCATAATGAATTAAAGACTACTATTGACTCCCTTTTCTCTATTTAACATTTGCCTTTTTGTCATTCGTGAGTAGATTGAATAAAATCAAATATTGCAATTAAAAAAACAAAAGGAGGTAGTAATATTTATAGGAGAACTTATGCGTGATTTTTTGGGGGTGATTAAGTAGAGGACTTTTAAGAGAAGAGCCCAATGAGTGAAGGTGTAGTCCAACAACCATATAAAGGACGCTCATATAGGACATGTGAGGCAAGCCACTATGTCAATGACATAAATACCTAACAAGATGATAAAAAAACCTAACAAGATAGTAGTAACAAATAGTAGAAGAGAGAAAATTATGTCATATATTCACCACTTATATTATAAGCGGTCTATAATTAATTAAGATTACTGAGGATGATAGATAAGATAAATATTATATTGAAAGTTTAGTGAATCCACCATCGATTTTCCAGCCTAGTTAGGTATGAATCCTCTTATACCTCCCTAACCATGGGATTTTACTCCCTAGGTAATAGAGATATACTAAGGGTATTCTTGTAATTGTACATTATATTATATATATGAGTCCCAGACACCCGTTTTAGGGTAATCCGTATCATTATTCTCACACTAGGTTCTCTTGAGATAAGAGTGTTAGTGGAGCCCACAAGTTCACCTTAAAGACAATAATCACTTGACTTATTCCCTAATTTATATAATTATTTGTCAAAATTCTTGAATTTTGAAGGAGTTGCTAGATTATTGCAATGTCATCTCCCCCATAGAGAGGACCGATAAAAGAGGAGAAATTTCTAGTTCATAGCTACAAAACACTTAAAAAATGTTTCATCCCAATTAAAAAAAAAAGTTATGAACCTAACCTTTATTTTGTTGGGATGTATACAAAGTAAAGTAGTATATGAACTGATTAAAGTAAATGTAAGTAATAATGTAGTATCCGAACAAAATAAAAGTATATGCTGGTATATATAAGGACTAAATAATATATAGAGAATATAAAGTAGTATATATAATCATTTCCGACTTTATATATGCACTAAAAGCAAAAATGAGGTGAAGAGTGGATTTCTCTTACCTCTTCCCCCTACTATTGCTTGGATCAAATGAACATTGTGTAGATGGAGTTTTAGACGGGATTATTCTCCTTACCATAAAAATAAAAAATAAAAAGTTGAAGAGAATATAACGAACCTTAATATTGTTACTTTATATACGCTTTATGCCATTACTAGAGTCGATCAAGGTTAGCCCGGTCTGAGAAATGCCCGGAGCGTTGGGTAAACTTTTAGCCTGGTTTTCGGGCTCGGCCTTGTTTGTGATGGGTTTTGGGCAGCGTGAAAATGATTTTCCGGGCGCAAAGTTGCCCCGCTGAGATTATGGCCCAAACAGCCGGCTATATTTGGCCCGAAAAAACGAGATTTGGGCATAAAATTTTGACCCGGCCCGGCCCGGCCCGAATTTAGATCATCTGTAACCGCTATGAACTTAGGCAAAGCTGGATGAGAGGAGAGAGACAATAAAAGACATCAACTTTTGCTATTTAACACTTCATTCACCCATCTCTCTCTCTCTCCTTTTGTCACTCTCCTCTTCTGCTCTCACAGTCTCATTCACACTCACTCTCACTGCAGTTACTTTGCCCTTTACTGATAAACGAGCTTCCTTTCCCATCAAATCAAATCATTGACTACTCCTAATTTCTAAAATACCCAACCCCCCCAAAATTAAAAATTCCTTCTTTTTTACTCTCTCACTTTTTTTTTCTGTACCAAAAAATGGAGATGAAATGGCAATAATGGCGATAATGATGACGGGTGACAACACTAATCCTACTCCTTCCGACACTAACCCACCTTCCCCTGCTATTTTTCATGACTTTCTTGGTGGTAATTTCTCTATTTTTTGCATCTTCTCTAAGTTTTTGTTTTGAATTTGATATCTGGGTATTTTCTATTATGTTGGGTTTCTTCATTTGATCTGTTTTGCTTAATTTCTACTTCTTTGTTTTCTTTAAAGAATTGTGATTTTTTGTAGGTGGTTTTCATAATGTTAATTTTTTTGTTCTCACATAGATTAATGGGTGGTCTTTATATCTTTGGCTGTTTTGCAAGTAGTCTTTTCATAATGTTTACTTCTGTGTTTTCTTTAAAGAATGTAATTTGTGGGTAATTTTCTTAAAGAATGTGATTTTAATGGTAATTTTCTTTAAAGAATGTCATTTTATGATATTTTCATTATAGAATGTGATATTCTTGGTACTTTTCTTAAAGAATAAGATTTTTGTTATCTATGTAGCTCTACATTTGATTAATTTGGTTCCTTTTTGGAGAAGAACGGCAGATTGTACTCATTGTAGTACTTTTATTCTATGGTGTTTATGTCTGCTTCGTATTTCCATTGTCAAAGGAGATATTTTGTCTCATACTTCTTTTTATTTCATCATTCATTTTAAAGAAGAGATTAGAGAATGTAAGCAGACTAAATTAATCGATCTAGGTTTAATCTTCATAACTCAAACCGTCTTTCTAACAGGTGTTTTTAGTTATTTTAATTAATTTGTCCGTTTACCTTCTCTAATTTCTTCTACATAAAAAGTGTGCCAGGCCTAGATCATGCTTGTCATTAACAAAGGAGGAATTACTTAGAATTTGATCACTAGTATAATGTAGTACTTGGTAGCTGTCTTTCCCCCAGAAAAAAAGGATAAGGATTTATGCACTTGCTTCATATTGCAAAGGTTTTTTAAAAAAAAATTGAGTGTAGTATCAGTTTCCAAGCTGAGGAATTTTGAATGTGGCATATTTGAAGAAAGTGGGTTCCTCTTTATTTTTTTTTCTTTTTCAAAACTTGGGCATTACTGCGTTTTCTATGAAAAATATGAAATTAGATTCCCACTATCATTGGCAGAGAAACAGGTTGGTAGTCAATTGGAGAGAATATCATGTTATGGTCCAAAAAGTGATCTTTCTCGTGTCTGAAGTAAGCAATCGATCAATGGAAGTAAGCGGAGTCATTCGGATTCTGCTTTTATTGAATCATCAAGAGAGGGGTTCCCCAAAAGTTCCTGAGAAATCACATATGATGAAGGTATATGCCTTTAGTATTCCTTTGATTTAGCGTAACGAATCCTTTTTTGTATTACTATTCATGAGTACTATATTCCTGGGTGGTGTTCAATCCAGATGCTTCGCAGTGTAAGTGGAGGAGAGTGACTCAAAAATCTCACCTTTTGATGGGCCTCTTCATGGTGTACCTCACCAAATTAGGCCGGTTTCTTCGTTCGTTTCTACTGACAACTATGGGCACCAATGTCAACTTTGTAAACTCTGATCGGTCGATACCTATGAATGTTGGTGGTAGTAGCATGCAGTATAATGCTTGTGTCATGAAGTCTTGTCCTCTCATGTATCAAGTGCCGTCAAGCAGATTGAGGGACACCATTTCTGGTGCATCAGTCTTGTCTCAGCTGGCTGCTGATGAAGGATCTAGGACTGGAAAAAGAGGGCTCTAATTTTTGAATTCAATAGAAATGCACATCAATGTGAAATCTGTTCCTGAGAGGAACCCCTCAGGCAAGTGCAGTTAGGCTGAAACTTCAGCGTCTCCCTTCCCACTTATAATTCCGAGCCAGAATCATCTAACCACGCTTTGGGTTGCCAATAAACCTTTTTACTGTCTCAATTTTTATAAACCTATACTGTTCTTGCCATTTTTATTTTTATTATGCCTGTTAAATACTGAATATAGTCTCAGCGTGGACTAACTACATCTGGTAGCAGACAAATGACTATAATTTATGGTGGTCAAGTCCATGTTTTTGATGACGTCCATCCAAATAAGGTTTGTGGCCTTTTCGTTTGCTTAATGGAGCTTGCTATCTGTGCTCTCGTTATGAGATTTTCGGTAACTAACAACTAAAGCAGTGTATCATTTGGTCCCCTTAATTTCTACACTGCTGGAGTTGTATTATTCAAAGATACCACTTAAAAAATTGAATTCATTGTTGTTAACAGCATCAAAGTAGACTTAGAGGAAATGTGCAGGCTTTGGCTAGCTGATTGATGGCCCTCCAGACTGGCCCATCATATTTATTATTTAGTACTTTGGTATAATGAAGAAGTGTACTTTTGTTCCTGGATGAATTCTCTTATGTTGGATGCTAAACAAATTCAGTTTAGAATTTGAATGCAATTTCTCTTGCATGTCAATTCATCCAATCTGTTAACCCATATCCATCTTTCATAAATCTGCCCCTTATATCCCTTCTCTTCTGTCATTTGAGTTGAAAATACTTTTATATCTTCTTTTTACTCTTTTAAGACAAACACCTCTTTTATAATAGATGAAATGGAGTAAGACTATTATTAGATTACATATATGCAGTGACCTCGGGGTTAATTATTACGCTTTAAACGTCACTGCTCTAAAGGTTCAAACATACGGTGCCTATGAATATCATGGAAAGACCCTTTGTGGAGTGTGCTATCAGTCTGTTGAGGTGGGATCCTATGTTTCTCAGACTCTTGAACTTCATCTTGGACCAAAAACATGGAAATTATTCATCTAATAGCATGAGTCTGGCCCTCCTGAGCCAAATTAACATAGTTGAGAGCTATCTCTAAGTAAGCAATGTTGTCATGGATAATATGAATACAGATGCTGAAGTCATGTAGAGCAAGCTATTTTCAGTGCTTAAATAACAGTGGTTAGACCTTTTCTCAGTAACAATTCTCGTCTCACTCCCTTTGCAATTTCATAAAAGTTCAAACACAAGTTTGGATTATCCCATTCATTAAATGCTACCCAAGTGTTGATAAAATGGCCTTCAATTGAATAAATTTTGTATAAAGTAATTTTGTTTGTGTGTGTTATATTCTCAACTGGTTATTCTATTCTTGATGCCTGTGCTTGCAGGATCATCGTCGTTGTGGCACTTACCCATGGTGTGTGGATTATAGGTTGTCTAATCAGTACTATGTGTGTTCTTTGCCCTTATCCTTCCAACGGATGTAAATTCACTTTGACAATGGAGGATTCCACAATCTGGAGTGGGATGATCTTGCTTATCTGCTTTAAAACTTAGTTGGTAATTATGATCTTTCAACGGTTCATTATTTGCATCTTGTTGCACTGTGGTGGTTTTAGAAGAAATGTTCTTGTGGGAATGCTTTCGAGCTTAAGAAGGAAAGATCAAGGTCATTTGTCTGCTAAAAGTATTCGGGTAATTTTGAATTAATCTGTAAACCATAAATCTTCTCAATTTCACTACTGAGAAGATGCTTTAGAGTGGCAGAGTTGGGATACTCATTCCATGATTCTTCCAGTGTAAAACAGTTCTCTACCTGCTCTGATAATTGATATGGTAGCATCTCTCTGTCTGTGATTTGTGTGTGTGCACACGTGCGCCAGGTGCGTTGCTTTAGCTGATGGTTTTTGCTTGTAATAATTTGTCACAGGCAGATGTTATCTTCAGGTTAGACGGGTCAATGGAGGATCCTGGTCAACCTTCTACAAAATCTTCAGCCAGGGCAACCACCAATGACAATTGTTCCCCTGGCAAGTGGAAAGGCTAAATGATACAACTGAGTAGTGATTCTTTTGCACAGAAATATCACCACAACCCAACATCTGCCAGATGCCTAATTCCATCCATGGATTAGGATCTCTATCCAATCAAGGTAATTATTCTAGCTTTCAAATAATCAAGATGGTTTCTATGATAAGTTTTAATTACTTTCTGTACACAAAAAGGGGAGCTTCTCTGTGGTAGATTGGTTTGATTTATTAGCTCATGGTTCAATTGCTTGCCACAAGACACTCATGGTTCCTTGATATAAGTTCAATTTTTTTCTTCTTTTTTAATTTCTTTGATCTTGTCTTTATGAGTTTATTCAAAATCTAATAAATCCATTGACGATGTATTGCCTCATAAATCAACCCTTCGTATACTGCTATGAAATCAGTATTTAGGGGTGTTTTATTTAATTGATGTGGACTTATCTGAACTAACTTCAACTTAACTAAACTTATCCGAACTCAAATGAACTTATTCTATAACTTGTTGAAATTTGTCATGAACTAACCAGAACTTATCTTAAATTTTATTAACTTATCCTAACTGAATTTCTTCTGCAATAAAGCCAAAAGAAGTTGAACCAAGTAGCAGTACCTTAGTCGTGCATGACTAGTTAATGCTCTTTGAGATCGTGCTTTTTAATAGCTTTCTTAAATCCGGTGGCATTACTTTGAATGAGTTGAATGAGAGAAAAATAGTGTTGATCTATTACTCTTGAAGAAGAATATTTATTATTACAATGGTGCAAATATCCATATTAATGACTATGTAAGAATTGGATGACTGCGAAAAGCTGCAGGAACTTCAGTTCAAGCAAAAAAATTTTCACTCAAATAAGCAGAAGTATGACAAAGGATATTAATGTTTTTTCACCTGACATTATTGCTAGTAGATGAGCTGATAAATGGGGTCCTAACCCTGTTATTACTAACTTTTTGCAAAAGGGTTTTCTGCTGTGTAGATAACTGCTTAAGCCAATTTAGTATGAAGTAATTAGATAAGAGGATTAGTGATATTGAGCTTTGTACATGGTTCAGAGATCAGGCTAAAGCTTTCCCAAGTTGTGAATTCTTGTGTGTTCCCTTCAATGTAGCTCACAAGAATGGCTTCTAGCTTATTCCATCTTGTTAAATGTCCATATCTACAAAGGAATTGCTTGATGATTTTTTTTAAACAAAGAAAAATACATTAGTCCAAAAGAATACATTTTCTCTTAATTCTTTAACCTGAGTCTGTATGAAGATTTGGGTACGGGGTAAACGACGCGAAGTAAAATGTAGTATGTTGTTGGGATAGGAGATTCAAACATGACATGATCTTTGATTCGGTGTTCAACGTTATTTTCTACCTCTCCTCCTAAGTTAAGCGTTAGTGAATCCCTGCAGTATTTTTTTTAAAAAATACCACAGGTATTTTGATATGCTAGTAGTGCCGCTAGTATCGGCAATAAAGCACAGTTGTAATACGTTATAACTCCTATTATACCATTTCAATGGATTAACCTACTACTGAGTTCCAACCTTGTCAAATTAACGTCACTATATTTTACTAAAAGCAAAAATGCAGCGACAGTTTACTGAAAAATTTCTCAACCTGTTTAAAATTTTCTGCTTCAACTACAAGAGATCAATGAGTTTGCATGCATTTGCTTTGTAAGTTGGTTTTGTTGGCTGCCGCTTAGTAAATGTATTGCACATATTTTTTAGTAGGACATCTCTAAACATATCCTTCAAAAATGAAACTCATTATTCCAATTAGCGGTTTTTCGAAAAGAATAGAAAAAGAAAAGAATGTTTGGGAAATAGGTGGTATTTTTATAAGTTGTATAGTGGTAAAATAATTTTAAAAAAACCAATAAATTTTTTTTCTTTGCAGCATTATCTGAAAAATAATTATTCATGTAGGAGTGGAAATCAAATCGG